>JACATO010002109.1:75000-610876 GCA_018389105.1 Nautilus pompilius | reverse complement strand
CGGGTCATTTCCAAGTCCATTAATTTTGGTGAATGCTCGGGTTCGTGGCCTGTCTCTCTGCAGATTGAGAGGAATGAACAGTTGGAGAATGGCATGCCACGTTAGCAGAAGCCGGCGGGAAATCTCCAAAGCACTCGATCTTCCGCTGTCAACCGTTGAGAGGGTAGCGAAAGAGACGCCACGTGACGACTTTTGACACGCGAGCGTTCTGGGCGCCAAAGTCCAACAGTCCGAAAGTTCTGTGCTGTTGAGAGAAGCGCGGGAGTCGAACGGCAACCATCGGTTGCAAATGTAGCGTAGCAAACGCTATCCCCGCAGCGCAGGATACAATGGGAAAGTGGCGAGACGGGAACTAGTTGTTGCTTTGCGCGAAGTCAGACAGTCGTCTCCCTATTTAGAAGTCAGGCTCTATCTTCGCACGAGCCACATACGAGATGAAGATGTTTGAGAACCGTTCATGGACTCCATTCGTACAAGTAATATAAATAAAAAAAAGACCCAAGTGGTTCAAAGGAACTGAAGCTGTACTCAGATTACGACATCCAAAAACAGGTCGCCGGGGCGAGATCAGCTCAGACGACTTGAACATTACGCAAGCAGAAACAACATACCGGATTACGGATTTCGTGATAAAATAGCAACACTGCACCGAGAACAGCCGTCCGACAACTCTGATGATGACCATAGGCGGCGATCGCAGAAACGTAGGCTCCACGTGGCTTTTCTTCACGCAGAAGATGAAGCATCGTCACAGCCCGTGCGCGGGGTCGTTGTCCCTTTAATATACCGTGAAGCGAAGTTTTCTATCTAGTCTCGTCCGGCCCCCGAAACTGACAGCCGTCAAGCCCTCTCCAAACTGCACTGGGGGAAACAATCGCCGTGACGTGTCCCATTCGGGCCCCAACCCCACCCCCACCCCTGCTGCGAAGACACGGCACGTGACCTGCCGCGCAAGAAAACTCTACGGATGAGCGTGAAGGCGCGCACTAATTCATAACTAAATATCCGCAATCGGCATCCGACAGGAAAAATAAGTCTCTACTTCCGCTTTTTTTTTTAACGAGTGGCACACAGGAAAAACCCAACCACCACTTTAAATGGTACTTTTTCACCTGACATCTTCTATTCTCCTTCATATTTAACGGCTCCTAAATCCCATGTCTAGGTAGTTTTTTTTGGGGGGGTGTGTCACTGTATTGACCACAGAAAGTAAAGCGAAACTCACGGACCATCTGATTGACCGATCTGTAATTCGCCCAGTTTCTGTCTAGTTTTCTTATACTTGTAAAAAAAACAAAAAAACAAACACAAATCGTTGTTTCTTCTTCCTTATTTAAACAAGGAGTCGGTAAACAGGGACTGCCTAAGGCCATCTTTGCGTTACCCTCGCGATTCTATTTCGCTTCCAGTTTTACAGGTTTTTCCTCTTCGATAAATTCTAATTAAGTTTCTGCGTCGGCGTTCAGGATAGGGCTCTGGGGACCAATGCCAATTCGTTTCTTCTATACACTTGCTGCTGTTTTCATTAATTATTCAAAATCCATAAAATCTACACATGCGTTTTTCAAGTTAAGTGATAATAAAGAAAACGTGGACCGCTAATAGCTAGAAGAATGTGTGTTCGAAACCCTTGTACAATTATGGACTTAAGAGAAACAACACGATCTCCTATATCCAAGGCACGCAACTCTTTGCTTTTAAATTAAAGCTGGTCATTTAAAAATCGAATCTGCCATACAACATACGCCTCAACCCCCGCTTTAGCTCGACTATCTAACGGAAGAGAGAGCAACTGATGCTGCAGTGCAGCGGGCGTGTGATTGGCTGGATGCACCTGCGCAGTAGCAACCAACCAAAAAAAGGCCAACCTCACGAGGCGCTGCTCCGTCGCCCGGAAGTCACCGGGTCTTCGGCGACGGCTGAAATATGACACTTGTCTGCTAGACTAGTTAAATCAATGGCGGTCCGTCAAACACGGGTTTGGGGGGGGAATCCGTGTCGTGTGGTTCGTTTCAAACAAAACATCTCGGAACGTCGCCGTCATCGCTCCCGTGCTTTAGACCGACTTCTTCTCGCTCATCCAGGGTGTGTTCTGCTAGAGTTCAGGGAGCGAGCGAGCTTGAGCCCCCATCCCGACAGGTGGCCAAGTGGTTTCAGCACCGCCCTCTCCCGGCCATTTTTCCCTCTTCCCGAACCTCGCCTCGTCACGATCTGTAGCCGACGGACAGAAAAGACTTGCTTTTGTTTTGTTTTTTTTTCCTTTCTTTTTTTGAGATGAACAATTACGGTATCTGCACTTCGATCACCGCAAACTAATCGATTTTCCGTCACGTTTAATATCACAACGGTGCGATTCCGTGTATCCCCCCGCTTGGCCGCCCTCCGTAGAGCGGTGAACTCTGACCTTTTGTTGCTGTTGGCAAAGTGCACACAACTGCATTCCTTAGTAGAGTCTTTTTCTCTCTCCATCGCACACATTCCCATCTTTAAATTCCCCCCTCTCCTTTTAGTAAACCCTCTGAAACTACAAACGTCTTACATCCGCCAGAGGCTGAGTCAATCGTCGTTCCAGTGGTTGCGTTTGATTTACTTGGAAGTAAAATCACTATTTTACCAATTAGTTCCGGTCAATAGACGGCGCCATGGCAACCGCTATGTACACGTGGCATGACGTCACGACCGGTACGAAGACCGAATCGCTTAACTTCAAATGTTAGAAGTTTCTTTTCCTTTTTTTCCTTTTCCATTCCAAAACTTTGAAACATAAAACGGCCCCTCGAGTATTTTACCAAGAAAATCACTTATCGCCGACCACGAAATGTCACAAAGGATATATCGCTCGTAAATACGAATCGCATCAACACCGAGTTCCGAGAGACCTGATTTATAAATAAGACAGCCTCTTGAACAGCAGACTTCATCGTTTATGGCTCTCACATAGAAATATATTCCAAGTGAAACACTGTAAACTGTACACACCAAAGAGCAAGCAAGGGAGCCACTGTTTGGCGATGAAACTTCAGGAATTTTAGTGACCAAGAGATTCTAAACAAACGTTGTCTCTAGAAGATATTTGCATGGTATTCAAATGGGTCTGTGATTAGCAGAGATACGCGAGTGTGTCATGCTATGCCTTTCAAGTTACAAAAGAGGTCCAGAGTAAGCATACATACACGTAGGTAAACAGGACGTTTTGATGAGGTACGCAGCTTCAATCGGCAGAACAGCTGCGGCCTTCACAAAGCATCTCCGGGAAAATATTAGTGCTGAGTTGGTGATTTCTTGTTACTCTTCCTCGACGGTATGTTGTTGGTGTTTTCTCAGAGGATTCGTACACATTAAATGATCTCTCTCTCTCTCTCTCTCCCCATCCATCTCTCTCTCTTTGTCGATCTTTTTCTCTCCCCCAACCATCTCTCTCTCTCTCCATCATCATCATCATCATCTCTCTCTCTCTCTTTGTCGATCTTTTTCTCTCCCCCATCCATCTCTCTCTCTCTCTCCATCATCATCATCATCATCATCATCTCTCTCTCTCTCTTTGTCGATCTTTTTCTCTCCCCCAACCATCTCTCTCTCTCTCCATCATCATCATCATCATCTCTCTCTCTCTCTCTCTCTTTGTCGATCTTTTTCTCTCCCCCAACCATCTCTCTCTCTCTCCATCATCATCATCTCTCTTTGTCGATCTTATTTTCTCTCTCTCTCTCTCTCTCTCTTTGTCGATTTTTTTCTCTCCCCCAACCATCTCTCTCTCTCTCCATCATCATCATCATATCTCTCTCTCTCTCTCTTTGTCGATCTTTTTCTCTCCCCCATCCATCCATCTCTCTCTCTTTGTCGATCTTTTTCTCTCCCCATCTCTCTCTCTCTCTCTCTTTGTCGATCTTTTTCTCTCCTCATTCATCTCTCTCTCCATTTCTCTCTCTCTCTCTTTGTCGATCTCTCTCTCTCTCTAAATATATATACGAGTATCTGTGTGTACCCACTTTCTAGCACGCACTGGCACTCGCTGTCCTCCTACAACCTCTCCCCTCGGTATACTCACCCCAAACCTTTGCCCACTTCCTCTGTATGGAAAATTAATTTTAAAATCGTACTAACGTAAAATAGAACAACATAAAATGAAAACATTACGAAATCAACGAAGACGAAATGCAATTAGTAAAAAAAAGAGAAGAAAATTCTGCTCGATGTCACTTTTTTGGGGGAGAAAGAATAGGTAGGATAAACTTTGCTCCTGGCTGTCGATTCACTCCGAAATATCATCTTAGTATATATATACTTTAACCGAACGGTTCGCGCAGAAGAGCTCTTAAGAAAAAAATCTCTTCTCTTTAACCAAGTAAAACCGACACGAAAATCCACATTTCAAATTACATAATTCTGTTACATCTCCAGAAATCTATATAGTTTCAGCAAAAGCTGGTCGAAAACGAAGCCGGAACATATCTTGGGTTTAGCGCTTGCCAGTCTACGCAAGTCGCACTAGAATATGTCTGTCTATTGTTTAATAACATAAAATAATGTAGTTCAACATTTTTGACAGAGAAGCGTAGAGACGTTATTTTAAAGGTACTTTCTGTTGTGCGTGTGCGATATGCATAAAGCGAGGTGCATTAAGTTATGCCAAAGAATAATTACGTTATTGATTTCTGTAACTAAAGTACCGTCCTGCGAGAGCAACCGAGGAAGAGCGGAAACTCTAGCCGAACGCAAAGTGCCTCTGATTGGTTCACTCGCCGTAGTCTCTTCAACGTCCGCGTTCTTGATGAGATCGGTGTCACGTCGTTCGATGGCGGCGGTGCTTCTCAGTTATGAATATCGAGTCTTCAAAACCGGAGGACCCGTGACCTCACCCAAAAGTGCCCGATTACTCCTTCCCATCCTTCAGCATGCTCGGCGATCGTCACGCCTCGGAATGCACGCTGCTGGTAGAGAAACGTATACCCCTCCATCTCTCCCCTCCTCCCAAACTTTGGAACCCGCCGCACCATATTCCAACTTTTATAATTAGGCTTTTGCCTGCCGGAGAAGTTAACTGCGCTTCGCTGCTGACGCTGTTATTCGTCACTTGGGCGCGCGTGAGTTTTCCCACCGTTCGTGTGTGGTCGTCTCATAAACACACACAATGGGCGATCGGCGACCCATCGATTCGATCACGACGCCGGACCACCAAGGCTGAGGAGGGCCCTGGTTCGGTTCGGGATCGACTCGGTTTTTTGACGAAACCCCCCCCCTTTCCTCGCTCTTCCTCACCAGGGTTTCCTCCCACATCTGAAATGCAGCTCTAGCAGGGACATTTCCTGCGAAAGACGGAAGTGCTGTGTGTGTGTGTCCTCCGTGGCGCTAGGTTGCCCTCTGGTAAAGGGATTAGGGCACGACACATACGTGATGTTAGATATAACATTAAAACGCCAGCCAAACGTAAAAAAAGATATTCCTTTCATCCCTGTGTCAGCCATTAAAGATAAAAAAAAATAAACTTTTCGTTATTTCTTTAATCGAAATGTTAAGCATTAACTGACCGCAGATGTTTGTTTTTTTTTCGTTTTGAATAGTACATTTAGACATTAATTTATGACAAAAGGTAGGCAACTCTTACTACAAAAAAAAAAAAACACGAATATGCCCAGAAGAGTATCTCTACGTCATTTTTCTGCATAAATTGTGAATTTTACTTCCAGTTAACTTAGAACAAGGGCCGGAAACCTACGGCCCGCCAGTACTTTGATCAAATATACAAGTTAATGGCCCAGTGCTCGAAAACCACTCACTTGACATTAACTCTGCATTAATGCATAAACCCACTAATTTGTTTTCTAATAAATTGGACTTAAGAATTATATCCTGGTGTCTGCTAAATTTTAATTATCGAACTGAACTGTTGAGTATTGTGCAAATAACGTGTCATCCTCGGCTGTGTTGTATATTTTGAAAATAACGTGTCACCCTCGGCTGTGTTGTATATTTTGAAAATAAAGTGTCAACCTCGGCTGTTGCATTTTTTGAAAATAACGTGTCATCCTCGGCTGTGTTGTATATTTTGAAAATAAAGTGTCAACCTCGGCTGTTGCATTTTTTGAAAATAACGTGTCACCCTCGGCTGTGTTGATTATTTTGAAAATAACGTGTCACCCTCGGCAGTTTTGATTATTTTGAAAATAACGTGTCACCCTCGGCTGTGTTGATTATTTTGAAAATAATTTGCTTAGAGATTTGGGTATAAAAATCCATTGTCTGAGCAGTCAGGAGAAGGGAAAGACCATCCGGTAACTTGTGGAAATCTATAACAGATGGAATCTATAAAAGAACTTTGTGTTTACCTTCTTTTTATATTTTTTTCAGTGCTTAATCACAAAATGATAGAAAAACGTAGAAAAGTAGGTACTGAGTGTCGAATGTTCCAAAAAATATGGACAGAAATGTATTTCTTTGTGGAATATAACGGCAACTCAGTGTGCTTGATCTGCCATGATATGATAGCTGTCAACAAAGAATATAACTGAAAACGTGTCCACGAAACCAAACACAAGAACTACAGTGATCTAACTGGGCAGATAAGAAATAACAAAATCAATCAGCTGAAGACATGTCTGAAAGCTCAATGTTCACTGTTCGCTAAACAAAGCGCCGAACCACAGAGAAATACACGTACCAGTTATGCAGTAAGTTCATTAATAGCTAAGAACATGAAGTCTTTCGAGGATGGAGAATTTGTCAAGGAGTGCGTGATGGCTGTGGCTGATATTTTATGCCCTGATAAGAAGAATTTATTTTCTAATATCAGTCTCTCTGCAAGAACAGTAATGCGGCGAGTTGAGGAAATATCCCTTGATGTGAAGCAGTCACCACGTGACTGCTGTGAAAGATTCCAATATTTTTCTGTGGCACTGGATGAAAGTACCGATGTGAAAGACACTGCACAACTTGCAATATTTGTGCGAGGTGTCAACTCACAATTCGAAAATGTGGAAGAATTTGCTCAACTTGTATCGCTCAAGGTAGATACTACTGGAGCAAATATTCTAGAATTTGTTTTACTCTGTATAAAAGACATGAATTTGAATCTCCCAAAGTTAATTTCAGTGACTACGGATGGTGCCCCTGCTGTGGTAGGTGAAAATAGAGGTTTTGTAGCAATTATAAAGAAATAAATAAATGCAAGATACTGGCATTCAAAACAAACTTATCAAATTGCACTGTATTATTCATCAGGAGGCATTTTGTGCTAAGGCTTCAGGAATGCAAGAAGTAATGCAAGTGGTCGTGAAAACAATAAATTTCATATTATCTCGAGGTCTGAACCATCGACAATTCCACCAACTATTATTGGAAGCAAATGCACAATATTGTGATTTACTGTACTTCTGTGAAGTTCGCTGGCTAAGCCGAGGTGCTATGTTAGAACGGGTTCATGAACTTCGTGAGGAGATTGCTATATTTTTGCAGAGTAAAAACATGAATGCATCACAGTTCCGTGATCCTGCGTGGTTCTCAAGTCTTGCATTTTTAGTGATTACTTCATATTTAGATAAGCTGAATTTGCAGCTACAAGGATGCACTCAGCTAGTGAATTACTATACGAGCACTTTGTGGCATTTGAGATGAAGCTTCGACTCTGGGAGTGCCAGCTTGAAAATTATAATTTTGCTCACTTTCCACTGCTGTAGAAAAATCAACCCACTGACAATTCGATGCATGTGTCTGTTATACGTGAACTAAAAACTCAGTTTTCCTCACGTTTTGCAGACACTCGGTCATACAAAGGGGATTTAAAGCTGTTTGCCACACCTTTTGATATAGAAGTGGACAGTGTTCCTGAAAAGGATCAGATGGAACTCATTGAGCTTCAAACCAGTGAACTTATGAAATCAAAATTCCACGCAGAAGGGGTTTCCTTATTGGACTTTTACCAAAAATATGTAATAGAAGCTGGAATTTTATCAAAATTTAGTAGATCATGCAAAAAAGATGGTGTGCATATTTGAAAGTACCTACACGTGTGAGCAACTGTTTTCAAAAATGAAGTTCACCAAGAACAACATGTGCACACAACTCACAGACACATCTGGATGGCATACTCAGCCTCGCCTCATCCAACTTGAAACCTGATATAGAAAAACAATATCAAGTATCAAACTGATGACACTTTTTGGTAATTTCTAATATTTTATAATTTTAGGACTTGTACTTTTTTGTTAAAATATTATCATATGTAAATCATGCTTCCAACAACATGGTCCTTGCATGGATCCTTAGTTTCCTTTCATTGACTAGTGATGTAATGATATCCCATTCATTGTTCCTGTTCTCAAGAAGTTCTTTAAAGGTCTTGGTCGTGTCAAGATGTTTGAGGTGTTGTAGTTCTTGGCAGTCATACACAATATGATTTGTTGTTTCATCTGCAGATTTGCAGAATGGGCAGGTTGCATCCGGAGCCAAGTGGAGTCTGTGCGGGTAGCTCTGGCAAGGAAAGTGTTGCAATCTCAGTTGTGATATAATTACTTGTTACTGTCTATTGGTGTTCCTGTATCTTACTGAGTTTGGCTTTTCTTGTAGGAATAGTAGGCTCTACCTCTTGTCTCATCTCGCCAACGATTTTTCCAAATATTGAGAGTTGACTGATTGATTGCACATTTGTGAGAAGCTATAGATTCCATAGGCTTGTTGACGGGCCCACTTTTTGTTGCTAGCTTTGCTAGTGTGTACGTTCTTTCATTTCCACTGGTTCCCACATGGATTGGTATCCACTGAAGTGTAACAGAGGCTTGAATATTGTCAATGAGGGTTAGGGTTAGGTCGTTGGTGCTTTCTCCTTTTGTTGATAACAGTGTACTCTGTCTTGTCTTTGGAGACTTTGAGTTTCCATTTGCTTGCCCAGGTGTCAATGGCAGCCATGCACTGATTTAAGCTTGATGACAATATAATCTGGATTGCTGCAAGTGATGGTGATGGTACCATCATCAGCATAAGTAATTTGAGACCAGGGCTTTGGAATGATAGAGAGGAGATCATACATCATGATATTGAAAATTGTTGGACTCAGAATTGCACCTTGTGGTGTACCAATACTTATGTGAAATTACTTCGAGGTTTGATCAGATATTTTAAATTCAATGTATCTTTCATTTAGGAAGCTTATTAATTTTAACATGATCCTTGCTATTCCAATTTCTGCTGCCTTAGTGATGAGACCCTCCCACCACACCTTATCAAAGGCACCTTCGAGATGAATTATAACTAAAACAGTATATTCCTTGTTGAACAGACCTTTGTGACACTGCTCAGTGATTTTCATTAGAGCATCAACAGTTCCACCCTTTGGTCAGAATCCACATTGTGAGTGGTGGAAGATTTGATCTTTGTGTAGTCTCCAGTTCAAGCGAGTGTTAATGAGTCTTTCAAATAGCTTGCCTAGACAGAATATGAGAGCTATTGGTCTGTAAGACTTGATTTTTTGCTTATTCTGATTAGGTTTTAGCAAAATAATAATTTTAGTAATCTTCCATGATGAGGGGTAAGTTCCCTGTTGAGTGAAAGCATCATGTCTTTCGCATTGATGGGCAAATGTTTAAGCATCTGGTTGTGGATCTTATCATCTCCAGTAGCTGAGTTGGAAAGCTCAGCAAGTCAAAGATTGAGCTCTTCCACTGTGAAGGGATGATTACATGTCTTTTCTATCACAGAGTAGGTCTATAGATTGGTTGATAAGACTATCTATATCCGAAAATAATTTAGGATTGACTGAAGAATCCAAAATACTGCATTTTTCAGAATAATGTTCTCCAAATAAGTGGGTCTGGTCTCGAAGATCTGTGACAATTTTTCATGCTACAAAGCTGTTTGGATAGGTCAACTTGAACCATTGATAGCCTTGATTCTTTTCCAGATTATGCATGAAGGGGTATCTCGATTGATTGAACCAACAAAATCTTTCCATGAGCTGCTTTTTGTTAGTTTGATGATTCTTCTGACTGCAGCTTGACCTTTGTAAGCAACCCTTTTTTTGATAGTGTGATTTTTTTCCACTTACGCCTTGCTTTCCTTTTTATTTGGCGCTCCCTGACAATCCCTTAATTGCACCAAGGCGTGGGGTCTTGTTAGGGAATAGTTTTCCTTTGCAGCATTGATTATGCAAGACGTGACAGCTTCAACTTTTTCATTAATTTTCATCTGCTGTTTGAGATACTAACATCAGCTACTTTTAGCTGAATAACCGAACTAAATAGCTGCCTGTTTGCTTTTCTGATGTTCCATTTGGGCTGTGCTTGAATGTTTCTTTTCACTCCTGGATATTCTATGCAGGTTACTATTGGAAAATTGTCAGAACCAAGTGAATCAAGAAGAACTCTCCACTCATTGATTCTGGCCGCCATGTCTGGGCTAGTGATTATGATATCTACTGTTTGTTCAGAGGAATGGTTCTGGTAGGTGTGTTCTCTTTTTTTTTTTTGAGGACAATGAGATCATGATCATTAATCCATTCCTGTAATCTTGCGCCTGACTGATTTGTGTTTGTGCTGTCCCAGTAAGAGTGTTTGGCATTAAAATCGCCAGCTAAAAGTGATTGTCTTGCATTAGGAATACGGTCTAATTCTGTTGATCTGCATCCCCGCCATACTTCCGCAGGCCGTCAGTTATCTGAATCAAACAGATCGCTCGTTTTCATGGGCTCGAGTCATCGGAATGTTTGGCGAGTTTGTTATAAATCAAACGATCAAAGGAAATTGGATCACGTTGCCTTCCAGCAATTCCAGCATGAAGAGCATTCGGCGACCGAGTTTTACGATAGTGATCGTATGACAATATTCGGTGTTTCTGGCAGATTTATCGAACCAAAATGCACAGTATCCACCGTTAAGGAGAAGCACTGTCGTGGCGTAGAGCGGCATTAGAACCGGAGGTTTGCATGGGTACCAGGACTTTTATTTTTCTATATTTTCAGCGAAATATCGGTAATTTTAGTAAAATATACATTCCTGCACTTTAAGGTAGCTGAGTACCTTATCATTACAGAAGACCGACTTCCTTTCTCACCATTAGTGGTGCTTGGACGGGGTGGGGTATATGAGGTTTACCAAAACAAAGTATCCAAAAAAAAATAACCTAAATAAGCATGTGTGGGAAGATGAAGAATTAGAGAATACGCGGTCATGGACCACTCGCCCAAGATGGAAAACGAAGAATATAAGCAGGAAAAGCATACACGTGAATGTCTCGGCGAAAATGCGTAAAAATTCTTGTGCTGATAAGGTAGAGTGCAGGAGCATAACTGGATAGTGTCATCTCATTTTGATCTGTCGTTTTGCTGTATAACCCAATCTTGAAACCTACTTTATTATATTTATCCAGTGGAATATAATCTATCTTCGGAACTAGCGCATTTATAAGTTCTATGAGAGCTTAAAGGGGCACGCATTGCTTTATATTTTGGAATTTCTAATAATAAATCTATCTAAAGCAAAACTGCTGACTCATCAATAGTAATCCTAAAGTAATGGTTATGTACACAGTTCATAAATATTACGTGCATAAAGGAACAAAGCTTTCTCAGCTTAGATATTATTAAACGCATATTTCGGACATATGAAATGAAGACGAAAGGGCAGTCGCAGAGCGTCGTAGCTAGGCAACCAACTATCCAGGTTGGTAAGATAGGTAGGTGGTTGCGACATTAAACCAAGCTGCAGTAACCGGTCCCCGGGGCCACTCATAGTTCGAAGAGTAGAAGACAGAATGGAAGTGGACAAGAGACGCTTCAAACTGACTACTAAGATAAGCTCGCGGCCTACATTCTGTCAATAAAAGAAACAGCTGTTTGGATCAACTGCTGAAGATGTCAAGTCTTTGGCATTTCGACTGGATGAAAGAAACGAAAGGCGTAATCCTTTTAACAAAAGAAAGACAAGGTGCGTGTGGCTTGGCTAGTGGGACAACGTTACTACACGCGACCAGAGAGTGTAAGAACCGAAGACCTTGTATAAGAATGTCAGTGCGTTCTTCACTTTTCCGGAACAAGTCTGATTAGCAGGCGCCAATTAAAATCACAGTGCTTAATAAAAATGCCATCGCCGCTGTTGCGAACCAGCCTCCACAGATCCCTAAACAAGAAAAGCTTAACGTCGGCAAGACACGGAACCTCGTTGGTAGATGGGACGTGATGCTGTGCTTCGGGCTACTGCACCCGTCGCTTCTGAGAGTTCGTCCGTGTTAGGATACAACGAGAACTGACGGGTGGCACCTCTCTACATATTTACCCGATTTCTTCACAGTATAAAACCATCAGCTGCGCAGCCCTTTATGCTCCGTGCTTCATGAACATGTTACATGCCCTAAGAACACTGGCGTGCCGAGACCGCAAATGTACTACCTCCCCCAGCTCAAGAAGTAGTCCCGCTAACGAGCCACACAGCCCAAAGCAGTGGCACCCCAGATCATCAGACCAAACTTACCTCGAACACCACCAGCCACAAATGTCTAGCTTATCCCGTCGACCAGTAAAGCAGAAGCAAGTTACACGCCCACTTTACCGCAAGCATGACACCAAACTACAGTTCCATTAAATAATCTGTTTTCCACAGCTTGGTTCGATGTAGAGAAATACAATACCGAAAAACACAATCGCGTTTCCAACTGCACGATATCCAATCTAGAGATTCAAGAGCTGTCACAACATACCTATGTATGGGATGTCATGAAGTCACTGATATGCTACCATCATCTATACGCTGGACAGCGTCTACAGATACACCACTGATAATGTGAACGTTGCGCTATGTTATCTGTTAATATACGACATTATGTTAAATATCTTATTTTACCCCAGGTTTCCCCCACTACACTGCATTTATATATATGTGTGTATGTGTGTGTGATTGTACAATTGCAATATGGCAGGTTAAAATATAACGAAGTTACAGAAAAAATATAGCCAACTACGACTCGCATAATACATCTGTACATAAAAGACACGTTTTAATATTGGATGTAAGGTATAGATGATAGTGTAGTTGCAGTAAGATACAGTACATATTGACTACAGACAATAATTACTCTCGTACTAAACTATGTTGATACATTACTGTACAAATAGAATATGGTACGTAAAAATACAGTATAATTACACGAACATACAGTGGTTAACGACGCATAAGTATATTATATTTGCATATTATTATACAAGTTAAAGTAAATGCTGGCTATTTAGAATATCAGACGAGCACTACGCAAAATGGTGATAATGCCCTGTATTTCTATACAACTGGTAAAGGAATATATCTGATTTATCGCTTCAATTTTAAGCCTTCCTCTTCTTTTATCTCGGGCTCCATTACATCGCCATCATTAAAGGATGAGTTCAAATGAAACCGCTAACGGTGACGGCTTTAAAAAGTGCCTTCTCCAGAGAGATCCGCCGAGCAAAGTTAGAAATAGAATAGTTTCATTACCTCGGTCGGGCAGTCGGAGTCCAGCGCCGAGCTGGTGCGCTAAGGTCAGAACGAACGCCTTCCCGCTGAGTTCGGCCGCGCCGATTCCTCCCGGGGCTGACCAACTTTGGAAGACAGCGGCACGGGGGGGGGGGGCCGGCCGCCGGACAGGGTCCGTCCTCCAGCCAGATCAGTCAGTCACCGTCCGCCTCGCTTCCTCCGAGCGCCGTCGAACTGTCAACTCGCTGCCGTCTCGAATTTCTCACTCCTCTCTCCCCCGCCCTCTACCGTCGCTTCCAAACAACAACGTGACAATACCGATACACTAATTGACGAATCTGTCGGCGGCGCGCGGGGTGAAAGAAGCACAAGGGGAATCTGTCCGCCATCACCGCCTTCCCCCCACGGCGATCTCCCTCGGCTGACGGACGGACGAACCGAATGGCTCTTTGACCGAGCCTCAGGGGAGGAACCGGACACAGGAATACGCACATCTTCCTGTTGTCATTCTTACGCAAAAAGGGGGGGAGAGAGAGAAGATAAATGGATATAAAATTCGCTTTAGAAACTGCGAGGCAATTTATTAATCTTTGTTCTCGACAGCGGTTTGGGTGCCAACGGGTTAACCTACCCCCCCCCCCTCGCCGGCCGGCCGCACGGGTCTCTCTCCTGCTGATAACCGAGGTGTTTATTTGGCCAGAAAGAGGATCTCGCCTCCGCGGTCGTCGCGCCGAAGGGTGGTCCCAGCCTACCATCCGTACACACACGGCCGGTCGAGGAGTCTTCTAGCCGACTAAGAAGCGGCCTCGATACGCGTAGCCTCGCAGTCCGCACACATCACATACACCCGGCCAGCCAGGGTCGTATCTCGAGCCGCCTTCTTACTAGAACTCATCTAATTTTCGGATGTGAGGGGCGGGGGAGGAAAACGAAGACCCGGTCTGCAGAAGTTGGTGGGCTACGCGGGCCCACGACAAGGGTCTTCTCCAACGGACTTTAAGGGTGTCTGTCCTCTATCATCTAACCGGCAGGCCACGAATCTTGGCACGTAAATACCGCCTGCGACACGGCGGGGTGTCGTCCACGAGCCGCGATCTGACAGATGGTCGGCGGTTGGGGTTGGGGTTAGCTGGAAGCGGACAGGGAACTGGACTCTTTCTGTAAATAGAAAAGGGAACGAGCCCCAACCAGGACCTTCAGGCCCTCCAAAAGGAGAAAGAAACAGCTGTTGGAAAGCCTTCGGGCGTCGAGGAGGAGGACAGTAGCGGGGTCTCTTCCGGGTGAGCCTCCCTCCACCCGCGTCTCCCGTCATCCTCCACTGAAATCTCCAAACAATGCTTCCACCCCTCAGCCCCAGCATTCCCCCCCTCCCTAATTACATTAACTTAGGCGAAAAGTAACCCCGTTTTCTCGCCCTTTCAGCCCCGACGAACATAGGGATTCCTCTGTACTCGAAGATTCATTACTGCCATAATAAAAACATATAAAATCTTAAATAACAGACTATTTAGAAAAGACAGAAATCGTCCTGTTCTAAAACCCTTTGTTCTTGGACACGCGGTGCGGGCGTGGAGACCATATTTAAGAAAAGATAACAAATAATGGAAACAGCTCACCATACATTCACTAGAATGTTCCATGTTCTAGATAGTTATGAGAAGCTAAATTTTTAGAAGATCAATTACCTACTTGTAACTAGACATTAGAGAGGAGACCGACTAAAGGGTCCTCAAATTCCGGATTTTGACTATATATATATAAATACACATTTACTAGCACTAGAGGTGTTACATTCCGCCACAGCTTGATATTTTTTTCTTTTTTTTTGAAAAGATAGTAATATAATTGTTAATTAGCAGAATATATTACGAGCGAATGTAGTCAACAGTGATAGCGTAAATTGCTAGATGTTCTTGTACTCTGAGAGGGAGCTTATGTCTTCCCATCTCATGTGACCTTTAAATGGATGTACAAAAAGCTAAATGCAAAAACCGATAATGGTAACAATAATGACTTTGACAGCACAATAACCGTCAAAATTATCAGTCGGGTGATAGGAGGATGAGGTAGCCAACATCATAAAATAATAAGCATTAATTGGCTGAAGGAGATGCAGTAGCTCTGTTGGCATTAATAACACGGGCAATACACTGATTATTCGTTCCCTAGACAAAATCCAAACTTTAATATGTAAATTATTAATTTAACATGCAAAAAAAAAAAAAAGTTATTTAGAAAGCCCAGATTAATCAGCATCAATAAAATCCTGCTTAAGTAAAAAAAAAATATTACAAAAATTAACTAATCCAATAACGATGCGATCGTTTTTATCGGTAGTTGGAGCCAAGGAAACAACAAAGATGTGGAGAACGTTCAGAATGCTGAGGTCACCACTTCCAGCTGACATCTCATTTCTTATTTCAACACTATATAACGAATGTCACTGGTATGCGTAAAATGCACATGGATTTTCGTTCATTCCTAAAAAAAACAAACAGACAGAAACATACGGAGATGACAACAGCTATCTTTCTAAATCCCGCATGTGGAAGTATTTAAAGAGAAGCTGATGCAATTCATAACATTAGGTTGCTACAGAAGTTTCGTCGGTCACCGCAACAGCGAGACTTCAGATCGTTGAATGAACGTGAAGTCTATTAATCGGAGTAAGTTCCACTACAATCGATACACTTCTGCCAACGAGTTACAAGCGTATTTTACCATTTTGTAAAGAATCTGGATTTCTGGAGTCGATAAACTGTTGGGAGGCAGTTTCAATTGCTGCTTGGTTGGAGAAGGATTTCATAGGGAGGAAGCTGTCGAGGTGTTTGAAAAGGTGGTGGACTGTGGGAGAAAGGTGTGGTGAATAGGCTGGGTGAGGGAGAACTTCGTACTCCATCGTGTTCAGTTTCTGGAGAGTCTCTTTTGCAACATGGGGACGAACATCGTCACGGAGCAGGATTGGGCCTCTTAGATTCACCAATGCCAACTGTCGTTGGGAGAGTTTCTACGTTTAATCCACGACAATAATTTTCAGCTGTGATGGCATCGCCAGGTTTTTTTCCCCCTACGACAAGCGAAGAGCAGATCTCCGATCGATGACTCTGTTGTTGTTGTTCATTCAACTCGTGAGGCCCCCACAACTGCGTCGAGATTCCTGGAAACAGTCGCAGTGCTCACGTCACAAGCTCTCCAGCAATTCCTCGCACTGTTTTCCTTGGGTCGGCTTCAACTGAGGCTTTCAGACGGTCGTCATCACAGCTGGACAGACGTCCGCTATGTTCCCTATCTTCGAGGCTCACATCTCCCGATCGGAACTTTGCAAACCATCGTTGGTTGTACCGTGCGCTCATTTGCTGAGTCCTCGCCCCATGCTTGCTTAATGTTACGAGTTGCCTCCCTTACTTTGTGGCCCGGTTTGAACTCATGAAGCAAAATGGCACGAAACACTAATTTCTATCCACGCTTCACTCAGAACCCGAAACAAATGTCCATTTTATGATTTTTAAAAAGGTAGGTCTGGCATAATGTGTGCCAAAGCGCACACTACAAAACGATACATAACTTATCCACATGCACCTTCACAAGCAGGCAAAATATGAACCCCACATTAACATAATATAGAAACCAACAAAACTTTTGAATGACCTAATAATAATAATAATAATAATAATAATAATAATAATAATAATAATAATAATAATAATAATAATAATAATAATAATAAAAAACAAACAAACCTGACTGATGATTCAGCAGCGGCCTCCTAAGTTCCTTTCCTTTCTTTAGAAAACTTTAAAAAAAATCTTTTATTACTTTTGAATCGTTTCTCGACAGATAATTGGATTTACGCCTGTCTTTCGTCAGTTAGCGTGAAGTAACGGAGGTGAGGCGCGGAGAAATGAGACAGCCGGCAGTAGTATATTGAAGTGCCTTCGTGTAATAACAAATAAATAACAAACGCATCTAATATAATAGTGATAACATTCAAATGAACAGAAGAAAATCGACACTTAGTACACACACACACACACACACACACGGTGTGGGGTCCAAAAATCGGAGTCCATTTACATGTAAATAAAGTTAATAATTATAATGCATTGTATGTAAATAAAAATAATAATTATAATGCATTGTATGTAAATAAAACTAATAATTACAATGCATTGTATGTAAATAAAACTAATAATTATAATGCATTGTATGTAAATAAAAATAATAATTATAATGCATTGTATGTAAATAAAACTAATAATTATAATGCATTGTATGTAAATAAAACTAATAATTACAATGCATTGTATGTAAATAAAACTAATAATTATAATGCATTGTATGTAAATAAAACTAATAATTATAATGCATTGTATGTAAATAAAACTAATAATTATAATGCATTGTATGTAAATAAAACTAATAATTACAATGCATTGTATGTAAATAAAACTAATAATTACAATGCATTGTATGTAAATAAAACTAATAATTATAATGCATTGTATGTAAATAAAACTAATAATTATAATGCATTGTATGTAAATAAAACTAATAATTATAATGCATTGTATGTAAATAAAACTAATAATTATAATGCATTGTATGTAAATAAAACTAATAATTATAATGCATTGTATGTAAATAAAACTAATAATTATAATGCATTGTATGTAAATAAAACTAATAATTATAATGCATTGTATGTAAATAAAACTAATAATTATAATGCATTGTATGTAAATAAAACTAATAATTTAATGCATTGTATGTAAATAAAACTAATAATTACAATGCATTGTATGTAAATAAAACTAATAATTATAATGCATTGTATGTAAATAAAACTAATAATTATAATGCATTGTATGTAAATAAAACTAATAATTATAATGCATTGTATGTAAATAAAACTAATAATTATAATGCATTGTATGTAAATAAAACTAATAATTATAATGCATTGTATGTAAATAAAACTAATAATTATAATGCATTGTATGTAAATAAAACTAATAATTACAATGCATTGTATGTAAATAAAACTAATAATTATAATGCATAATAGTAATTATATATATACACAACAGACACAGGCACACACTCTAGTGTCCAAAAGTCTGAGTTATTTAACATTTTTATAAATACGCCCAATAGAGATAGGATCGTAATTATATATACGTCTGAGTAAATTCACTTATTATAAATACGACTAATAATTAAGATATGATTGTAATTATACAGTAACAAGGCATTAAAATCAGTAAGTACATTTACTTTGAAATATAAAACTATGCATAAATATAGAAAACAACAGTAAGGTTCAAAAGTCTCAGTCAAATACAATTTTTCTTACTTGAAGTCATTTTCAGAAAGCTAATCGGATTCAGATAATAATAATAATAATAATGGAAAACTATTATTATTATTATTATTATATTATTATTATTATTATTATTATTATATTATTATTATTATAATAATATATCGGTAACAAAGACACCCCTGATTTCTATTAGAAATACCTTTGCGCCATGTTTGTTCGCTGTTCTGTTTCAAATACACACCCACACCAATTGGCTTTTATTGACAACTAAAATGCAAAGCCCGTCTTGATTTGGGCGCGCAAATACAATACAATCGATTTAAATCTGAAACAAAAGTAGCAGATCCTTTGATGTAGTCTCTCCGTTAATGGCGTCACCTACCTCAATCGCCCAGCATCTAACTGTCGATGCCGTCGTCTCAGTGATATTAAACAGATTTGGTCAAATTTATACTCCGCTAAGAGTGAGAAACGGACGCGGAAGCGAGTTAGCATTCTATTCCTTTCTTGGATTTCGTCGGTAGGCCTCAACGTCATTTGGGACACAACGCCTCCCCGATCAGTCCGATGGCCCGTCTCGGGTCCTGCTCGTTCGAATTCCGTCTGACGTCCCCATCCAAGTAAACAGAAAATCGGTTTATAACAGACAATCCATTCTTTTTTTTCCTTTCGCGCAGATAATCACAAAAAAAAAATGTATCTTCTCCCGTTCTGCCCCCTTATTCGAATTCTGCTTTTGTCGTTCGAACAGCTAACTCGGCACGCATCCACCTTTCCCATGGTTTGAAGAATTAATACCTTGAAGGTGTTTGGAGACCCCGATTAAATGCTAATTGGACACGCTAGCAATGTGTCTGCCACTAAGCCTACTTTGCAAACGGGTCACCTCTCCTGACAATATCTCACATTTAAAGGAGAGAGAGAGAGAATACTGGTAATTAGACTCACAGGAAATTAAAACAGATACCTGGGAAATTTTATCTCTTAATCAACTGCTTTATAAATATTCAACACGCCGTCAACTTCCTGCCAAAGACAGTTAGATATTCGATGGCATTGTAATAATTAGACAAAGACACGTAGTCGGTTGCATGGCATACGGAAATGAATGACAAGTAATCTATCAATGAAAATCATCTTTTCTTAATATTAACGCCTACTCTCTACCATATTTAACAAAGGGAGGGCTTCTTTGTTGCCTTTGTGGTCTGGGTTCTTTGTCAGTCGTTTAAGCTGAAGTAAAGGGGATAGCGCGAACCACTGAGTTCTCGTCTGTTTATTTCAGTTGATTAAAATAACGGAAAAGAAAGAAATGAAAAGGAGAACGCAGATATTATAATAGTGGCCCTTTAAACTTAGAAATCAACAACACTCATTCCCTGGTCGTTCACCGATACCCTTGTTAAGTCGAACAAATTTGCCGCCAAGTGCTCGCTAGTTGTGGTGCTTGGTGGGTGGAGGAGGCATGGGGCGAGTGGTTTCTCTCGTACCATTTCAGAGGGTGGTACTCCGATTATGATGAGGGGAATTCCGGTCGGTTCTTTTGTTGACGCCACCAAAGCACCTCCCTCTCTCTGTACTGACGTCATATCTCCCTCTCGCCGTACCGACGTAATATCTCTCTCTCGCTGTACCGACGTCATATCTCCCTCTCGCTGTACCGACGTCATATCTCCCTCCCGCCGTACCGACGTCATATCTCCCTCCCGCTGTACCGACGTCATATCTCCCTCCCGCTGTACCGACGTCATATCTCCCTCCCGCTGTACTGACGTCATATCTCCCTCCCGCCGTACCGACGTCATATCTCCCTCCCGCTGTACTGACGTCATATCTCCCTCCCGCCGTACCGACGTCATATCTCCCTCCCGCTGTACTGACGTCATATCTCCCTCTCGCTGTACCGACGTCATATCTCCCTCTCGCCGTACCGACGTCATATCTCCCTCCCGCTGTACCGACGTCATATCTCTCTCTCGCTGTACTGACGTCATATCTCCCTCCCGCTGTAACGACGTCATATCTCTCTCTGACCGTTGTCAAACATCGCGAGGTCTCACAACTCGTCCGAATGAGTTCAGAAAAGCTGCTAAAATTTCCCGATCAACAGTAACCAGGAGACTCTGAGAAACAGATTCACGTGTACGGTTTACCGTCCGGAAACCTTTGACCGAAACCACGCAGCAGCAAAGTTGACGTGGGCCGAGAAGCAATGACAGCGGAGCATAGAGCCGTGGAACGCTTGTTCGCTTCACCCACGAGTCCATTTCCGAACTGTTTTTCAACAGAAGTGGGGGGGTTCGTGCGAAGCCCAGGCCAGAAAAAAAAACAAATAAAACCGTGTTGTCACTACTACTACTACTATCAAGCATGGGATGGGAAAGATCGATGCGTGGGACTGTATCTGCTGTGTTGAGGTCTAAAATCTAAAGCAAATAGATGGAATACTGGACAGGGAAATCTATCACGGCTGTTCAATATGGTGTTCTTACTGACTTCCTATTAAAATGTGAATGACTGGGAAAAGCTATATAGGCCAAGTCAAGGACCCAAACCACATTTAAAACCCGTTCAAGAACTACTTGATAGATAAAAAAAATAAATAAATAAATAAAAAAGGCAGGTGTCTCAAAAGTGATGAGGGTTTTAGTCCTTCATGAGCTCTAGTATCCAAATCAACCCATGTGTTCGTCGCATTTGCCAATCCAGAGTTAATCAGAAATGGACACCCGGCGGTGGCGGCGCGTATATAGGAGGAAAATTTTTTAAAAAACCTGCGCCCGACTTCGTTCTTCTGTCGCCACCGAGAACAGCCGGGGGGGGACGACGAACTCGAGGTAAAATTTACCCACGTGGTAATTGATTTACGCACCAGATGGCGCCGTTGCGGGCTCGATTACGAGGCGTGGCGAGATTCCAATCTACGGACTTCGCTCATCCGTTGT
Source organism: Nautilus pompilius (assembly GCA_018389105.1). Lineage (NCBI taxonomy): Eukaryota > Metazoa > Mollusca > Cephalopoda > Nautilida > Nautilidae > Nautilus > Nautilus pompilius. Next base: position 589,178 of record JACATO010002109.1, on the reverse strand, counting down.
TCGGACTTTTCCCCCCTGCCGCCGACCGTTAACCCTTTTCCCGTTTCGGCGAGTGGAGACGGGAGGCAGGAAGCTATTAAAAAAAAAAAAAAGAAGAAAGAAACAGCACAGCCCCGCGGAACGGCTGATGCAGAGGCAGAGTTAGAAGACCTGCTCTCGAGAGTCACTTCGCAGCGACCGACACCGGCCCGACGTCCGACGATTCTTGTATGGATTTTCCACCCTGAAGAAGCGACTGGCGATCGTTTCCAATCTGCTTACTTGCACCTGGCCGCAATAAACAAAGTGATGTAAGCTTAGAGGACGGATGATGAAGAAAGGCCATTAGCTTCGAATAACTCGATATATACTCTAAGTCGAGTTACACCGATAACTAATCAAACATCTGCTGTAACGAGTGCTGATCAAACATCTCAGTAAAACACTGCTCAAAGCCACGCCGATAGCTGGGTAGAACCATCTACAATAAAACATCGCTCAGATTTACACCGATAGCTGATCAAACATTTCAGTAAAGAACACCGTTCGAACTTACACGGACTTCGTCTCATTTATAATCTCGTTATCTTTCCGCTGAGGTCGCATAAATAACATAGGATCATTTTACATATCAATAGATCCAAAAATACATTTTGATTTTGGTTTTTCATGCTTTATTCTACTTTCGTTTTAATTTCAGAAGCATTATTGAAAATAAACCTGTTTTCTAAATATTCAATATATGCTATAGATTTCCCTTCGAATGAATTACTAGAAGTAAAATAAGCAAGCGTCAGATGGTGCTAAATCCTATCGACACTGTACGGAATACCGGAAAAGTGTAGATCTCGCGATATTTTCCCGTTTACCCGAGATTGTCGTCTTATGGATCGTCCAGGGTGCGGCCGGGGTCGAAAACAAATTGCGAAAGATGTCGGACATTTGCCGTCAATCCGCGGCCAATAAACGTCTCGAAGTTACGTCCGGGCGACCTAGAGGGCTTTCGATAATAATGCCGCGATCTGCCACTACTCTCAGCATCCTCGCCCGCCCTTGCAGCAGAAACGAGCCGAACAACGGTCCAACTCCGTCTCCATCGATTCAGCCGTCCACAGAAGTCATGCGCCATGAAAGAGAACCTCTCTGTCGAGTAGGAATATGACGGTTCGAAAGTTCTCATCCCGGGACATGTCCGCCGTGACCTGGGAGAAGTGGCGGCGCGTAGTCTTCTCTGATGAATATTGGTTTCAGCAACTGACGTCACCACCTCGTGAAGGCCTTCAACGTGATACCTTCTACAGCCGAGTAAGGGGCGAGGGCGCCATCGCGTGGGTTATGGTTTGGCATGGAAGAGAGAGAAAAAAACAGAAAATGTTTGAAGGAGAATGTCTCAATTCTGTCGCCTACAATGACATTTCAAAGACACGTCCCCTAACCGTTGTAGCAGCGAGACATCGAGATCCGACGTCCATGGTCTTCGGGAGCGCCTCGCCTATTGTCTGACCAGTTTGTAAGAGGCATCCAGACACCCAACTTCCCTGGATGCCCCCAAACTCTGAAGTAAGCCCCATTGAGAGTACACGTGAGAACGTCGGGATCGTCTGAGAGCAAGCAACCTGTCCACGTTCCGCCAATATGATGGAATTAAAGGAAGTTCTCATACGAACTTTGGGGTAAAGTGCTGCAAGTTGGGTGTCTCGACCAAGTACTAAATATTTCCACCCAAACCAGCAAATAACAATAACAAAAGGTTGGCGAACCATTATTGGAGAGAAATGTATAAAATGCATAGCAGCCATATCAAAAATAGCACATGGCACTAACGAACAATTACGAGAGCACAACCTTGGTCTGATCGTGTCCTAGAATCAGTGAAGACGTAAAAATGGCGTGCAAACAAGAAATGTAAGAAACAAATAAACAGTTCAGCGATTTTAGAAGAGGAATCCAAGTAACAACCGTGCAACGCTTTTCATTAGACAAGAGGTGGCGCCTAAAGAAAGAAAATTGCTGACTTCGATTCCAGCGCGATCTCTGGAATTTCCTTCACTGCGTGCTTTGTCTCGTAACAATATAAACAAAATTTAAATGTTCACAACTAAATAAAAACAGCAGAAGAACAAAAAAGTTCACGTTTACTGTAGAATCAGCGCGCTAATTAATGTCGTAGTTCGAATATCTGCAAAACAGCTCTCTCACCGACGTCTTCAAATTCAGGTGAAATTCGTTATTATCTTTGCGATGTGCCAAAGCTCCATTCCAGACGTTTTACGATAGCTTTATTCAGGACAGCTAAAAAATCTTTACGTAAATCAGAACGCAGCAGCGATTTCACAATTATCGTAGGGAAGATTCGAGCATCAGCAATTCCTAATTAAGCATAGATGAGGTTAAAATCTACGTCATAAACTCTGTCGCGGATCAAAGAATATAACGGCAATTATAACCTCATCTACACGTAAAAATGACGTCCATTATAGTCTCATCTGTACGTAAACATATGACGTCGGTTATAGCCTCATATATACGTAAACATATGACGTCGATTATAGCCTCATCTATACGTAAACATATGACGTCGGTTATAGCCTCGTCTATACGTAAACATATGACGTCGGTTATAACCTCATCTACACGTAAAAATGACGTCCATTATAGTCTCATATATACGTAAGCACATGATGTCGGTTATAGTCTCATCTGTACGTAAACATATGACGTCGGTTATAGCCTCATATATACGTAAACATATAACGTCGGTTATAGCCTCATCTATACATAAACATATGACGTCGGTTATAGCCTCGTCTATACGTAAGCATATGACGTCGATTATAGCCTCATCTATACGTAAGCATATGACGTCGATTATAGCCTCATCTATACGTAAGCATATGACGTCGATTATAGCCTCATCTATACGTAAACATATGACGTCGGTTATAGCCTCGTCTATACGTAAGCATATGACGTCGATTATAGCCTCATCTATACGTAAACATATGACGTCGGTTATAGCCTCGTCTATACGTAAGCATATGACATCGAGTATAGTCTCATCTTTACGTAAACATATGACGTCGGTTATAGCCTCGTCTATACGTAAGCATATGACGTCGGCTATAATCCCATCGATACGTTTAATTAGGAATTACTGGTGCTGTATTCACTAGCCCCGGTATCCCCAATCTTTGACTGAAATCATTTGACACTTATCCTTAGTAATGTTTGCATTCTTATTAGTTGTAAAATTAACCTATTTTGACTTTATTGAACATTGATAAAATGTGCACTTACAGAAGCTCATTACATTGAGTGTCAGAAGTAGTGTATTTAATCGCTAAGCATTTTTATTTCTATTAAAGCATTTTTTAACAACTAGATAGTTATTAGTTGCTAGCCTGATGGAAATGTTACAAATTCTGGTTATGTAAATATTCATTTATAAATGTCACTTGAGAGGCTTTCTGTTTCATAAGTTTCGCTTTTGATAAAGTGCGGAGCTGGCTCGCTACAGCGACTTATCGCTTATCTACAGCTCTTGTGTACTACTTACGATCCTTGTCCACTGTATTGTTTTTTTTTTTTCCGATTTCAGATTTTGGAAGACCAAACAACTATTGATGAAAAACCACGAGAGCTTTTGGGCCAGACAGTTTTTGGCAGGAGATTGTAAAGGAACGCCTACGACAAGCCAGATTTTTTTCGTTTTTCCGTGGGTTCCACCTAAAGGATGAAATTACCTGATGGCATGTTGCGGAAAGATTTAAGATTGTTCCGGGTCTCATCTTTTGTATTATCTTCTGTTTGGGAGAAGGGAAACCGAGTATGCCATTTTTTTTTTATCAGCTGCCTTGTTTGTCTTGGCGCTTTACTGAAATGAGCTCATGCCGCGCAACAAATTGATATGACAAGACCCTGGATAGAGTAAATAACTAAAAAGAAGGGTTAAAAAAGGCGCACTGGTTAAAATACGACTCAGTTTTATTTAGAGAACAACCGTCCATGTTCAAATAGTAATAATGACAGCAAATCGTGTTTTACTTTTGCTCCTAACAGAGCCTAGGTAGGTCAAATTTTCAACCCCACGCTAAAAGCGTGAATGACTTTGCCAGAAAAGGGTAACCTAAGTAGGGCATTAACTTGGGCGTCTTTAACAGGCAAGACTACACTACCACCAAAAACGTTAGGTCGCAACGACTGACAAATACATAATGGCATCAATAATTTCCTTACCTGCCATGTTTTAGATAACTGGAAAATTTCCAGAACCATTAACTATATTGATCATTCAAAAATAATTATGTAACTGAAATAATCTACCTGAACGACATGTCACCATTACTTTCATCTCTAATTACATATCTTGAAGAACTACCGTAATTATATACTTTGGACAATTAAATCGTAATAAGGTGATTTAAGCAATATATGAATATTGTTGTATATTTTGTACAAATTCATTACGATTAAAACATTTGCACACATTTCAAAATTGTCCATGAAAGATTGACACGTAGAGTTCATTTTGCACAATGACTAGACGTGGTTCGATCTATCAACACACCGTGATATCGCTACACGATCGATAGTAGCTTGAACGGCCGACATTGTCTTGCAACAAAAGTGCATCTGCATCTCCCACTGTTCACCCGACGTCGTCTTGTAACAATGCGATCCACTCTTCTCTCGTGACTTGATGCGGTTTCAGAATGATTCCGGGGGGGCACATTCCACGCATTTTCTATTAGGTTTATGAAGGGTTGAATGAGCAGGCTATATATTTTCCTCTTGAAAATGGTTTACGACTATTCTTGCCGGTTGTATCCTTGCATTATCGACCTCGAAGATGAACTGATTACCGCGACTTTGTGCAAAGTATCAGATCGTTATAGACGTTTTGACGGCTTTTATATCTATGTTAATGTGGGGTTCGTCTTTTTGCCTGCTTGTGAAGGTGTATGTAGATACGTTATATGTCATTTTGTAGCATGTGATTTGGCACACATTATGCCAGACCTACCTTTTTAAAAATCATAAAATGGACATTTGTTTCGGGGTTCTGAGTGAAGCGTGGATAGAAATTAGTGTTTCGTGCCATTTTGCTTCACGAGTCCAAAAGAGGCCACAAAGCGAGCGAGGCAACTCGTAACATTAAGCAGACATGGGGCGAGGACTCAGCAAATGAGCGCACGGTACAACCAACGATGGTTTGCAAAGTTCCGATCGGGAGATGTGAGCCTCGAAGATAGGGAACATAGCGGACGTCCTTCCAGCTGTGATGACGACCGTCTGAGAGCCTCAGTTGAAGCCGATCTAAGAAAAGCAGTGCGAGAAATTGCTGGAGAGCTTGACGTGAGCACTGCAACTGTTTCCAGGAATCTTGACGCAATCGGCAAAGTGAAAAGGCTTAACAAGTGGGTGCCTCACGAGTTGAATGAACAACAACAAAATCTCGATTGGAGATCTGCTCTTCGCTTGTCATATGAAACAAAACTTGGCGAAGCCATCACAGCTGAAAATTATTGTCGTGAATTAAACGTTGTTCATCAGAAACTCTCCCAACGACAGCCGTCGGTTAATCGAAGAAGCCAAATCCTGCTCCAGGACAATGAATCTTCAGAAACTGAACACTCATCACCTTTTCAAACAACTCAACAGCTTCCTCCATATGAAATCCTTCACCAACCAAGCAGCAATTGAAACTGCCTCCCAACAGTTTATCGACTCCAAGAATCCAGATTCTTTACAAAATGGTAAAATACGCTTGTAACTCGTTGGCAGAAGTGTATCGATTGTAGTGGAACTTACTCCGATTAATAGACTTCACGTTCATTCAACGATCTGAAGTCTCGTTTTTTTTCGGTAAAAAAAAACCGACAAAACTTTTCTAACAACCTAATACATAAAATTAAGTCTAATGGTTTCCTCTAGGTAGCGCTGACTCGTAACAGTTCCATCAAAGTGAAGAATAAATTTTCCTTATCAGGTGTTACCGAAACTTACTCAGAACACCGCCATTCCCAGAGTAATCTGATACGTTGCAGTCAGCGTTAGGTTGGTTCTTACCTAACATGTAGACGAGCATCAAATAACAGAAGACTGAATTAATTCTCATAAGAAAAGAGAACCTGACTCTAGTCTGCCAAAATTCGGCGTAAATAAATAAATCTTAGCGAATTAATCTGTAAGTCAAGCGCCAAACTCTCAATGTTCAGTTGTTCCATTATGTGAACGTATTACGGATTTTACATCGGAGTTGACCATTGTTTTGAAAATGTGAATGTATCTGAGAGTTGCGTTACTCTTTTGGCTACACTCAACCCAGAAACAAAGTCACGTGTGGCACTCGATGCAAAAGAACTGTCACATGACTATGGTTCCAGTGTATCGGTCACGCTCAATGCGAAAGCAACTTCTCCTCCCTCCCATACCCCCGTGGAAGTGCAAAAGTCTACATCTGCTAGCTTTCCTACTTTCCCAGCCATCAGCAATCCAAGCGCGTCGGTTATTTGAGAGCGAGGGTACGAGGACTCAAACCTCCAAGCGGGCAAATTAATCATCACACGCAACTTTCCCTCGTTAAAACAACTACAAAAACCCCGCCAAAGAGAGACACGTGATTAAATTGAATTTTTCATTTCGCGAGAGCAGTGCCTTCTACCCGTCTACGTTAACACAGCTTTCTTCCGACAGGTGAAAAGGTTTGCCATTAATGCCTGGAGAATCTGTGTTGGTTAGGCAAAACGAAAACCCCGAATTATCGCTCATTCGTTCCTCCTCCCCCCCACACACATTACGTATAACCATCTGACTACGAAATTAACAGGTTTATCCCCCCTCATTTATGCTTAATACCCGCAGCAGACTTCCAGTAGATCAAAGTTTCCGCTTTTTTTTTCCCCAGCAGAAACTACATGGAAGCCAGCTCACTCAAGACGGAATCCGGAGCCTACTGAGTCTCCGTTGACCAAATCCTGACGTTTTACCCAGAGTTTCTTGGATTAGAAACCAAGCGCCATTCGCAACCATGAACCATTTTACGTTGAGTTTCTTGGATTAGAAACCAAGCGCCATTCGCAACTATGAACCATTTTACGTTGAGTTTCTTGGATTAGAAACCAAGAGCCATTTGCAACTATGAACCATTTTACGTTGAGTTTCTTGGATTAGAAACCAAGCGCCATTCGCAACTATGAACCATTTTACGTTGAGTTTCTTGGATTAGAAACCAAGCGCCATCGCAACTATGAACCATTTTACGTTGAGCTTCTTGGATTAGAAACCAAGCGCCATTCGCAACTATGAACCATTTTACGCTGTTTGTGATTTTCCTGACAGGAGAGCCGCATCGACCCACATTCGAGCTCGAAAAATACCTAGTTCTAATTTAATCTGCCGAAATTCTCCTGAAATTAATGATATAGGAAAGTTTTTTTTTTTTTTAAAAAATTATTATTTGTAAAGTAAGTTAAGTGTGCATATCAACAGACTTTTGACTTTCTTTTTAATATAACAGAGCTACTGCATCAGTAAAAACGCAAAGTTCTGTTTCTCTATGACGACTTCGCCCGGTTAATACTGTTTCTATTCGCGCAGCGCCCTTCTCTGGTAATAATTCCCACCCACCGTTTGTAGAAAAAAGATGAAAGGGAGGATTTTTTTTTTACTTCTCCATTCTGAGCGGCTATAACAGGATCTGCGACCTACACAACTGGTGAAAAGCGGTGTTGATCGACACAGCGGCGAGCGCTAAGGAGGGGTTAATACGGATTAATAATATTGTTTGTGGCGCGGGCCAACACGTAGAAGCGGCGAGTGTCTGTACTCGAGTAAGTAGGAGAGGGGTGTGGCGGCGCATTATCTTCTAGTGCTACTCGTGTTTCCGAGAGAAGCAGCAACAACGGCGTCTTTTCGATGGACCCCTGACAGAAGTCCTACACCAGCTTCAGCGCCTTGTAGCGCGCTTTGTCGACCGTGGCTTCAAGGTACCCACCCATCTCCCTTGGATATAAATGGGGAGAGATAGCTGTTACGCGATCATGTCTGATAAGGAGATTACTCTCGATGTAAACCACTAACGTAAGAAATGGAATTGGCTTTACGACCAAAGGGGCGGCATCACATATTACCGCCTATAGCGGAGTATCCGGTTGGTAATAAGTCAGCTAATTCGTAAAGGGGATACAGAGGTTTTCCTTCATTTTTGATATATATATATAGAAGCGTGTCTCAATCTAGTTATTAGGCCCGGTGTATTCACCCGAGCTCCCTCCTTACAATTACACCTGTACAACTGAAGACATGACATTTAATAATAATAACAATAGATTTCTCCTGCGTAGTCTGAAAACCATAACTTAAGCAATTTCTTCTCGCCTTCCGTTAAAGTTTTACACATCGAATATTTTGATCCAATGCCGTAACACGCGGGTTTCTAGAATTTTTCTTATGTAGCTCAGAATCGGTCCTCGCCTGCTGAAGAAAGAGCCCGTTTACCGATGTGTCGGTGTATTTGGCGTGACATCGCAAGACGCCGCGGCAGCTCTCAACTATCTGCTAACCGCGCGGTTACCGTCACCTCCTTAACATTCAGATGGAATATGTCGCCGTTTTGGCGAGTCTTGGCCACGTTGCACCGGTTCGGCGATGAGTTTACTTAGGACAGTTAACACCAAACGTCCCTCTCACGGTCGCCGCCAGTACGTGTTTCTGTACAATTACGGTTCACGATTTTCCTTCCTTTAAGTGTAGAGTAAATGCACTCGAGGGCGCTTCTGATCCCGGCTGTGCGCTATTATAAATCAGCAGGTTTCGGCCCATCGTCACAGAGCCCCACAGACAGCGTGCCTTAGCAAGGCTTAATTAGTCCACACCCCCTCCGCCACTGTCCAATGGTCTTCAGTGTTTTCCTACCGATCTCCCCATTAGTCCTCGGGCGCCTATTTCCACAGGTGTGCGGCGGGGTGTCATCCTTTCACTTTGCCTTTCCTATTCTGTCTCCCCCTGCAACTACTAACTCGATTAACAAATCCAGCCTTGTCTCCTTTGACCAGACGATAACATCACGCGTCGGATTTCCTATACTGACACCTTGAAGGAATACTAATTGCCCGGCTTTCTTTGGTACCTGTCCCTACAAACTTTATGAATGGGGATGTCTTCCAACCGGCTGAAAAGAAAACATCATCGGCGCCATTTCTACTTTCCCTGGGTTAATGCTACCTTACCACGTGATAATGTATGGTTCAAGTGCTGCTCTCCTCTTATAACCCACAAACTAGAATCTCTTTCCCCACAAACTCTGCAAGCTGCTTGATTTGGGTAATAGATCGAAAGCTAGATTGTTAAGAACTGCGGACAAACATAATGCTGAAAAGAAGCTGAAAGAACTGCTTGCTTGTTAGCATGCATGCATATATATATATATATATATATCCCAGCCACCAAAATCCATTTGTCCAGAAAGTAATATCAGGATGTTCTCGTTAAATAAAGACTTAATTAATTTATTATTTATATCATTAATTTCAAATGGATTTAGGAAAAGAAATATTTCAATAGTTTTCAGACACCTGTACGCCGGGCATTAAACGTTTTGCCAAGAAGATCACAAGCAGATCCCTGCGCCTCCTACTTGACCAAGCCGGAGCACTCACTCACCGTATGGCGATGGGTAGTTCTGACGCAACTATTCCTTTTCTATTCTCACTTCGAAAAGAGCTCAGAAACAAACAAACAAATACAGCGACAAAAGAAGTTGCAACTTAAGACGAGAAGACCAAAAAAAAAAAAGAGAGAAGAATTATGTTGGATAACTATCTGTCAAAAAAGAAAAGTTTGGCTAATATATCACAACTTAACTTCGCAGCCTTCGTTTTGTAATCCACTAATCTATACCTCGAATAAATTTCAAATTGTCTAATAAGCAGTATCGGATCGTCAGCCCAGAAAGGCAGTAGTGAATTCTGCAGTCAAATACTTTCCACTACTCAATGAAAAGCGATGTCATTCCGTGGTAAATCGATACGTATGATCTACCGAGTATTTCCCCTTCCCCTTCTGCGTGTTTCTCTGTTTTTGCAATCGTCTCGTGGCTTTCCCGCGTGCGTCATAACGAGAGGCTAAACGCGATCGAAACATTGCTAATGCTAAATTCAAACCTCCACCCTTTTAAAACCGAATTAATACAAAGTACCCTACGCTGAAACAGACCCATTCGGTCGTCGCCTGAACTAAGGAACACAAACCGGCGATAACTTTGCAACCCTTAACTTTAATAATATTCCAGCTAACCCGGCAAATGCTAAGCCCATTTCCATTCATTATACTAATTAACAAAGGTAATTTCTTACAAAAGCTCTCTTTCCGGCTCCGGTAAAGGTTGGGGGGGGGTGATTTTGTCTGAAAAATCCAAATACTATCGAACCACTGACTAAACCCGACGTCACATTAAAGGGAGAAGAAGAAAAATGATGGGAGCGAACCCGCGATATTCCGAGTAGCCTCTGACTCCGTCCTTTCAACTTTCTCTCGCTTCGCGAACTTTAAAAGTTAAAACACTTCTCTAATACCGGGCACGTGTTTCAAGCACTATCACGAATACGAGGCAACAACAACAACAACAACAACAGCAGATCACGACCGTCTATCGCATCGTACGAAACAAAATGGAGGATTATCATTAATGAGCAGCATTCAGGCGCACAACCTTCGCTATATATTTGCTTGTTTACTATTCGAGGTTCATAATACAAAGCCCCAGTCTGTTCGACCATTTTAAATCATGGGAGACGAATCTTGCTGGTCACACACACATACACACGCACATTATATTAAAGGTATCGGTCTTATGAGCGTCGCCTCAGTCCTCGGCGATAATTATAGAATATCTACCGCAGAAACTTAGAGGAAGCCATTATTTCAATTACTTTAAAAGCTTTTGGAAACCAATTTTCCTCGAGACAGTTCTATGGGATTTCCCCCTGAAATAGTCGCTATAACAAAGCAGATAGGAAGGCCTCACAAACCGACGACGGAATGGTACCAACTTGCTTCTGTTTAGCGCCATTACCAATAAAAATCCTAACAATAGCTGTTTTCATCAGGAGGAAACTATTCGCCAAACCCCAGATTTTGTCCCGTATTTTATTTATTTTTCCTTTTTTATATACAATCTTAAAGAATTCAATTAGATAACAATATTTAGTTACATACACTCCTCCTAATTTGTCCTGTGTCATGTGTATTTGTGTGCAATGTTCACTAATTAAGTTTATTCGTGAGAAACAAACAGCGGTTGAGAGAGAGAGAGAGAGAGAGAGACGAGAGAGAGAGAGAGAGAGATGGTGAGAGAGGAGAGAGAGAGAGATGGAGAGAGAGAGATGGAGAGAGAGAGATGGAGAGAGATAGAGATGGAGAGAGAGGAGATGGAGAGAGAGATGGAGAGAGATGGAGATGGAGAGAGAGAGATGGAGATGGAGAGAGAGAGAGAGAGAGAGAGAGAGAGAGGAGAGGAGAGAGACGAGAGAGAGAGAGATGGTGAGAGAGAGATGGGGAGATGAGATTGAGAGAGAGAGAGGATGGTGAGAGAGAGAGATGGAGAGAGAGAGAGAGATGGTGAGAGAGAGAGATGGTGAGAGAGAGAGATGATGGGTGAGAGAGAGAGAGATAGATGGAAAGAGAGAGATAGATGGAAAGAGAGATAGATGGAAAGAAGGAGAGAGAGATAGAGGAAAGAAGGAGAGAGAGAGATAGATGGAAGAAGAGAGAGAGATAGATGAAAGAAAGAGAGAGAGATGGTGAGAGAGAGATAGATGGAAAGAAGGAGAGAGAGATGGTGAGAGAGAGAGATGGTGAGAGAGAGAGATGGTGAGAGAGAGATAGATGGAGAGAAGAGAGATGGTGAGAGGAGATAGATGGAGAGAGAGAGATAGATGGAAAGAAAGAGAATGGTGAGAGAGAGATAGATGGAAAGAGAGAGAGAGATGGAGAGAGATGGCGAGAGAGAGATGGAGAGAGATGGTGAGAGAGAGATAGATGGAGAGAGAGAGAGAGAGGAGAGAGAGAGAGAGAGAGAGAGAGAGATCTGAGAGGAGAGAGAGAGATAGATAGATGGAAAGAGAGAGAATGGTGAGAGAGAGATAGATGGAAAGAGAGATGGTGAGAGATAGATAGATGGAAAGAGAGAGATGGTGAGAGATAGATAGATGGAAAGAGAGAGATGGTGAGAGATAGATAGATGGAAAGAGAGAGATGGTGAGAGATAGATAGATGGAAAGAGAGAGAGAGATGGTGGAGAGAGAGAGATAGATGGAAAAAAAGAGAGATAGATGGAAAGAAAGAGAGAGATGGTGAGGGAGAGAGATAGATGGAAAGAAAGAGAGATGGTGAGGGGAGATAGATAGATGGAAGAGAGAGAGATGGTGAGAGATAGATAGATGGAAAGAGAGAGAGAGATGGTGAGAGAGAGAGAGAGATAGATGGAAAGAGAGAGAGATAGATGGAAAGAGAGAGAGAGATGGTGAGAGAGAGAGAGATAGATGGAAAAAAAAGAGAGAGATGGTGAGGGAGAGAGATAGATGGAAAGAAAGAGAAATAGATGGTGAGGGAGAGAGATAGATGGAAAGAAAGAGAGATGGTGAGGAGAGAGATAGATGGAAAGAGAGAGATGGTGAGAGAGAGATAGATGGTGAGAGAGAGAGATAGATGGAAAGAGAGAGATGGTGAGAGAGAGAGATAGATGGAAAGAGAGAGATGGTGAGAGAGAGAGATAGATGGAAAGAGAGAGATGGTGAGAGAGAGAGATAGATGGAAAGAGAGAGATGGTGAGAGAGAGATAGATGGAAAGAGAGAGATGGTGAGAGAGAGAGATAGATGGAAAGAGAGAGATGGTGAGAGAGAGATAGATGGAAAGAGAGAGATGGTGAGAGAGAGAGATAGATGGAAAGAGAGAGATGGTGAGAGAGAGATAGATGGAAAGAGAGAGATGGTGAGAGAGAGAGATAGATGGAAAGAGAGAGAGATGGTGAGAGAGAGATAGATGGAAAGAGAGAGAGATGGTGAGAGAGAGATAGATGGAAAGAGAGAGAGATGGTGAGAGAGAGATGGTGAGAGAGAGATAGATGGAAAGGGAGAGAGATGGTGAGAGAGATAGATGGAAAGAGAGAGATGGTGAGAGAGAGATAGATGGAAAGAGAGAGAGATGGTGAGAGAGAGATAGATGCAAAGAGAGAGAGATGGTGAGAGAGAGATAGATGCAAAGAGAGAGATAGATGCAAAGAGAGAGAGAGAGATGGTGAGAGAGAGATAGATGCAAAGAGAGAGAGAGATGGTGAGAGAAGAGATAGATGCAAAGAGAGAGAGAGATTGGAGGAGAGATAGATGGAAAGAGAGAGAGATGGTTGGAGAGAGAGAGAAGAAACGGGATTAAAGCAAATCCTAGCAGACTCAATCAGCCCTAATGACTTTTTAAAATAGGCCGCTAGAACACATTTGCCGCAAAAGTACGAAGGCTTCTCGGACAGAGAATAAGAGTCTTGACAGCCAGATTGTATCGTACGTACCCTTAAACAACTCGTGTCGACCTGCGCGATGATAGAGGGAGAAAAAACAAAATTTTAACCGGACGGAAAAAAAGGTCTTTACTTTGTCTTTTTAATGACAGAGACAGCGATGCAAAACAGCTTCCCCAGGTGGAAAGTTCAATGTCGTGTTTACGCCAGTGATCAAAAGTTACTTTTGGCCCAGTGCCAGGAGTTGCCGTACATAGCGCCTCCGAGAGGCAGATATCAAAGTGAGCTTAGAAGATCCAAATCAAATGGTTCTGGGTTCGCTAAATCGCACTGTCTTCATGAAGCTCAAACTACAAACAATTCTAGTTCGGAGTAATCGGTCTGGTTATGGATGAAGCCATATCACGTGAAAGAAATAGGTATCTTAAAAAGCGTTCGGTTTGCCACAAAATCCCATTATGAAGGCTTTAAGGAACCTCCGAGCCCAAAATTCGAGTTTTTGCTATTTTTTTTAAAAGAAAAATGTTAAACTTCGTTGAAAACACAAAGAGTTATTTGTCTTTCAAAGTACAGGGTTTCTTTCCTTTTTTTAACCTAAAACTGATAAATGGCTAAAGGGAAATCCTCGCCGCTCACATCTTACTAAATATCGCCGTTCCCATAGCAACGATATGAATAAAAATGGCATGAACTACATACGATGGCATCTATGCTCAAACAAATTTGCTTGAATCGAGGTCAAATGGGAATTATTTCTCTGCAATTTATCTCAACCCCCCCCCCACCCTTAATCGGGGTTTCGGTTGTCTGGAAGCACTAACACACGTTTCCATGGTGACATAATTGGAGGTTTTAAAAATTCTTTAATGGAGAGAAACGCGTAAAGATAAAATGGTTCTTCGAGAATGTATATATCGCTGGGGTTCGTCATTTCTGGCTCAGATGTTTATGCTAAGCCCCAGGTTAGTGGAAAGAAAGAGCGTAAATCTAAGTAGAGTTTCGGGGCTCTTTGGGGTCCGTAGTGGGTCCACCCAGATTAAAGTTCATTTGCAATCGGCCCCTAGTTCGCTGGGCTGGGAGGGAGGAGGGGGTCACGGTGACATCCAGCATCCAGTGTCTGTTTTACCGGAAGCGATCGGATATGTTACGGGCTCTGTCTAATTATAAACTCTACTGTTGTGTGGAAAGGCGCTGCTGCTTCACTCGCTCTAGTGGCGCGACAGTAGACCTCGGGTTCACAGAACGATGATGGCGGACAGCGAGACGAGTTATGGGACACGCTACAAGTAGTCTCCCCCTAACCCCCCCTATTTTGTGAAGGACAACACGATTTTTCACCTGTTGCAGCATTACCGTTAACTTAATCCACGACCGACGCAAGGAAACGTCACCCTAACGGTTTCCGCGTCAAAAAAAAAGAAAAAAGGGGGTAGATAATCGTTGTTTTAAGATTTAACTCTTTCTGCACCAAGCGCGCTCCCCGTTGATCGATAAACTATGGCGATTCCTTCCTCCTTCCTCAGCCGCATCCTCTCACTTCAGAAATGTACTAGCTCTGAAGCCGTGTGGCGAGAAAACACGGCTCTCCCTGTGGGGTACGCACCAGAATAATTTCCAAATTACGTTTTTCTTTTGTGTTCGGATGGACAAAGCTACTGCGAGGAACCACGAGTGTGAAGAGGCTCGGGAGTGAACTCTCATCTACCGAAGGTCGCAAGATTCGAGAGGCCGTGGAAAAGGTAAATGGCGATAATGCCCACTCGGGGAACCGATATCCGGTCCGATCTTGTGACAAAAAAGCCTTCTTTGTACGTCCTGAATCAGTGTTCATCTGGAAGTTCACGACAAGTTCTGAATAGCTTGGAAAGTTTACATTGTGTTATGGAATCCGGATGAAAACTTCCCCGAGAATGGTAATTCCTTTGCTGGATCTCAGACCAAAAGCTGTTGAATAACACAGTACCATACGCGAAGAAACAAAAGTGCAACCATAGCGCAACAGAAGCCATAGACAAACTCGATTACCCCCCCCCCCCTTTTGTATGGCAACTGATACACCAGCGCGAAAAGTAACTAAGCCCATAACGAGATTCGGACATTTCCGAAAGGAATCCCAGCAGCTTCGTACAACTCCGGCTCTTTTCAAAGAATCTCGAGACTATCTCTTGTTTAAAAGAGCGGAGGCTGGGCGAGGGGAAGATTTCTCCCGCCCGTCTCTAATTAACCCTGACTACAACACAACTCCCATCCTAGCTTTGTTGCACCGCTGATCGATACTACCATTTATTTTTTGGTGACCTTCTGGCTCAGCACCCAGCGGGTTGGTTTTTCTTTAATTCTAGTTTGAAGTAGCGATGCTCTCCACTCCATCCCGCTGGCCCGCAGAGAGCTAGAAGCTCATTTCATCATCCACTTCTTCTCCACATACCACCGTGTAGCGGTGTCTCTCGACAGGCTGCTGCTGGCTCCGGAATTTCGAGACGACAGCGGTGCTGAATAAGGATGTAAAGTTACCGCGGCTGCGGAAGGGAAGACGGGGAGGCGTCGAAGCAGTTGGAGAGAACAAATGGGGTTCTCACAGATGTCGATGCATTTCGAGAAGGCCTCTTCCTTCTTCCGCTATGCGGGTCTTTCTCGTATGAATTCCGACAAGCGACGTTTAGATATCGCGAGCAGAGGGCCCGCACAGAATGTCCTTTTCTTTTCTCCCCCCCCTCCCCACCCATAACTCCGTCCGCCGACCGACTGCAAACCTTTTGGGGGGGGCGTGAGGGAGAGGCCCCGCCCAGAGACCGCGTGCGTCACCAATATACAAGGCGAAACGGAAAGATAACCGCTCTATTTCGACGTGAGACACCGAAAAGCGGGGCGGGAGGGAAATCTCAATGAAAACCCACTCTTGTCTATTTACTTGTTTATCTACTACTCTTTTCTCTCTCTCTCTCTCTCTCTCTCTCTCTTTTAACTTCCTTGGTGATCTCAAATTAACGATACACTGCAAACGAGACTCGTCGTCTACTCCAGATCTTCTCGTTTCCGATCCTGATTTAGATACAACCAACCAAGATGAAGCGACCGCGCACAACCGTCTGTCTGGCACGTGACTGCCTTCACGTTTCCTCTTAAAAGCTCCTTTTCTTAAATAAATAATAATTAAAAAAATGAATAATAATAATAATGATCTAGTAGCTCCAATGGCTGCATTTAAATAACAATTTAAAAAAAAAAATTAAACACGTTAAATTTGTTGCGTTCTTTGGGAAATCTCAACGATGAGAGGCGCACGATAAGTTTGTACCCCTTCGGTCATAAAGTTATCATCTCTCGGGCGGAAGGCGCTTGGTACTTTAAAACCGGAAGTGTGTTACGTCGCCAGCTTTTATGGCGAAATTGGCCGACGGCAGAGCCGGCGAATAACTCAAACTGGAAGAACGTGGGGTTGTTGGCAACCCTGACAGATAGCAGCAGCCCTCTCCAAAGTCAAATTCATAAACATTTAGAAACGAATAACATGTGCGCGCGCCTTAATTACGCGAGTGTATTTTGATGTGTAGCACCTGATTTCCTCGCCCGCAAGCCGCCCAACCGGCCTCTGAGACGATAGATGGGCAGCGACCGCGAGAGACTTTCTCCTCGCGATACGGCTGACCGACTTCAAATTTCTACTTTACTAAACCCCCCCTCTCTCTCCAGACGCCACGGTAACGGGAAGCGCAATAAGCAAAACAAGTAGACAAAGGATCTCGTACAGCTTATTCGACGAATGGCGGAAGGCAGGCTACGAAATCAAAAGACACTAGTCCAGTCCGCCTCGCATAATACAACGATCGCACCTGCAGAGGTAAGAACAGAACGCCATGCTCAGCCGTCTCCGTCGGCCCGCTCTAGTGCGCATGCGCGACTGTTTATATACAAATTAAATAATAATAATAAAAAAATTCGTGGAGTTCTCTTGTTTACGTATTTATCATCGCTGTTCTACAGCAAACGAAACTGCATTAGCTCTTCCTGCTGCGCCAAGGGGAAACCAATCGCGATCTTTCTTTCCCTGGGGCATTCCTAAGAGCTGGCGGCACCCTCTTCGTCTTCGCTTCCCCTTTACCAAACAGCCTTAACCCCCGCCCGCGAGAGGGGACAATTTAACAGAAGGGATATCGTTGCCTTCAAAACGCACTGGTTCTCATCCCCGTGGAACCGACTCGTCAGACGGGAAGGAAAATGTGTCGATGGAGGGGAAAATCTTGAAAAACGAGTTCGAAAATACCCACCCCCCCCCACCGGGATTTCTGTCATAAGGCACGATGGCTTCCCGCTTGCCTCTAACAGCCAGGCCGATCCAAACCTAATTTACACTTAGAGACACATCGCGCTACTGTCTCCACAATCATGGCCGCTGGAGTTTGTTATTTAAATTTCTTTCTTTTCTTTTGCGTCGCCTTTCTCATGCAAACTGCGTTGTTTGGTTTTGTGTACGAAAACTGCGCAGGTCAGTAGTCCCCGGTCAATAACATGCAAGCCTATGCACAGAGTGCTCCAGACAACATGTACACTCTCTGTCGTACATTACCGTAAAAAGGCAGCTTTTGTCTGTCAACGTCGAGATTTGCTTCACGATCACCCCTGACGTCACGTGTTTTCAGTGTGTGGCAAACACGTGAGGCCCCCTTTTTTAAAAAGAACCCTTAACTGGGAGATAGATGGAACGATGCGGACCCGCTGGATACCCGCCGCGTTCTCCAGATCTCACACCAGGCGTGAAGGACGAGAGTATGCGCTACAGAACCAACTACCTACCATCCACGACCTCCAACAGAATTGCTGATGCATCAACAACTGTTTCTGAAAATTCGCCCGCCGCCCCCGTGTGTCGCTTTGTTGTCGGACTCTGCAACACCTGACGTCGATGGTGGATATCTTGAGCACCTGTTGTAGCGTACCGCGTTTGAGAAATCTGATGTATGAAGCAAAAATTCCATCTAGCAAATATGTCTGTTTACCGGGATATACAAAAAAAAAAGTGTATACATTATTTTGGCACACCCTATATATACAGGTGCATCTCAAAAAATTAGAATATCGTGGAAAAGTTCATTTTTTCCGTAATTTAATTCAAACAGTGAAACTTTCATATATTCTAGATTCATTACACATAAAGTGAAATATTTCAAGCCTTTTTTGTTTTAATTTTGATGATTACGGCTTACAGCTGATGAAAATCAAAAATCCACTATCTCAAAATATTAGAATATTTCATAAGATCAATAAAAAAAAGGATTTATAATATAGAAATTTCGAATTTCTGAAAAGTATGTTCATTTATGCACTCAATACTTGGTCGGGGCTCCTTTTGCACGAATCGCTGCATCAATGCGGCGTGGCATGGAGGCGATCAGCCTGTGGCACTGCTGAGGTGTTATGGAAGCCCAGGTTGTTTTGATAGCGGCCTTCAGCTCGCCTGTGTTGTTGGATCTGCTGTGTCTCATTTTCCTCTTGACAATATGGGGTTCAGGTCAGGCGAGTTGGCTGGCCAATCAAGCACAGTAATACTATGGTCAGGTGCCAAGTCCTGCTGGAAAAGGAAATCAGCATCTCCATAACGCTTGTCAGCAGACGGAAGCATGGAGTGCTCTAAAATCTCCTGGTAGATGGCTGCATTTACTTTGGACTTGATAAAACACAGTGGACCAACAACAGCAGATGACATGGCACCCCAAATCATCACTGACTGTGGAAACTTCACACTGGACTTCAAGCAACTTGGATTCTGTGCCAATCCATCTATTCTACAGACTGTGGGACCTTGATTTCCAAATGAAATGCAAAATTTACTTTCATCTGAAAAGAGGACTTTGGACCACTGAGCAACGGTCCAGTTCTTTTTCTCCTTAGCCCAGGTAAGACGCTTCTGACGTTATCTCTGGTTCAGCAGTGGCTTGACATCAGGAATACGACACTTGTAGCCCATTTCCTGGACACGTCTGTGCGTGGGGGCTCTTGATGCACTGACTCCAGCCTCAGTCCACTCCTTGTGAAGCTTCCCCAAGTTCTCAAATCGGCTTTGCTTGACAATCCTCTCAAGGCTGCGGTCATCCCTCTTGCTTGTGCACCTTTTCCTACCACACTTTCCCCTCCCAGTCAACTTTCCACGAATATGCTTTGATACAGCACTCTGCGAACAGCCAGCCCTTTCAGCAATGACCTTCTGTGGCTGGAGGGTGTCAGTGAATGCCTTCTGGACAACTGTCAAGTCAGCAGTCTTCCCCATGATTGTGGTTGTGTGTACTGAACCAGACTGAGAGATTCATGGTATTTACACTGCATAAATAGTGATTAAACTCGAAATGGAATATTCTAATATTTTGAGATGTTTTTTCTATTTCTTTGAGCTGTAGGCCGTAATTATCAAAATTAAAATTAAAAATGCTTGAAACATTTTAGTTTACATGTAATGAGTCTAGAATATATACAATTTCCACTCTCTGAAATAACTGGCAAAAAATATTGAACTCTTCCACGATATTCTAATGTTTTTAGATGCACCTGTATATATACAGGGTGAATGAAAAGTAACTCCCTATTTTAAAATACTTATCATTTATCCTATTATTGTAATATTTTTCTCAATTTTTTTGTGTATGTTCCATGATGTATGGGAGCAAGTCTACTCTACCAAACCGACAACTTTGGAAGAACTTGAAGGGCGAATACGAGAAGTTATGTCTTCCATCCCACAAGAGTTCCTTGTGAAATCAGTTGACGCGGTTCCCAGGCGGCTTGAGAAGCTGGTGGCGAATGCTGGCGCCCATATCGAATTTTAAATAAAACTCCACGCTATACACTTTCTTATCATATTCATTTCTCGTAAGAATTGTAGTTCAGAAATAAATTACAAGTACTTAATAATAGGGACTTACTTTCCAATCACCCTGTGTATATACTTTAAACAGCATTACTTCAGATTTGATTCTAGTTTCCTAGCTTCATCCAAGGCTCCACACCAAATAACCAGATATTTAAAATCCCGAACTAATAACATTTTGTTGTCGCTATTTTTCTTATCAAAATATGTAATCATCGTGCCAAGTAGAATATAAACAGCTATACGTGTGGGAGCCACTTATGTCATTTAAATCAACAAATTATATAAGTTAAGGAAGTAGCTGGAACAAATTAAACACTGTTTGAACGTTTATATACACAACACGTACATGCAATCTAAGAAAGGCTTATCTAGAAACTTTTCACAGTCCAAAGTGAGAAAAGAAAGGTACTGGATTCTCATGTAGTACGAGAACGTGGCCCTGCCGCACCCACACGCTGGCTTGTGTCAACAAAAATTATCATCTATCAAAAGACTTTTGTCTTAATTATATGTAAAAACGTGCTTCCATATTTTTTTTCTGCTAAAATTAGATATTGGACGGTAATTCCGAAGATTTACTTGTCAGAATAAATTTTATGTTTCCCCTAAATACTTCTATTTTAAGTAGCTCGAGACCAACCCCCGACCTTTTACGACTCTGTTAGATATCGGGTAACCTCCCGATACCTGTTGCGGGAACTGGCTCGCAACTTTGCTCGCGTAAAAAACGCGCAGCGCCACCTCGCGGAAAGTACCTGTCGCTGGTTGGAGTCGGCCTAAGAAGCGGCTTTTCATAGGCAGGGGCACTGTCAGTCGGTTTGAGTCAGAGTGGAAATGTTGACATACCGAGGCAACCCTGGGGGTGAATGTGATGGGAACGAACAGCTGTTTTGGAAAATAAAGTTTGATTTAGTAATGGACGTTTCGCCTTCTCCTGCCTGGGAGACTTGCGGCAGGGTCCACGGTAAGGGAAGCAACCCCCCCCCGCCCGATTTCTGACTGGCTGATTACGGTCTCTTCGTTCTCCTCTGGCTCCAGCCGACTCGGATCTATATCGAGCTTCAGCCCGACATGCCGTCTTCGATTCCAGGAGAACTACATCGCATGGATGAAATCTGGCAATATTTCTCCGTCCGATCGTCTCTTCACCCCCCAATACGTGACGTCACGAAGTCTCAAAGCTAAGCCGCAACGCGACTCTGTTGTCATGGATACGCGCCATCCACTATGCTCTTCTCTACTGGGCGAAAAAGCGAGGTACTTCCCCGGAACCACTGTCTTCGAACCAAGACCGAGCGACATTTCGTCCAAGTATTTAGGGAAGATTTGAATTCGTGTATTTCCTCGATTACAGACACCATATGGTTGAGAACTTGTCGGTTCCTGACATAGCAGATAAAACATCGACGGATGGAAGTTTGCATTCCGGTTAAGGTTATGTACTAACACGTAGAACTTGTGAATATTAAACAAGATCATTCAAACTGTCTTTTTAGATTCGTCTCACTTTTTTCTGCAATTCTAAAGTACACCAAAGCTAGGTGATCTTTCCATTCCAAAACTCATTCTAGTTAGATTAACATACGATTAAGAAAAAAAAAAAACAAAACAATATAATAAAAATTCTTTCTTAGATTTTGTTAATTTTTACTAATGGCTAATTGTAATAAATGTAATGAAATAAACTAAATCTCTCTCTCTCTCTCTCTCTCGCACACACACCATCTCTCTTGCCATGTATCTCTCTCTCGCCATGTATCTCTCTCTCTCTCTCTCGCACACACACCATCTCTCTTGCCATGTATCTCTCTCTCGCCATGTATCTCTCTCTCTCTCTCTTGCCATGTATCTCTCTCTCTCTCTTGCCATGTATCTCTCTCTCTCTCTCTTGCCATGTATCTCTCTCTCTCTCTCGCCATGTATCTCTCTCTCTCTCTCTCTCGCCCTGTATCTCTCTCTCTCTCTCTCGCCCTGTATCTCTCTCTCGCCATGTATCTCTCTCTCGCCATGTATCTCTCTCTCTCTCGCCATGTATCTCTCTCTCTCTCTCCATGTATCTCTCTCTCTCTCTCTCTCGCCATGCTCTCTCTCTCTCTCTCGCCATGCTCTCTCTCTCTCTCTCGCCATGTATCTCTCTCTCTCTCTCTCAAATTTACTGCGAACTCTTGTTTGCATTTTCATTTTCATTTTCACAGCTCTGGTGTGAAGCTCCAAATAAAACGACAAACCAAAGATGAAAGCACAAAAATGGTTGCGGTTCAATTTCGAAAACCAATTTCTTAAGTATCAGTTGAAGTGTCTAATGAATCGCGCAACTGTTCCCCTTTTAGAGGACACTAGATGCTAATGGCCCCTGACGACGGCCGTTCAATTACTCAGAATGTCGAACGACCCGACTCCGTCTTTGTAGTTTCCGTTTGAAGTCGCACTCGAGAAAGAATTTCCAATGACCGCTCTTTAAGCTCCGCCTTGTTTGGCCTCAGCCGGCTGTTTGTTCTCCACTCCGGCATCTTGGTCGCGTGCTGCTGACCAATACAGGTATGCCGGATGTCTCGCCATTTTAGATTTCGGGATGGAGGGAAGAGAAAGAAACCAAACAATAGGGTGAAAGTGGATTCTGCTGTTCGTACGGCGACGTACTGACGATGGGCAAATGCGCCAGCCTGGATTCCGTCAACAGTCGGCGTATCTGCTGGTTTAAGAGGACGAATTCTCAATTGCAACACCGTTGTAGAAAGTGGGGAGAAGAAGAAGTTGAACTGCGTGAATAAATATACCGAACGAATAACAAATACCGTCTTCGCCACAAACAGGAAGCGGCGATGATCAATACGCTTGATACCGTGTTGATAGGGAAGTTCTAGCGATGGGGCTCTCTGGTTATTCGGGAGAAAGAGGGGGCTGATTAAAGAAACAGACAAAAAAAAAAAAAAATACGGCTTAGAATTATTTCGCTACACGCCAGGCAGAATTAAAATCACTATCCTCACTCGAAATACTTGTGGATAGAAGTTCAACTGAATTGCGCTTTTGGTGTACACTGTATTGCCTAACTGATCAAAAATGGCAACATACCTCCGTTTATAGATCCCTGCCCTTTCTTGGGGCGGGGCCGTGGGGTGGTAGCCGCGCTTCCGGCCGGAGACGCGACGATCAGTGAATACGTACAGTGCCGGCCATAATTGTGAGTGTACCAATAAAAATAAGTCATCACTGAGTACAGAGGAGAATACTTCGATCGTGAAGCATTTAAAATTGGCTGGTGTTACAGAAAAGTTTGAACGTTAAAAATAAAATAAATAAATAAAATTTAACACATCACACGAATGTCTCAGCACAAGACTATTTGCAAGGAGTGGCGCTCATTCTCCCTGGGCTCTCGGATCATGGATGCCACGTGATAACTAATTTATTCACGCGGGAAACGTCAGGGTTCGGTATCGAGTTCGCATCTACGGCCGTCAGCGCCAGTATTACTTCCAATTATATTTAAAATGTTACTGGTTTTTAGAGTTCAAGAATATTATAAATTGGAACGATAATCTGTTACGTTTTTTGTGGCAATAAAATTAGTTTGGGGGTAAGAAATAGGTCGTAGTGCCACGTTTCCGATGTCTTACCCTGTCGCTATCGTTAAGATTTAATCCTGAGAACTACTATTTGTGTGTAAAATTGGTGATCGTTTCCACACGGAAATGGAAAGAAGAAAGACAACAACTACTAAGTAAACACGGAATTTGGTTGGACGAAGCAGCATAAATTATCAGGCCGAAATAACTCGTCCAAAGCACAAAGACTAAAGGGCCACGATGGCAAGGCGGAGGGGGGGGGGTTATGGAGTACACGATAGACATGGTGTGATAAACGGGAAGTACGCAGATTTTTTCTTTAACCGATGCGGTATTGAGAGAAAGAGAAGATCTGGCCATTCAACTCTGCTCTGAAGTGTCTGGGAGGGATCCCGTGACTTCCAACTCCGTACTGGAACGGGCCGGAATCACGGCTCCGTCATCCACATTAAGTCCACCACCACCACCACCCGTTGATGAGGTCTGCTTAGGGCAGAGTCCGCGCGTCGTCAGAAGCACCTGTCGCGGGATGTATTGGTCAGCCAGCCAGCCTTCTGGAGGAGGATGTACGCGGTGACGACACGATTGACGATGGGCTGGAGCGGGGACTCCACACCCAGAAAGCGGAGGCAATCTCCGACAGTAGCATGTGATTTAAAGCAGATCAGCAACGACTCGAGCGCGGGAGAGCCGTCTGACTGAATAATCCCACCTCCGAAAAGTAACGAGACACTGCCAACTTCCGTGAGGACGGACGGCATGACTCCCTGACTATGCAGAAACGAGTTCATTTAGCGCAGTGCATACTTGCCTATCAACTGAATTAGACGGACAACCGTTATACCGACATATATATAGCTAGTTCTAGGGCACGATTTGTCCTTTTTCTCCACAGGATCTAGCGGGCCAGACAGTTGCATCGATATATTAACAGAGTAAAGGCAGATCTAACAGGTGCGAGGGTGCCGCCGCCCCCCTTCTTTCTTCTGTCGAACAGCTCACAAAAGTTTTAAATCGGCTTTGTTCGTGAATGTCGGTGAAGGAACAAAATCTCGGGGTCCGATCGGACGAAACGTTCTGGGTGGGGTCCTCTCCCCACCAAACCCGGACACACCCACCAGCAGGAGTGAACAAGAGTCCCACGTACCTGATCGACGACGAAGACGTTCGAGCGGTCACCGCGCGCTCCAGCCGTCCGACGAAACTGGGCGAAGCGACGAACCATCTACCGCCGACACGAGGGAGAAAAGGCAAAACCCGGCAGGATTTTCATTGGAGGGGTGGTGGTGGGGGTACTGGACTGAAGAGCAGACCAGCCCTAGGGGGTGTGTGGAAGAAGGCGAAATATTGGTCGGGAGCCGTTTTCGCGACTTTCTTTCTCTCTCTCTCTCTCTCAAGACGGCGACGTAACCGTGGGTAATCAATCCCACGTGGCATCGGCTTTGAACGTGGCGAGGGCGTTGACGTACTTCAAGACGATACCATCTTCATGGAGCCGGCGAGTTTTCGAGTGCCGATCGCGGCTGGCCGACAGACTACTGCGTCGTGACGCCGCGAGAAATATTTTAAAATCAGGGTTGGGGGGGAGGAAGAGGTTAGGAAGAGGAGGAGGAGGAGGAGGAGGAGGAGGGGGCGGGGCCCTGGGCCAGAAAGTTGACGGTCCCACGGTGGCTAATAACGATCGGCGGTGATGGAGCGAAGTCGATTCGCAGGTCCAGTCGCGAGCAGCAGGTGATTCGCCTAGAAGTTCTCCCCTCATCAACAGCTAGTTAGGTTAGAGGAGGTGGGGAGAGTGAGAACTGCCATTCAAAGCCACTCGCGGCCAGCCAACCGAGTTTTGAAAGGGGACAAAAATCGTACGGAGACCGACCGACCGCTTTGTCTGTTCGTCCCCAACCCCAGCCGTTCTCTAAAGTAGCTGTGAAAGGCCGGGTCTACAACGCGACGAGTAACACCTGGAGCTATGCGGAAACAGCTGAAACACGCACACACACACACACACACACCCCAACCCCCTGCCGAAGCTGGGCTCCTAAGGGAAGGTGAACTTCCAACCGCAAACCCGCGCCGCCGAAGAGCGAGAAGACGCCGTCCCAACCGAGATTCGAACTCGGGCCCTTTCGACCTTAGCAGCGGCTGCCCCCACTGCGACTGCATTAGCAAGGCAAAAAAAGAAATCCCGACTCGCCACGGAGAGAGACGGGGATCGGCTCTCCTAAAGGACAGTCGGAGTCGACAAAAATCGCTACTGACGAGAGAAGAGAATAGCTTTTTAACAAAGAAAATAAATAAATAAATAGATATATATACCAGCCTTGAAAAAAAGGTTTCTATCGTTAAAAAATATCTATTTTTATTATTAACTACTTTCAGAGAATCTGTCTAACAGAAGGCAAACTAAAACAGTTTATATCCTGTAGCGCACGTAACTGTGAGAGAGAGAGAGAGATTTGACGTTAGTACAGAGAGAGAGATCTGACGTCAGTACAGAGAGAGAGATATGACGTCAGTACAGAGAGAGATTTGACGTTAGTACAGAGAGAGAGATATGACGTCAGTACAGAGAGAGAGATTTGACCTTAGTACAGAGAGAGATATGACGTCAGTACAGAGAGAGATTTGACGTTAGTACCAAGAGAGAGAGAGAGAGAGAGATTAACGTTAGTACAGAGAGAGAGATATGACGTCAGTACAGAGAGAGAGATTTGACCTTAGTACAGAGA
Organism: Nautilus pompilius; assembly: GCA_018389105.1. NCBI lineage: Eukaryota > Metazoa > Mollusca > Cephalopoda > Nautilida > Nautilidae > Nautilus > Nautilus pompilius. Next base: position 562,531 of record JACATO010002109.1, on the reverse strand, counting down.
GAGATATGACGTCAGTACAGAGAGAGATTTGACGTTAGTACCAAGAGAGAGATTTGACGTTAGTACCAAGAGAGAGAGAGAGAGAGATTAACGTTTAACTGAAACTGGACCGAATACGATTTCATCGATTCCATTTATAGCCGGATTGCATTTAAACTCAAGTTTAAGATAAAACCAGAATTCTTAAACATGAGCTCCAGTTGTTTTCAGAAACGTCACCTTAATACTGTACTAAATAAAGTCCGTTTACTATGGAGCTGTTGTGATACAGTCTACCGCTGTCGTGAAGACCGTGACAAGGGGGTTCTTAATAGTCACAAAGGAATAAGTCACCTCTACCAGTTCCAGAGCTTTTAGGGTTCCTACAGAAACAATGACGTCACTTCTATCTCTTAAAAAAAAATTGTGAAAACAAAAAGGGTGGTTGAATGCCGAACTTCTGATATTAAGGGTCACTTTTGTTTTTGCCATCAAAATAATATATAGGTAGGTAGTTTAGTCTGCCTCAGACCGAATCCATTTTGGTTCAGTTTTAGATGTTGCAACGAAGGAAAGAATTCCGCGCGGTTATCACAGGACTGGACTCCCAGCGGAAGGAAATCTCAAAACTCCGACTTAGAAAGGAATTTATGCTCAAGCACTATTGACAACAACGACCCGCTGATTCCCTCGAGGCTTGTGGCGACGCTAATGCAACGTTTAAACGTTTACTTTGTTTTACCATTCACATATTTCTTCAGAAAAGATCGATGCTGCTTCATTGCGCTATAGTCGTACAGCCCTAGGAATATTAGTGCATTAACGGCGTTTAGAAGAGGCCTCATAACGGCCTTTCCACACCGCAGCACAGGCAACGAAGACCCATTAACTAGTTTCAAAGCGTAAGGGGATCCAATAAATTCAGCCATCGCTGTAGAACACAAGGTGATCAAAAAGGAGTCATAAGTTTGGTATAATATATATATATATATATATATATATATATATATAGAGAGAGAGAGAGAGAGAGAGAGAGAGAAGGGGTAAGACGCTGCAATGCCGACATCTCCAGTTCTAATACGCTTTTGACACCGAGCTGTAGCTGGTTTATAGCTAAGTTACAGTGACTATGACTGGGATTCGCGATGCCAAATGTAGCCAGACTGCTGATAATCTAGAGGGGCGAGGCCGGGCATGCGCTGCTGAGTCTGAAGAGAACGATTAACGGGGACAGAGACCGGTCTCTAGTTCTGAATCGGCCTCAGTCTGATAGCAGTTCACCTCTGCCCGGCCAGGGAATTGGAGCGGAGAGAAATGTACCCCACCCCAAACACTCGTACGCCGTTTCCCTTTCCCAAATCACACCCCTTAAAGACGTCTATTTCCAACTTAACGCCACATTCGAGATCGGAGCCATTAGTTACTCGGAGAGAACCTTAAAGAAATAAAGATGAGGACAAAATCTCACAGGGGTGGGTGGGGAACACAGCCTCTCCGGGGCTGATGTCCATTGATGTAATTAGGGTTAATAGGTGTAGAGATTTAAATAAATAAACAAGACATCGGAACGAACGTCTCTCTTTAAAAAGGCCGAGTTCCAATTCTGTTAAAAAAACAAAAAAACAAACTATCTTTTCCTGAAACGAAAGAGTGATCGCTATTGTAAGAGAAAAAAATACTACTTTAAGGGAGAAGACAGGGATCACACAGACAAGCAGATCCAAATTACATTGCTTTTGGTTTCATTTTTATCTTCCTGGATGATGGCATCTCCAGAATTCTCACTTATCTTTTTAAAATAAAAAAAAAACAACAACAACAACAACAACCGTAAACACCATCTAGACCGGTTTTTATTTGGTTACTTACTAGTCTCTCCCCACCCACCCTCGTTCGTCTCCGTGCATTCATTTATAAATCAATAGCAGAAACCGATTACGACGTTTGACTCCGATGCGTAGGAGATTCATTACGCCTTTTACGGCGAAAATAGGGGCTAGCCTCAGGGCACTGTTTACTGCTGTTCATAATAAACGGCAGGATCCTATTCCATTTACTTATCTGACTTTGTCGCTTCTGATTAAAACGACTTTTTAAAGAGAAAACGAAGGAATTAGAGAGAGAGAGAGAGAGACAAAACCGAAAACGCTGTTTGAACAAAAGTAGATTTTACCTTAAAGGTCAGGTTGGATGGTTCTTTGTTTGGCCGCGGGTGGGGGCGATATCAGCACGATCTTGTCGTGGTGCCACTGTCACGCCAGACAATGACTCTCGTCCCGGAGCATCGCGGGTCCGACTGGTGGCGATAACAGCGCTCGGTGGTTATCTCCCCCCCACCCAGACGTCCAACACTACATCGTCACAACCGAAGCATGGCGGATGCTTCCGTTTACCGGGTGGATAGATTAACACGAGATGGGCTCTGCGTTAGTCTCACAGTTCCGAAACGAAGGCAGACCGGAGCTTTTACTTTGTGGCTGCAGACTTCTTTTCTTAGGCTTCAGCTGATCTGATGACGAATTCATGACCAGTTAATACTATAATATGTAGAGAGAGAATTAGGAGGAGAACTGAATGGAGTTTAAAAAATATCCCACCCTTTCCTCGAAATCTGCTCCAAAAGAAGAAGAAGTGTATCTTTCAGCTCTGTAGATGACCGTGTTCGGAGTAAAGATTGGAGTTTCTTTCTCGTTATTCCTGTTGTTAACGACATGAGTAACGTAGCCGTCTGGCACTCGCGCAGCCCGTTTACGTCGAAGAACAGAGAGCGATAAGCAAGTAAATTTACTTTGCAACCTTTATTTACTTCGTCAGGGTGGTGCCAACAGAATCCTCGTATCCGACATGCACGGAAGCAAAGAGCAAAAGGAATTCGGATATGAGGGCATCGCGATTATTAAACACTCGGTATAGACCTTTAACTTTGGGATTGCGTTCTGAGGAGGCCAAATGTTGCCGCATAATGGGATATAAATGTCGTTGTCGTCGTATTGAGCAGTTTCTTTTTAAAAGACGTAATTAATGTCTGCGCATAGACCTGAGTAATTCCAATGCCAAAACATAATAAATATTTTTCAAATAAGCTTTAATCCATCAACTGGCTCCCTGGACACAGCTTTGACAGAAAGCAGTTAATAAACGGGTTTTATTCGGTTCGTGGCTGAAATTGTATGTTGTGACAACTCGACTATTTCATTGTTTTCGAGAGAATTCTTTAAGCTTTCGTTAACACTGCACAAAGCACGGACTCTCGGAGGCCTGACAGCGAATCGCGTGTTCAATGGAGCTGTGGGATGCAGTGCTTATTGGCTTTCGCATCACTTCTGACGTCACTGATTTTTTTCCCTACACTCGTTCGCAGCCAAAGAGCTTCGAGCTATTATGACGAGAACACCTTATTACCAGTTTCTTATATGATTTTAATATTTGTGGAGAGCGTTCGAAACCAACCCACAAACGGCAGACACAGGCGGGTGCGCGACCGTCAAGAGTTCCGCCGTCGCAGAAGATGCCCGACGAGAGGAAGCGTGCGTGGACGAGGGAAAGCCGACAGCGCCGTCGCTATTGCTCGCGTCATCTCAGATAAGACCAAGATGGCAAAGGTCTCGGGCTGAGATCCGGGTCGAGCGGAACAACGCCCAGATAACAGAGCGTTCATCTGAACAGACAAGCGGAGGACCCCGCCAAGGGGGTACAAAGCGGCAACACGATAGCAGTTACGCGGATGTCGCAACGGAAGTTTGTCGAGTCCAGCAACACTGGAGAAGGAAGAGAGGAAAGAAAAACCCATTAAGTAGGACGACGGAAAGCCGCCATATATCGAAGGCCACGAGGAAAGTTGGCATTTAATTCGGTCAGCCGCTGTTTCGCATTTAAAGCCAAGAAGAAAAGAAAGGACGCTGCCTCCTAAAAGGTTTCTGGTTTTAACCACGTCAACGAACAGCGACAGCGAGATAGAATTAAGTACAAACGAAAGCCGCAGACTCCGGCCCTGGTCGGCACATTAATAACTCGATGACGCCTTCTCTTTCCGTAATCATTTCTGTGTAAGAGCGGTGACTGTGTACGAGGATACTATGCTATCTCTTTTCAAAGAGAGCTACAGTAACGCTAGTAAACTACCGTCGTTAGTACCCACCTCTCTCCCCTTTTGCCCTTTCAACGATCGCACGCGTTACTAATCGCTTTTCTGTTAATAGTAACATAAACAGTAATCAGGAATAAAGCTATTGTATAATTAACCTTCCGGGGCTGGAGAGTTTCGGTGTTGTTGGTGACGCTGATACTTAGTAGCATCTACCTTACGATCTAAAGAGCACTTCCATTTTTACGGAGTAGACTCCAAAGTTGAAACGGCTGCCGAGCGAACACGGAAATTATCACATGACCCCCCCCTCAAAGAACAAAAGGATCTGGTAGGGACGGACGTGTCGAACCTGCAGAGGGTCAGCTGGGATGAAAGAGAACAAATCCGTTAAGACGCGGTCGTAATTCGTCTGAAGAGTTGCAGCATGTCCTGGTGGTCACTAAAGCTGCAGAACCTGAACTAAAGTGTCGGACCAGGATGCCTGCGATTTGAGAAATTCCGTTTTCCACGGCCTCCACAGAACATAAATGCAGAGTTCTCAAAATGGTTGGATCACGAGTCGTCATTGCTACTGCCATCCACGGGGTAATTCAGTAAGACCGAGGTTATTATTTAAATTGAAATTCTAACTCGATCGCCGTGACATACACACAGTCTTGACGGCCGGGAAGCACTCCGTCGTCCATCTTTAAAAGTAAATCCCGGAAAATTTCACGTAGACACAAAGTAGCTTCCCGCTACATTAAACAACAGGGGCCATAACAACCGAGAGGGAACTGACAGCCATGTAGTGGACTGTCTCCAGGGAACTCGCATAAGAATTACTAGGAAGCTGCTCTCGGCACCAGGCTACACTATCTGAAAGAGGGAGTGTTTGCAGGCCATCCTGGGTTACTAGGGGCGAACATTCCTCTTGCTATTATAGTTGTCATTGTTATGCGCGTACCGCAAAGTCCTTGTTGTAATCAAGAACTTTACAAACGAAAAACCTGGTAGGCACAAGATGTTGGGCAATTCTCGAAAGTAAAGAGAAAATCAACGGAACCTTTAATTAGTATGTGGAGAAAAAAAGCAACCCCGAGAAGTGCATAGACAAAACGATAATTGTTGAGGGGTTTAGGGGCCAAGTGAGAGAGAAGTTGTTGGAGAATTACGAAGCAGGTCGCGAACTGCCCTAAAGTACACTGGCACGGCCCCGTCGTCGTCGCGTGCCTAATTGGGAAATCGATGGCTCCATCCTGAGAAATTAATCGAGTTGCTCCCCACATTAACAAAAATAAAACAAACAAAAACAACTCGGCGCTTTCGGTACCGTTTTCTTAAATAATTCCTCTCCGCCAGCAGTCACGGAGGCTGACCATCCTTAATGTACATTTATTCGTCCGGCTGATGTCTCTCTATTATTATTATTATTATTATATTATTATTATTATTATTATTATTTTCAGAAAAAGGGGCAGTAATGTCCGAAATCGGGAACGAAACCGATCTCGGGCTTTCACGGGACTGTGTGAAGCCAGCTCTGGAATGTTGGACGAGGCCATAGATCTGGCGAAAATCGCGATGCAGTTACTACACCAATCGTGGTCTTTTCCAATAAAGTATAAAGTTGCAGCGCCACGATGATAAAGATATTCCGGAAGTGACGTTCCGGATGACTTATCTCGCGTTCATGTTGCGCACTGTTTTGACATGCGCACACAATAATTACTGAAAAAATAATGACGTCGCATGCCACGTGATTTATGACGTCGGGGCTCGATCGCAGCCATCGTACTATATAATACTGATCAATCAAGGACACTTAACTCCAGGTGAGTGGTAGCAGACAACTGCAGATATTCGCGATGATTCGAGACCAAGAAACCGCGACGAGATTGGGAGTTACTTCTCGTGCTTTCCATTTTCTTTTTATTCTGGCAGGGAGTTCCAGTTCCCAATTAATGGCCAAGTGGGTGGGTGGGTTCAGTCTGACGTCATCAGTATGCTTCGGAGGGTTAGCCGAGAGAAACCGTCAGTTTAAAACAGAAAGCACGGCGTAGCCTCGTTTTGGCGATCCATCTCCGAGGAGCAAACGAGCGCGTGTCGGTTCGTGACTGCCCACCACCCACCCATCCAGACAACTAAGAGAGAGAGAGAGATTTCGGAATGGAGATAAGTAGGTTTTGGGAGAGGAATAGAATTATTTACCGCCTCCCCCCCCACGTTTTGTTGTTGAGTATCCGCCAGCTAACACTTCATAGTTTAATTCATCTCCTACGGTTCTCGATGTATTCCCGTTGCTATCGTTATTACTCAAAACATTACAAAGTATATCCGGAGATTAATTATTTCGTTTGAATGCAGACAGATGTGGGGTACTGGGGGAAGATTATAGGAGAACCTTATTTAATTGTGGTGGTAACACTGCTCAAAAGAACAACAACAACAACAAGTTATTTTAGGATCATTATTAAATGCGTCCATAATAAGCATTTTGAATGTAAATAAGTGAAATGCTACTCCTTATTATAGCTAATGCCTCAAGATACATACACACCAGCTATTTTCTCAGTAACCTCCATGTCAGCACTCTCCCCAAGTTAGATGTCTGCTGCGTCCCATGACAAAATGTGATCGCACTACCTCGTCTGTTTCCTGGCTAGATTACATCAGGTAGAGAAGTTGCGCAGGAACATAAAGCAACCCCCCCTGTTTATTCGGCTAACACGCTGACGCCGGGTCTTGCCAGTTCAGTATTGTTATAAAACCCCCTGAGGCCAAACTAGTACCTTCTAACAGCCACGTGCTAAGACAAAACCGGAAACATCCCGGCGTCCTCCACGGTCTCGTGACCGGAAAACTCAATAACCCAGAGAATCGTTTGGTTACTCTGCTTGGTCAAATTAATTCGTTTGTAATTTGCCGTAATTTAAAAAAAAAAAAACAATAACCATTTCACAATACGAGAGATAAAAACAGCAGTCGTGGATTCTATTGAAATGGATATAAAATGAGAAAAATAAAAAAAAAAAAAACAGCTTTAAAACGTGACAGAAGACGAGAGTCCATGGGTGGCGCAATAGACTCTGCCGGGTGGACGCGGCACATCACGTGACACGGCCGGGGGGGGGGAACCGGTTAACTTCGCGCCGAAAAGACCGGAAGGCGCGCGTTCACGTCACGAGAAGATTTTAAAGCAAAAACAGGTTGTCTTTTCTTGGCAAACCACCGGAAGTAAACCAGTGACGCGGAAGATTACTCGCTAAGTTAGTTAGCTTAAAATAAAGAATCTTTGTTCCTTTTTTTTTTTTGCACGCGCACACACACAGACACAGGCACAGAGTTTGACTCTGGGTTAAATCTCTCTTCGCATTTCCATAAAACCCCCAAAGCAGCACCCTACTAACAATACCGCTACTCTTCGACGATCGCAAAAGGCATTTTCCGAGCTCGCTGAATATATTTGACAGAAAGCCATCGTGGCTTGCACAACCCCGCCTAAACAAAAAAGGGGGGGGGAGAGGGGAGAGAAAAACGGTCGTAATTAAGAACTGTGTCGCTTAAGGAACCGAATTTTGGAAACCTCGCCGCGCCGAATTCTTGGATTATTTGTAAATATGGTCCCTGGTGGTGACACTGGTAACAGGACCGACGAGCAACTCTTGTAGAATGTTGCCAATTTGGATAATTCGCTTAATTTGTTGTCGTCACCGAAGTCAGTAATTGATTTCTCTCTTTCAGAGTGTTTCGCTAAAACTGGTGCGGAAAGAACCCTAAAATACACTAGAAGTGCTTACAAAATCAAAAACAACATAAAAGGTAAAAACAACCAACCCACACCCCGCCCCGCGCCGTTATACTCACGTCTTTTTCTGGGTTTCCCTTTCACATGCACGAATACCATATGCGTTCCTGTAAATCAGTTCCACATTTTCCTTATCCAATACCGTGGTTCATTTAAAAAGAGAGAGAGAAGATTCCACGAAGGGTCACGATCGGGCAGAGAGGGAAAACCGTCGCTAAAGTGGCGGTTTAAACCTGTCAGATGCATCCAATAGAAACTCCTATTTACCAATTCCACGCCCGATAGATGTGGTAAATCCCAACTAGAAGATGTCACCTCGTAATTTTTCGCATTATGTCCCAAAGCGGTATTGCCTGTTCCTATTTTCTCTCTCTCTCGCCCTAGCGTATTCTTCCGTTTGCCATTTTAATTCCATTATCACCCGCTCGTGGCAAACATCAGTTTTGATTCATTCGTGAGATTTCGATTTAGCGAAAGGAAGTCTGTGGTTCCAGAAGGAAGAACACCGCTGTTTTATCTGCAAATAAAAAGAGAAAAGGTAGAATTGTAAGAAAATTTCGTTTAATATTTATTGTAAAATCGATAGTGTTGTAATAGTAACAATATGTCCATCCATAATGTATAATGACAGAAATATGATGAAAATAAAAAAGAGCGTTCTAATGAATAATAAATTAGGTTTTTTAATGATTATAAGAATTGTTACATAATCGATAAATCACGATTAAGCATACGGATAGCTATGATCGACATTGACGTCATATCGTTACGTATAGATAAGGCTATAATGGACGTCATATGCTTACGTATAGATGAGGCTATAATGGACGTCATATGCTTACGTATAGATGAGGCTATAATGGACGTCATATGCTTACGTATAGATAAGGCTATAATGGACGTCATATGCTTACGTATAGATGAGGCTATAATGGACATCATATGCTTACGTATAGATGAGGCTATAATGGACGTCATATCGTTACGTATAGATAAGGCTATAATGGACGTCATATGCTTACGTATAGATGAGGCTATAATGGACGTCATATGCTTACGTATAGATAAGGCTATAATGGACGTCATATGCTTACGTATAGATGAGGCTATAATGGACATCATACCCTTACGTATAGATGAGTCTATAATCGACGTCATACCCTTACGTATAGATGAGTCTATAATCGACGACATATGCTTATGTATAGATGAGGCTATAATGGACGTCGTATCCCTACGTATAGATGAGGCTATAATCGATGTAATATCCTTACGTATAGATGAGGCTAGTCGATTATAGCTTCATCTATACGTTTAATTAGGAATTACTGGTACTGTATGATAGTCCAGCTCTCCCCTAATATAACCGAAATTTGTATGTTACCACTTTCTTTGGTACACTGTCTAAACTATTTTGTCTACACTCCGCTAGAGTTTTGTTCTTCTTTATTTTGGCACGACGTTTCAAACTTCACGATGCCGCTACGGCCATATTTTCTAAATGAACCTTATGCGAGAAATTTTGGCAAATACTGTTTTCATCAAGTTGGATGCTTCGGATCGTTAACACGTTGCATCACAGAATTTACGGCCCATAAGATATTGAAGACAATTAGTTACGCAGCTTGCTCAGTAATTTTGATGGCAGAACTTTGTGCCAGTCGCTCTACCGTGCTCACGAAAATATTTGCACCTGAGAAAAGTTAACGACAATTAAAATTACACCGCTAGAAGGGAGCGTTTTATCGGGGAGTTTTCCAGGTATCTTTCCAACACTAAGCACACCGGCTGATATAGTCGCGGACAGCATGTATCCGTGTTGAAAGAAAAATCGGGATGGAGAATTTGTCCTTCGCCCTCGGGACAAATCCAGCTGACCGGAATGGCATCCACGGAAAAACGCCGTTCTTTTCAAATGTAGGAGAGTAGGGTAGGACGGTTCTAATGGAAGCCAACAACAACGGGGAGTCCTCATCTAAAGGGTGGGTTTTATTTCTGAAATGGCAAATGGTGACAGACTTAAAATTCGTTCAAAGCTGCAGGTGCAAGATGTCATTTACAAATAACAATGTCGCCATCCGAAAAAAAACGTTATAAAATAAAAGAAGTACCTCGATACTATAAGAGTTATGGAGTAAGTAATCTTAGTGTGTGTGTGTGTGTGTGTGGAGGCATCATCAGACGGGAAAACTCTGCTGAGCCGTTTGATCCTGGAACCGGTCGTTTTGCATCTCGGAAATCACCAACTGCTTTTGCCGCCACTTGTTGGCCGACGGCGGCGAGTCTTCACAGGTCGGATGAGACGTAACCAGGCATCCGACATTAACGAGAAAATTTTAAGGGCTCGATAACAAAGCGGTGAGCTCTGGTACATTTCAGGCGAGTTTCAAGCACCAGCAGACTGCGCGATATTTTTTTTCGTCTGATGGTTCGTCAGCTTTTGCCGCCGTAATGGAATCCTTCTTCAAGCTGAAAACCCGTCCGGGAATAGGGTTTATATATGTCGGTACAACGCAAAAAAAAAAAAAAAAAAAAAAAGAAAGAAAAGAAAGTATGTACCTTGTTCTTGTGACACGCAGGGTAAAGACAAAATTCCCGATCTCGCAAAATCTCGATGAAGCGAACTCGACATTCACGGATTGCGAAAACAGGTCTCCCCCGCTCTCGATTCCTTTTATTTGTGCCTCCAATCCGCCGTCTCGACAGCGCACTCCTCCTAAGTAGACTCTCTTTGCTGTCACATTGTACGATGACTGGAAGTCGGAGGAAGTCTTCCGTCGAGTACTCGCGCGCGTGCGCGCTGGTAACCTACATATCTCTGAAATACGGTCGTGGATGGGGAGGGGGGGAAACTCAAGCGACAACGGAGAAGCGAGAGAAGACTTCTCTTCCGGCAGATCGTGGCTTCACCACACTTGTCGCGATGCGAGGTTATCTTCCCCTAACCCACCAAAGTAATTACGTAACCTAATTGCACGACCGACGTAAAAGAAATAGGTCCAAGTTGCTCTTTAATAAACGCACACACACACACACACATCTTAAAGTGCTGTTGTAGACATGTGACAAAGTTCAAAAGTTCATCTTTTTTCTTAAAAAAAGATTCCCAGCGAATAAAACAAAGTAGGTCAAGACTTGATAACCGTTTTGAAAATAATTAAGGGCTTTGACCGCATAGTCAGCGACAAATATTTTTTGGCTATCTTCAATTAAAATTACTAGCAGACATAATTATAACCTGTCTAAAGTTTCATATGACGCAGTATTAGAAAATCCTATCTTAAGCACAAAAAAATCTTTAATTAAGGAATAAATTGCCGATCGTATGGTTAATAGTGATATTGTAAGCTAGTTTAAAACTGAAATTGATTTATTTTCCTTTATTGAAGTCTTCCTTGTATCTGAAAAACGGTTATAATCTTGGGCAAAAACATTAATCCAATGATGCAATGTGCATATCGACCTAATGATAATCTCGAGCAACAGTGGAAACCACGCCTTTGTTAATTACTAACGGCGAACAACCAGCTCTCTTTTGCTGTGACATGCGCGATCACCACTCAGCCTCACGTGGTATTTTCTGCTGCAAAACTCAGCTCTCTTATTACATTGTCTGACTCACGGAGAAACCCTTTTGTTTTTTCTTTCTTCTTTCCAAGTTAGCCGTCTCGTGAGTCTTTTAATCTTCAGGGATAGCAACAAGTTCCCCACAACCACCGGTCTTTTATGTAAATTACCTACCCTGGCACGGCATCTTTTTAAGTAAATGCAAAAAGTCCTTTAAAACAAGTAAGGAATTTATGGGTTTTGACTATCCTTCTAACCTCCCATTCCACTAGAGGGGAGTTGTTAGTTACGCTCAAAGATTAGTTCATAACCCCAAACCTAAGAAAATCAATAAACAAAAAGTAGACTAAATGGGCGGGCAAAACGAAAATGACGCCCCAACCCCGCCCAACAAGTGGTTTCCTGGGCAGCCCTGCTGATATAACTAAAATAAACTGACCGCACAAAGGTAACCGGAAGACGGGTCACCGCATCGCGGGTAGCGTGCTCACTCACTACCGGGTCTGCCAGCGAATCTGGAGCTCCAAGATCTGTCGGAGCCATTTTGGCTTTTTTCTCGCTTTTCCCGCTTGGGCTTCATTCACCAGGATACTCCGATCTCTTCTTGGTCAGAAAACTTTCAGCCGGCCGGTTCTTCTACCCGCCGATGAAGATGCGCAGTGTGGGGTGGGAAAGGCGCCTTTCACAGAATCCTCCTCCTCCCATCTCGGGTGGCTCTTTAAGCGAAAGGAAACTGGTAACACCCAATAATAACGGACATTTTCCTAAGGATAAAATTCCTTTTTAAACCACCAGTTAATTAATTTTAATTGGAAAAAATCGTAATTCATTGGACACTAAAAATACGCCTGAAGACGGCAGGAGAATAAACTTGCGAAACGTAGCAATAAAAATTGCAAGGACGGAAATAATATGGGCCCCATCATCAACTATCTTGTAAACGTATTGCATATATGGAGGTAAAAATATCAAAATGAGCTTGTTTCCTGGTGGGGATCCTAACACCAAACTCGTGCATGCTTCTATAATAGTATCGGACTGTGGTCAATAGTTATTGCGGTGTGCCTATGACGTATGGTTTTGCGTCATAGCTGTGGAAGATGTAAGTCTGAAATCGTACATTCAACTTCTAAAGAGCTACAAAAAGAATTGATGCTTTCCAAAAGTTTGAATATATTTATATGCATTTGGCAGTTGCTTGGTGCATTTAAGGTTGATGCCAATCATGATGTGTAGTAATATATGGTACAACCATATGAACCTCGGTGTTTCTCCAAGTTATTCTAAACGATAGAAAAAGACGAGTAATTAAAAATTTTTAAAAAAATACCGAACTTACCATCATATCGTTACTATTTATTTTTATTTGGGGGTAAAACTTCGACCACGACTGGACCCTGCGCTGATTTGCAGACTGTCAAAGCAATAGGGGAATAATCAGCATAACGGGGAAGCAGTCGGAGACTCGCTTAGCTATGCGGCGGCCCCCCCCCACCAAAACTTTGTTTGTTGGAAACTGAGACTCGCTCTGCGAGGCAGAAGCCTTGTTTGTTTGTTGGCGGAGCTGATTTATGGAAGAGAAGAAAACATGGCGGCTGCCAGGCGTGACGAAACACCAACCAGCCAGACCCGATCGTAGAATTCCCGGCCTACGTGCGCGGCCGCCTCCCTCCAGCCAATGCAGCTTCCAACCGAGGCGGAAGGATCTATATTGGTGCGTCGCCTTGCCGGAAGTCCATTAGCGCAATTAGGGTGTTTCTTCCACGGTAAACAAAAATATAACTTTCGCGTCCGAGAGAAACCGCCTAACCGACTTCTGGGTCCGCGGGCGCTGCTGCTAATGGCCGCACTTGTCGCCATAAATTCTTCGCCGGCAACATCGAACGAGAAAAAAATGGGTGGGAGGCGCTAGAAGAGGACACGGACCGTGGGGGGGGGGTTTATGCTTGCGAACCGAGAGTTTAATTAATGCAAATAAATGACAAAGTTCTTGTATTTTTTTTCCTGAAGTTTCTCAAGATCTCATCTAGAAAGTCACGGAAGTCGTCTAGGAAGGCGCACGCATTGCTTTTGCTGGATCCGTGACACGTTTCCCTTAAGAACGCCCAAAGATTTATCCCGCATCATGCCGAGTATCTAGTGTCGGTAAATGCGCCATTTCCCGCGTAAGTTGAGAGTTACTCGTGGAAGGTCACTGTAAAAAAAGAAAAACAAAAAACAAAAAAAAAAAATACGAGTTGTCCTTACTTGATTATACATTGCATATTTCTTACTTGATGGGAGATAACTTCAGGGGGGGCGGGCGGTATTTTTTATATTTAAAAAAAAATTGTTTTAAATGAAGCATTTCAGGAATATTTTTTTAAAAAACTTTTTAAAACTTTTTAAAAACTTAACTTCTATATAAATGTATAGTTTTTCATTTTTAAAATTACTTCAGCGGTATTCATTCGATAGTTTAAATAACTGAGAGCAGAAAGGTGTGGCCATCTTGCACAGCTATGGTGCACACAATGTAGTTTGCAGTCTTCTTGAAAGTATAAAAAAGTTTCAATTTCCTAAAAAAGAAGAAGAAAACAACCTGGGAAATTAATAATCTAGGTGATTTATAATAATTTTAAAGAAAAAAAGGTTATGCAGTGAACCAAGTCTTATATTAACTGACTGTGTTTTCCTTAAGTAGGTTTGGACAGTTTTCTATTCTCTGAAAGAGTTTAAAATGAACGTGGCCCTACCAAATAGCTTGAAAAATATGGAGGGAGCTGACATTTACAAGCAAACGGCGTGATAAAAAGCCATCTTTATTTTGTCTTTAGTGAATGACATAAAAACCCACAAGGCAGCCATTCAGGGTAAATGCAGGAAATCCAAATGTCAATAAAAAAAAGAAAACAAACGAAGCCACTAATGATTAGGGATGTCTTTAAAGCCTGGGAAGCACATATGAATTTTTAAATTTACTAAAATATAACGAAATAAAAAAAGAAAAGAAAATTAAAAGGGTCTCTTTCTCTCTGGAGCTGATATTACCAACAAAACAGATGACAAAGATAATCCTGATCACCAAAGAGCCTGTATAGTGTGTCTTAATATTGTGAGCATGTTGCAGATGCAAGAGGAGATAATTCGGATTACCCACTTGAACCCTTTTTTTTATATCAAATCCGTTGAAGCTGTCCTCTAGTTTGTATGGGACCAGGCTGGCTTTGTCGTATATCAGTAAGGGCTGGGTTTGCTAAAACAAATATTTCAGTTACTTCAAAAGGATCCTGCATGGTTGACAAATCAAACTTTCAACAGAGGAAGGTGTGGCTTTGTCATTCTGTAGATTCGATATCCATTCTCTTGCTGATTCAGACAAAAGAAAATTTCCTGTAGTATGAAAGAAATTAGTTGTTGATGCTTTTCTTTTTTTAAATAAGTGGAAGTTTTACATTTATTTCACTTTGAAAAAAGAAACCGGATAGATATTGAGTGATACAATGCTGCTTTTCTCTAGAGATGCACACAATAGTAAACCTCAAATACAAAAGGTTTTTTTGTATTTTTTTTTTTTAAAACTTACTTAAACCAAAGTAGATTTAGATAGGGGTCACCAGATATAGTCCAATAAAGCTTTAAAATGTAGATGAAATTATGTTTATGGTTCAATGACCTCAGCATATTCCTAAACTGTTTCTTCATCACTGAGTGTTCTAAAAAAAAAAAATGCTTGATAATGCAAATTCTCTCTGGTCTAATGACAAATAAAAACAACTGGAATTGCCTCTTCCATCACAAGTGCGTCATCCAGATATATTGCTCAAAATTCAGCATAATATTAGCATAAGCATATGAACTACGAACTTATATCAGAGCGAAAAAGGACCGCCGGACAGATGGCTGACGGACATTTGGCCGAACGGACATCTGACCGAAAACTAAACGACCGAACAGACAACTGGCAGCCCACCTAGACGCTGGTACGGTTGCCAGTCTGAAGTTATAATGTGTATATATTATCATCTATGATAATTTAAAGTTATTTTTGTAAATAATGTTTAAACCTTTTATAAGTAGGGGGTGTTGCCTATGGTAAATAAAATTATTGCTTCTTTTACAACCATGGAATTCATACCGACGACAAAGAGGAGGCAAACTTTTACTTGCGATGTGAACGCAAAGGAAGTTGTGGAGGGCGACTAAAAACGGAAGACGAAGTTATTCAAGGAGAAGCAAGTAATCATTAAATATCTAAGGACATTAAATTTTATAGTGCATTTTTTTAAAACCAATTACTTTATAATTAATATCTTTTATACTATAGTACATGTGCAATAAAGATTTTTTTTTATCATACAATGATGTTATCCTTTTATTGTTTTTATAGTTTGTTTTATAAAGCAGTTACAAAGAAGAAATAAAAATAACAAAGAAAATTCAAAGACCGTATGTCCATTCTGCCAGATATCCGATATTTGGTCATATATCTGTTCGGCCAAATGTTCGGAGGTGAAATGTCTGTCGGCCAAATGTCTGGCGGTCATCTGTCCGGCCACACAAAAAAGATACTATGTTCATTTTCTGCATAACTCTTGCAATTCATACTGGTCACCATGATTGTGGACTTACCAATAATCTTTTGCCAAGCATAATGGAGAATATTTTAATGGAAAAGTCTAAATTTATTCACTAAGTATCTTAGTTAAGGCATCCAAATTTTCATGCAATGACTACCAAAGTAGCTAATATATACCAAATTTGCATTGTGCTTGCCAAACAAATTCTATGTTTCTATGTGGCTCAATCTTATCATTCATTCTTTATGCAACTAATGTCACTTGATTGTCAAATTGAGTGTATTGTTGGCAACCAAACATTATTATGCCTGACTGTTTAGTCTTTGTACTGCCAAACAATTTTATTCCACCCATTGTGTAGTTTTCTGCACTGTCAGCTCCATTCTACCCTAATTTGTTGTAGACAACAAAACTTGTATGATTTCTGTGGTCCCAGCCAAACAATTCAATACTTGCTGCCTATTGTTCGATAGCTTAGCATGTCATTTTTGAAGACAGAAATGTTTCTCTCCAAAACAGCCCCTCAGACAATTACAGCAACAGTGAACCCCAGCCAAGTGTCTATGCAGTACAAGTTTGAGTGGCTGCTGAATTATGTCTTTGATATAAAGGTGGTTTGCTGAAGAAATTATTGACAAAGCTGATTGGATCTTATTCTATACTTTAACAACTGGATGTCTTCAGTCTGTTCATATCCCACATTCAATTCATCTTCACACGTAATCAGATTAGCAGCAAGCAGCACCACCATTAGATTACAATCCTACATCAAAGATGTGCCATTTGGGAAAAAAGAAATCATGAGGAAGAGCAAAAAAAGACCAAGTGAACACCTGGCATAGATGACTAATTTTACTCTGTAAATATTTGGTATGCACATGATCACAGTTTTAGTCTTAAAAAATATTATTTGTTTTGGTACACATAAGTGAATTAAATCATAATTAAATCTGCTTGGCAATGAGACAAACTGATATGGTTAATTCTGTAGGCTAAAATGTAAGTATTTAGTATATTATTTAGAAAGAGTGCAGTATGGTTTCCTTCAACTGTTTGCAGATTTTAGATTTAGGAATATACTAAATTTAAAAAAATAAATAATTCAATTAAAATTTTTTTTCTAGTTTGGTTTTAGACAAATAGGAAAGAATGATTACTTTTTTCAGTGATTAAGAATTTTCAGCATACAGACAGCAGGGAATATTTTAGATTTTTGTATGGTTAGATATCTAGGTAATATCTAGCTGTGATGAATTCTCCACCAATTCAAAATCATAACAATTAATATTTCTGCCTTTGTGTTTCTTCATTGTCCACAATGGCTCATAGTGAGCTATGTGACTCACAAACATGCAGGATTTCTACCTGTAGATAACTGATGTGAATATCAGCACATTCAAAACTCTTATTATTTAAAAAATTTAATCTATTAAAGTCTGAACTAGGTAGCTCTACTATTTTCAGTGTCTCCGTATGTTCTATAATTAAAATGTGGAAACATTCTGGTAGAGAATTTATGCTGAGCCCTTTACAATATCTCCATGTATTTCTTTAAATATGAACTGCAACCTGCACAGTATATTCAAGATGTGGTTGAACAAAGAGTTTGTTGTGATGGCTTATTGTTTAGCATTTGAAATACGTAGTGTTTAAATTGGGTAGAGGCAACTGACTAGTGAAGCCACTGTTTGCAAAATTAGCAAAGTGATAGGTCTGAAGCTATATTTAAAAAGTTGCAACACATTTTAAATTTGCATTTACAAAAATGTTAAAATTAAAATAAATGAGAATCAATCTACTACGTGTCTCACTCTATTAACTCCCAAGTAAATGATTAGATCATATGCTTTCATTGGACTAAGTAGGGCCTGGAGATGAAGGTGAGAAATTATTAAAGTGTTTAATAGAATGAACACAGCAATTAATTAAAAAATAAATTAGTGTAAATATTTTGTTGTGTTGTACATCAGAGATAACTTCTCTGCATAGGAGGCAGCCATAGAGAGAGATTGTGGTGCCATGGTTATACCCTAGAGAGCATTACCTGTCATGCAACATAAGGGGGGACTAGGCACTTCCCACATTGACAGGAAAAGTCCTACTAAAACACTTCATTTTTAGGTGTGGCAAGAAACCAGAGAGCCCAGAGGAAACCTACCCAACCAGCTGGTGAATAAGAGCCCCAGAAACCATGCTGAGGGAGGTATGCCAAACTGAGTTGACCCTTGACCAGGAATCAAACTGGGGCCCTGAACCATAGCAGTCTGTAGACAAACCATTGAAGCATCAGCTGCTCCATATAAGTATGTCTAAGTATGCTACTGATGCTGCTTTATACTACTTACACACACACATGCACACACCAAAATATTTTTGTACTCACAGACATAATCCCAGTTGTGAAGTTTCAATGGCAATAAGACAGGAACAGACCGAATATTACTGACTTCATGATGGAACAAATCTTGTACTGGTCTTCTCATTAGTAGTGGAAGAAAACTGGTGAGTCTGGAAGAAATCCGTTGAGATGGTACAGAAGAGTGAAAAACCACAGCATCACTAGTCTTAGATATCATGCAGCCCCAAACACTAAACCAATACACAGGTGCAGTACATTTTAAATGACACTGAATTCTTTGAAAAGAGGAAAGTGTCTGTTTTCAATGCTTCAGTTTTTGGCATAATTACGATAGGAAATTTTCTAAATCTGGATACCAAGCCTGCCTTGAAATGCATACCTAAATATTAAAATAAATCTTGTAGAAATATATTCTTTTCATTTCAGAAGTGTGCAAATCGAGTGATAAAGAATATCTTACTTTAACCGTTTTTTTTTCCCTTTGTTTTAAATATAAAGATACTTCAAACAAAAACCAGGCTGGATAAGCAAACCAAAAAAAAAAAAAAAAAAGTTTAGAACAATACTATTTTCAGCTGGGTTTCATTTGAACATCCCAAGTATCTCTCAGCCTAACAACACATTGTAATTCAACTAGTACACAATTATTTATGAAGATAGGTTTTCAATTAAAAAAAATAATTTAATAATTAATACCCTAAAATAAAAAAGTGAGATTTAACGGTAAACTAAATTTGAGAACTACATAAAAATAAGAAAAAAACATTTTGCACAAATAGTATTAATTTTCAAAATAAAAGGGAGGTAACGTTGTATATATATATATAAATAACTAATTGTTATTTCCCTTATATCATAATAAACTAAAAAGATATTAATTTTATCGTATTTTTTGTACTGTATATTATTATTAATACGTAAATATACCTTTACCAATAAATAACACAATAAACCTAGGAATTACTACAGGTGTAGTATATAATTTTAAAGAGTTATTGCCCCTTTACTATAAATTCAATGTATTTAGAATATTTTAAAACAAAGAGAGCAAACTTTTTACCATTCTTTAAATTTATTTATTTATTTATTTATTTATTATTTATTGCCATTTTCGATCATTCGACGATTAATTCCCTGCCGCTCGGGAGACAGACGTAAGCTGGTTTCTGTCTGTTTGTTTGTTTGTCTGTCTGTCTGTCCGTATTTTTTTGTAAGCGCGCGTTTGATTGGCCGACCGATTTTGTTTAAAAATGGCGGCGTCTCGCTCTCTTGGAAACGTGTACACAACGACGACCGGCGGCGAGGAAACGCGAAGGAAGCGATCACACCAACGCCTCCGTCCTAGTTCCAGGGGACATCCGACAGTCCTGCCTGACCAGTGAGTAGCAGCATTTTACTCCGCGCGAGCCCGGCTCACACGCGGGGCTAGTCGCCGAGCGGAAACAGTCGACTCCGGTTCCCCTCCTCCACCTTTCGGTTCATCACCGCCGGAGTCAAGTCGACCAGCAACACATCATCAGTGTCGGGGGAGGGAGAGTCCGGTCTCGCCGCCCCCACCCCGCGCCAGCTTTTGCCCCACTACCTGTGTTACCTCGGAAATTAGGAATCTCTGTCGTTGCACGCGTACGGACGGTGACCAGCCCGAGGACGAGACGACCCCCCCCGGTGTCTGTCGCCTCCCATGTCAATAATTTAAACAAAAAAGGGAAAGACCGACAGATCGTTAGAAGGTGGGTGGTATAAAACAAAAGGCCCTGACATGCAGATCCAGCGAGGGATTTTGTTGTTTTGTGTGTGTGTGTGTGTGTGTTTAAATTGGCAAATTATCTAAATCTAACAGTTAAAAAAGACAAAAGAAAGTGAGGAGAGAAGAGAAGAGATTAATGAATTAATATTATGTGACTGGCTGTAGCTGTGATTGTGGCCAAGTTACATTAAATACGTCCAGGTAATTATCATTAGAAACAGGCTGGCAATGTAAGCTACTTATTTAACGTTATGAAAATACGTATGAAGAAATAAAATTATGATTGAGCATTACTGTTATAATAACGAAAGCATATACTATTATCATCTTCATCTTAAACCGTGTAAATCATTCAGTTCGCGCGTACATTTAAAAAAAAGAAGAAATTTTTGTGAATAAAAAAGAGAGGTATCTTGTATTAATGTTTCACCAGTCACCGAAAATCGTTGTTTAAAATGTCTGATTCAACTTTCCAGACTGCACTGACGATTAACGACAGGTGTCTGCAGACAATTGCATTAACTCCTTCCGCACCTAATGGCATTCTTCCACAACTTCCTGCCCACGTGCTGATATTGTGCGCGCCATTTTGTTTTGTTGATGTCGTCTTCTGTTTTTTTAAAAAATATTTATCTATAACCAGATTTCTGTGTGTGGGGGCGAATCTGCCTTAACAGTGAGAAGCTTTCCTCTAGTTCCAATCAAACCCTTACTCGTAACCAGCCTTTTTTTTTGGTTCAGGGATATAGCAGACCCTCCAAAATGAAAGGTTTTCCAGTTGAGGGGCGATTTGGACACCAGCCCCCCTCCCCTTCCCACTGTAAGCATTTCATCTCCGGCCGCAAAGAACGACGGCAAAGCTAAACGAGCCCTTTCCTGTCGTCACCAGTGTCCATTGTTAGGTCCCGGCGGGGGGTGTCCGAACGAGCCCCCGCGGCACATCAGAGCGATGATGTTACTTTCTATAGATACAAAAGTCTCCAACTCGCCGCTCCGTGATCTCAAACCATCCTCCACCGACCTTTGGGGGAAGTTAATGGGAGGGAACCTTTACTCAATTCCCTTCCCGCCCTCGGATGCTAAGTCGCACGCACATTTGTAGTCCCCACCGACGGACTTACCTTTACCAGCAGCGGCAGCTCCTCGTTCGGGAACCCCCCCTCCCTCTCCGCCGTGTGTTTTGTTTGTTTGTTTTAAACCCCCCCCCTTCCAGCCGATTTAGTTTCGCACCCTTCTGTCCTAACATTATTAACCAGTTGAGAGGGTTCGGCGGCCAGGTCTCGGTTGCCAGTCCGACATATTCTAATTCAAACGACAACAAAAGAAGTCCGACTTCCAGGGTCCCTGCTGCCCCTCAGGAAAACATTCGCTTTCCCGCCACAGCCGATTGTAAAATTAATTTCCGGTGGCGGTACCCTAAATAGTTTGTTCATTTTTTTTGCAATAAAATAACCCCCTTTTTCGATGTCGGAGTTTGTTTCTTTGCCGTGGGGGGGGGGGGCCCGCGGCGGCGGCGGCGAACTTCGACCCCGCGCGCGCGCGGCCATCTTTGGCTCCTCAGGCCTCGTTAGCCGGCTTGTCCAGCCGGTTCGCTTCCGGCTAGGCCGGTCGCGATCTGCGCATGCTCAGACCGCCGGCTCTTCTCGCCTCATCCGTCGCCGGCGATCTTCATCAGTGGCAATAGCTGCAACTTTTTTGTGCAAAATGTCGACTGGTAAAGCCAATAATAATAGCCCGTCTGGTGATTGTGGTGGGGAGGGGGGACCGATCCAGAGACGCGTTGAGCAAAACTGTTGGATAAGCAGCCATTCATCCGGGTCCCATGTGTTGGATAAGCAACCATTCATCCGGGTCCCATGTGTTGGATAAGCAGCCATTCATCCGGGTCCCATGTGTTGGATAAGCAGCCATTCATCCGGGTCCCATGTGTTGGATAAGCAACCATTCATCCGGGTCCCATGTGTTGGATAAGCAGCCATTCATCCGGGTCCCATGTGTTGGATAAGCAGCCATTTATCCGGGTCCCATGTGTTGGATAAGCAGCCATTCATCCGGGTCCCATGTGTTGGATAAGCAACCATTCATCCGGGTCCCATGTGTTGGATAAGCAGCCGTTCATCCGGGTCCCATCAACCTGTTTTTCTCTCTATTTATATATTTTTAAAGTAAAAAAATACAACAACTTTAAGTTCGGTGAAGGGGCAAATATAAGAGGGCACTCGTTTTCTGGAAACAGCTAATTCTCTTTCTTGTCTTATACGGGATTCGATTCCGAAAGTTTAATTAAATAAAGCTGACAAAAACCATGAAAATAATGGTAATTCTGCCTGTATCCATTTGCAGTTGTTTTACTGACTTAATCCACAATCTTCACTTATTTTTGGTTCAGGGATGGGTTGCGCTAGCCCCCCTCACCACTGAGCCAACCTTTGACAAATCCTGAACAGTTCTTGTACTCAACATCTGAATTTTCCAAATTAACTTTGGTCCACCAACGCTTTAATTATCAGGTCGTTACAAACAATTTGTCGGTTTTTATATTATGTTAATTTGGGGTTCATTTTTTGCCTGCTTGTGAAGGTGTATGTGGATAAGTTATGCATCATTTAGTAGCATGTGCTTTGGCACACATTATGCCAGACCTACTTTTTTAAAAATCATAAAATGGATATTTATTTCGGGGTTCTGAGTGAAGCGTGGATAGAAAGGTGTTTCGTGCCATTTTGCTTCATGAGTTCAAACCAGGCCACAAAAAGCGAGCGAGGCAACTCGTAACATTAAGCAAGCATGGGGTGAGGACTCAGCAAGTGAGTGCACGGTACAACCAACGATGGTTTGCAAAGTTTCAATTGGGAGATGTGAGCCTTGAAGATAAGGAACATATTGGACGTCTGTCCAGCTGTGATGGCGACCGTCTGAAAGCCTCATTTGAAAGCCAACCAAAGAAAAACTGCGAGAAATTGCTGGAGAGCTTGACGTGAGCACTGCGACTGTTTCCAGGAATCTTGATGCAATCGGCCAGTTGAAAAGGCTTGACAAGTGGGTGCCTCACAAGTTGAATAAACAACAACAAAATAGTCGATTGGAGATCTGCTCTTTGCTTGTTATATGAAACAAAACCTGGCGTAACCATCACAGCTGGAAAGTGCTGTTGTGAATTAAATGTTGTTCATCAGAAACTCTCCCAATGACAACCAGCATCAGTGAATTGAAGAGGCCCATTCTGCTCCACAACAATGCTCGTCCTCATGTTGCAAAAGTGATTCATCAGAAACTGAACACATTGGGGTACAAAGTTCTCCCTCACCAGCCTATTCACCAGACCTTTCTCCCACAGACTACTGCCTTTTCAAACTTGATAACTTCTTCCATATGAAATCCTTCTCCAACCAATTGAAACTCATTGGCAGAAGAGTATTGATTGTAATGGAACTTACTCTTATTAATGAACTTCATGTTCAGCAACAATATGTAGTCTCAGTGTTGCGGTAAAAAACCAACAAAACTTTTGCAACAACCTAATATTTGGCCATCCCTAAAAAGATGCAAGAATAGACTATATTTGTTTGGGTGTTTTTAAACTGGTTTACAAACTGACAGCCTTCTCACATTTTTTGACAGGTAAAACAAATTCTGAACCATTTGTCATGACCCCTGATATTCTTCAACATGCATACCTATAGTTGGTAAAGTTCCTAACAAAAGAAACTATTCCACAATATGTTTCAAAAGCAATAACTGTTATTAGCAAAATCTGAAAGGATTTTTCATTGGCTTATGTTAAATCTTAAAAAAACTTTTATCAGAATTTTAATCTTGTTTGCTTTTATTTGTTCATGTTAAATTAACTTGACATGGTGAAACCATTTGCAATTTTTATACTTTTTCTCAAAAAACAAATAGTACTGGTTCATTGTGAAAACCTACAACAGTCACAATTAATTCTATTGTAATAATTTCTTTTTGTTTTTTTATATTACTATTTAATTTTTTGCAATTTCAAGGATTTCTGCTAAACACTGTTTTTGCATTAGCTGTTATGATGTCTTGAACTATTCTCAAATACTTGTGTAATCAAATTATTTGGTTCATTCCAAAATGGCTGGACCCTTCTTGAAAACATTTCTCAAATGACTGAGATGTGCAGCAACGGCACAAATTATTATTTAACTTTGTTTTGTTTACTGAGATGTCTGACAGTCTCGTATTGTGATACTCGTTTCCTCTACAAACTGAATAAGTTAAGAACTTATGCTCCATTTTTCTGATTGTACTTTCTCTTTTGATATTTTTCAACAGATTTTAGTTGCTATTAAGAAAATAATCTCTTGAAGTTCCTCTAAAACACACTTTACAGAGCTTGTTACAATTTTAGGACATTTCTTGATTAGATATGTTTCTCTCACTGGATGAGCGTTCACTTTATGTATAATGATTACCATAAAGAAGAACAACAGTATTTTTGCATATCAGTTACATGAAATATATACTGTCTTTTAAATTTAATGTCATGTAAACACCACTTAGAAATGGACTTTCGGTTCTTTATGACAGCCTTAAAGATAAAGTAAGGATGAGTTTTCATCTAGGAGCAGTGAGCTCAAATGTTTAAGAAAGATAGAGTTCAGTAATGTCGGATAATTTCTTTTATACACAATTGAGACTTCTAGTTGACTAAATTTATTATAAATTTGTTTTAATGTATATCAAATAATGAGCCATATTCTGATTGGCTTGACTAAATAGAAGTGTTTTCACCACACCAGTAATGCATAATATGACCTATAGATGAGATTGAGATTTACCTATCATTAGCAGTGAAGTAAATATGCAAGTTTTTGTCTAGGATGGATGTCAAAGCAAAGTGTCATGTGTATATCAGGTCTCTAGAACGGTGAGGACTACGTGTGGTCTGTTAAAAAAAACAAAGTGAGAATGCCTAAAAGCTTTATAGAGGGTGCTACAAGTCCTTGTCAGTTTCCACTCGTCCTTAGTTAGTAGTGACTTATGTATCTGATTCCTCAACCCTTTCATGGCCATGTGTGCCTACTAGCTTTCTAATGTGGCCATAGCCAGAGGAAAAAGACAATTTTCAGAAAGCCATAGCTGGCATCCTACATCTGGTACCAAATGAGTTAAATTATACACTTTAATCATCATCTGTTATAGAGTGGTGTCCAAAATTATTATACCGCTAAATGTTTTTAAGAAAAATACTGACTGTTCTTGACTTGCAGTCTGAAAATACAATTTTAGTACAATAAAGCTAATTAAATTAAGCTTTGTGTTGATATTCAAATGCCTGCCTCTGCATTAAACATTATTAAAGAAGATATGCAGGCAATTTGAATCTGATCTTTGTAAGTTAATTATTAGAACGATTTCCCCACCATACAATGCTACGAAAACTTGCGTTTAGTTTCTGATTATTGACAACTGGTTTGGAATATTAGCTACCATGTCATGGAGAAATTCTCAAAGAAAAGACAATATGAAACTTTACTGGAAAGAAACAGAATCAAAAATACCCACCTCTCACTCAAGTGGAACTGCAAAAGAATTATCCTTGAATCTGCTTTTTTTAAGATTATTTTTGTTTTTTTCTTTTCAGGTTATCATATAAGCAACATCTAACTGAAGAGTTGAGGAACAGTTGACATCGAAAGGAAAGCATTGGTTTCTTCAAATTTTAACAGATTCCCCTGTTAAGATAAATCATTTGTTACTTGAGTTTTTTTTTAAAGTAAGAAGAAAATCCTGAGCCAACCAGAAAAAGACTGTCCTTTAGTTTTTAAAACAAATCCTTGAGATGTTCAGTATATAGAGACACGAAAATAAATCAGAGAAAAACTCAAACAAACCAAAGAACTAAAAAGCCATTCAGACCTGTTTTAATAAATATAGTTTTTTTTTTAAAATCTAATTTCATTTCTAAACCAACCTTAGCCATGATTCGACACACCAGTCTCCAGACGGCATCGACCATACCGTCTCTGCAAGAGAAAGAGGAGTTGCTGAACCTGAACAGCCGTTTCTCTGCCTACATCCAACTGGTCCGTGAGATGCATGAGAAAGACAACTCCCTCGATTCGACAGAGTTGTTTAAAGCCATGCAGAAGTTTGAGAATGATCTTAACAACTTAAAACTGATGTACGAGAAAGAGTTGGAGAAACTGAGGTAAAATCTTTCTTTGCCTCCCTTTATCAATCACCAGGTGGGGGGGGGCCTCTGGATTTATACATACTATAGAAATCTGCTATTCATCCAGACTGTTCCCATTCAAAATACTCTTTTTGTCTGTTATTTTAAATTCTTTCTGATTGGAGGAGAAAGGGGAAACTATCATGCATGCAAAGTACATATATGATTACATATTTTTGTTGAAATTCAGAAACTTTTTAATTTAAAGATGTTATAGATGTTTGTTTATATGTCTGTCTATCTATAAGCAAAAGCATTTTTAATTTCATTTTCTTTGACATAAAAGAATTTTTTTTCTAGAATTATTCAAAGCTGTGGATTTCAGATTTACTCAATCAAGAAAACCTGGGATTTGAATTTGAAAATTTACCATTTTAATAGAGGAACTCAACTCTTTTAAGGAGTTTTGACGTTTAGGGAGATCTTCATTTAAGGTTTAAGACTTTTGTGAGTTTACTTTGTAGTAAGAAAATGGAAACTACATTTTAATTTTATCACTGTTCTTATGTGTGTATGTTTTAGGGAGCAGTTGGATGTTTTAGGCAGAGAAAAGGATCACTATTGTTTGATGTATGGCAAATCTGATGATTTAGCCAAGGAGCTAAATATCAAGTAAGTTTAAATTTTAAAAAAAATTATTATTTTTTGGGAGAGTTGTTTTCCCTATATTATCATGTGTTCTAGTTTTACAGAGTTGACAAAGGTGAGAGATTCCAGGGGACTCGAGAATGCCCTAGCCTGCTATGAAAGTAAATTTATGTGGTGTGCAATGTGGTAGATTCCTCTAACCAGTGTAGGAATCTTGTGCAACTATTCATCACCAATTATGGGAAAGCCAACACGTCAGTGATTTAAGAGGCTTGATACTTGAGACCCACACTATTGGCTTATTCATCAATGCAGTGACTAAATTAATTTAGTTTAGTAGTTACAAAGAGGCAGAATGCCACCATCACAGCTTTACAAGGAGCCCTTCAAGGCACAGAGAAATATCCTGTGAGTATGATTCTTAAATTGATGGTTTCCAGTAAGTACAGAAGTGACTAAAAGAACAGTTTTGAGTTTTTAATATACTTTGTATCGCAGTAGGTGGCAATGTGTTTAGTGTCCCGAAACCAAGAAACTTTCAGGTCCCTGTTTAATTTGTACCTGGTCACTGTATTGTAGCATCGTGTAGATCAGATAGCATAATTTGAAATTCTCTATCTGCATAAGATTTGACTAAACATTCTAACAAGTAAATGATTTTGAAGGTGTGACAGCTGAAAGTGAATGTTAGCAGTCACTGGGAATTTTGAGGACAATAGTATGGCACTCATCTACGTGTGCCTGCATGTGTGTTTGTGTGTATAGGATATCCAGGTCAATGGTATTCAATGGTTGTTTCTCTATCTTCACCTGTGAACTGCCAAATACCGGTGGCGAATACAGTGTATGGACCAGTCAGGCATTTCAAATTTGTTGTAACAAATTACCTATATCATTAACTTTAAGGAAATTTAGTAATTAAACTTTTAATAGGTTTCAAACATGTACCAGTCACTAGATCTTGCCTGTTGGGGTTCACACGCAACAAAATGTGTCATAGTTGAACTTAGTGCTGGCATTTAATAGTGCATCATGGTTGTGCAAGATTCTGTTATGTGGCATTTAATTGTGCATCATGGTTGTGCAAGATTCTGTGTTATGTGGCATTTAATAGTGCATCATGGTTGTGCAAGATTCTGTTTCGTGGCATTTAATTGTGCATCATGGTTGTGCAAGATTCTGTTATGTGGCATTTAATTGTGCATCATGGTTGTGCAAGATGGAGTTCTAGGCAGCATTTGCATGGATATCATTACCTTTTCTGCTCTTGCTTTAAAACAGTTTAAAATTTCTGAAATATCAACTTGAGAAATATTTAATTAACTTTTGGTTATATGAACTTGATAATTTTGTGAAAATTCAAACCAAATAGTATGGACTTTAGTTGCCCTTGAAATACTATGCTGACTAGAGTGAATGTTGTCTTAATTCCATTTTCGCACCAGCCAGCGGACACAGGTTTTTGCTTACTGTTTGTTCAAAATCAACACAATGGACAGCAAGTCAGTCAGACAACATGCAGGCCACTATAAGTGTGATCAGACGATAGATCCACAGTCAACATCGTTTTAAAATTCTTCTTGGCTTCATTTTTAATGACTGCCATTAAAAACCAAAAGTAGTCCACAAATGCAATCACTGTGGAACCGTTCAGAAGACCATCTTCATGCACATTGTGATCAGTACATTAAAGGAAGGGGTTGTAAGTGTCTGCGAAATCCTTTTATAGACAAAAAAGTTATTTTTACTTAATTAGAGAACCAATTATCATCTTTGCAATATTTACGCATTTCATTTGAAAGATGTCATGTAAAGCTGTTCCTTTAGCTTTTCGTGCCAGTCATAAGACTTTGTTTGTCTGGTCTACTTAGGGTACAGGGTATGTTTAATGAAGTCATAGTTTACAGTAGTAAACTTTAATATGGTATGGGTTCAGGCTGAATAGAGCAGCAGAGATTGATTATCTTTTTGCATTAAGCAATGATACTTTATCGTTTTTTTTTCTTTTCCAAAAAAACTACCTCGCCCAAAAATAGGGGCCATGATCCGGCAATTGTAGCTTTACAAAAACAAAAAAAGGGGGGGGGGGCTGGAATTTAACAGCGAGTTCCGACTCTGCGCTGTCAGTGGCCAGAGAAAATCTTAAAAAAAAAAAAAAAGAAAATCCATTCCTCAATTTCTATTTATTTTTGTCTTGATCAAGACTTCAGGCTGAAATCGACAACAGTACAAAACTTGTCGATGAGATTAACATACTTCAACGAAAAATCACCGAACTGGAGAAGGAGCTGATCGACTTACATCAGTTATCACAGCAGCCTATCAAAGAACTTGCTGAGTTGCATCGACATCTGGATACTGTGAAACAGGAGTTACAAGGTGTGCGAAAAAAGTGAGCATTTCTCTCTTGTTTCTTCTGTGTTTTTAGTCACACAGGCTAATATAAGTCAGTCCTGGGGAATTTTTAACTCTATTACTTATCTCAAAGCCTTGTATATTGGTGGTACATAATCCAACAACAACAAAGAGGAAGAGTTAGAATCCACTTTCTTTCATAGCTGTTGAAATCCGATTTTTTTTACCTTTCCATAACAGCCCTTAGTTTAGTTTGGTTAAATTTTGAATATCTAGGAACCTAGGATGTGCTGCCAGTGATCTGGTGGTAGATCACTGGATTTCCATTGTTGAGAGCCATGAGTTCAGCTCCCACTCAGGATCAATGTGGTTTGGCATTGTGCAATATGTTTGTTTTTGTTTTTTTTTCTCTTCTTCACCAGTTCTGGGTACTCGAGTTCTCATCTCGCACCTCTGAAGATGAGTTATGGAACATGTGCTGGTGGGTTGGGGTGGGTGGTGGTGGTTAAGAGTAACTCTTGATTGGCTTGCACCTTGACCATTGCTGAAGTGACTCCCAGCAGTATCCAGGTAACTTGTTGGGTTACTAGGGCTAATAGCCCTCCCCTCCCACCCTTCTTATCTTACTACTCTGATATGTCATCAGACCTTGAAGATGGAGGCTTGATAAGAAGAAAAATACCTATGATCTTATTCTGTAGATTTTGTGTTAGCAGATCAAGATGCGGATCACACTCGTGTAGTTTCCTTCTGGCTTGAATTGCAGGGGCACTTTTGTGGAATGACCTGGATATCTCAATTCATGAAGGACTGTGCCTCTTATGGAGACTTCAATGGATGTCATGGCATACCCTTGGTGTGTGTATATATCCGAGGTCTGTCGAATCTGACTTTATTTTTTCCTGTGGGAAGTAATGACATTAGGGAGGCAAAAGCATGCATAGTGGAGCTGCATGCCTTCACACACATGCGTGGTTTTTGGCGGGCTTGCTGGATGTGTCAGTTGCTGTCAGGCAGCCAGTGTATAAGGTGCTGTACTACTTACTCGTTGCATTTTCATTTCGCCCATGATGACGGAACGTGTGGAGCAACGATCATGCATCAAGTTTTGCCAAAAGCTTGGAGATACCCAAGCGGAAACAATTCGCAAAATTCAACAGGCTTTTGGTGACAATGCGATGGGTGTTACCCAAATAAAAGATTGGTACAACAGGTTCAAAGATGGCAGCACCTCGGTGGAGAGTGACCAGTGTTCTGAGAGGCCATCAACAAGCTGCATTGCAGTTGTTATCGAGAAAGTGTGGACCTTGATAATGGAGGATCATTGTTTGATAGTGCGGGAAATTGGTGATGAGGTTGGGATCAGTAAAGATTCTGCACATGCAATTTTAAAGGAGGATTTGGGTTTGCGATGTGCCCAATCTGCTTTCTCAGGAACAACAACTTTGTCTTGAGGTTGTGCAGGACCTGCTGGATACTGCCAACAGGGATCCTGAGTTCCAGAATACCATGATAACTGGAGATGAGACGTGGGTGTATGGGTACGACCCGGAAACCAAAGCTCAGTCATCACAGTGGAAGCATCCAACATCGCCAAGTCCCAAAAAACACGTCAGATCCAGAGCAAAATCAGGGTGATGCTGACTGTTTTCTTCAACTACTGAAGCTTTGTGCATCAGGAATACGCACCAGAAGGAGTACTATCAGAAAGTCCTCCGACATTGTGATGCAGTTCGGCGCAAGAGACCGGATCTGTAGGCCTCGCAAAACTGGCAGCTGCATCATGACAACACCCAGGCTCATTCGTCGCACCTGATCCAAGGTTTCTTGGCAAAGAAAGACATTTCGCTCATTCTCCAGGCTCCCTACTCTCCAAACATGGCTCCTTCTGACTTCTGGTTGTTTCCAAAAATGAAGATGCCACTGAAAGGCTACCGCTTTGAGAACCGAGAGGACATCATGCGGAATGCGATGGCGGAGCTGAGAGCCATTACGTAAGAAGCATTCCAGACGTGCTTCGAACAGTGGAAGGATTGCTGCGCTAGGTGTGTGGAGGCACAAGGGGCCTATTTCAAAGGGGATTATCAATTGAACCCCACCAAGTACGTAATTTTTTTTTTCCCCAGCCTAAGGTCAGATACTTTTTCAACAGACCTCGTATATATAAAGGATAACAGTTGTGAATAGCATAGAAAGGAATCAAAGAGGGATTTTGACAATCTTTGATTTCAAGGCGTTGAATAATTTGTTGGAGATGTTAAATAATTTCATGAGCATAAGAAAGAGATACCCAACAGGTTTTGTTGTTGTTCACTGTTTCTTCTCCTGAAATTTGCAGACATGAACGGGAGCAGATGATGCGCCAGGAGGCGGAGAACAAACTGAGCCGGCTGAAGGAGAAGCTGCATTTTCAGGAGCGCATTGCTGAGCAGCAGATCCAGGAGCTGCGGGACCAACTGCAGAAAACATCAGCAACCATTCTAGGTCTGGAGATGCGTGTGCGAGAGTTAAGCAAGAGTGACAACTCAACACTGCAGCTGCTGAAGAAGGTCCAAGAGACAGCTCAAGAAGAGTTGCTCAGGTACAAGAAGGAGGCTGAAGCAGAGTACTCTAAAAATGTAAGCTTATCCATTTTTACTTTGTTGATGATAATTTTAAGGAAGGTTAATTGCAGAAAAGAAGTCTGCAAAGTCATTTATGTAAAAACTCACTCAGGAAAATCACCTCTTTACAGGTGATTGCTAACAAAAGTTCATTGCAGGAAAGAAATCTTTAAATAAACCACTGCTAAATTTATTATACATGTAATGTAATTTTTATCTGAAAATGAATATTTCAATGTAGCAGAAGCTTACTTAAAACCAATAAGCCTGCAATTAAATTGTTGTTGAGTTATAAAAATATTTCATAAACATTTGATTAAAAATTGCCTAATTTACTCACTTATTACCTTATTGATTTATGTATGTAGATCTATGCCATAATAATCTGAAAAATAGATTTTACATGTACATGTATTCTATAATGTATGTTCAATAACTATTTGAAAAATTATTTTCAGTATTTGATAGGAGCATTTACATTGTGTAGAGTTTGTTGACTTCTGAATATAGAACACATCAGGCTATCAAATGGTGACATGGTCCAGATTTTGCCACAAAACTGACAGATATTCCTTCAATTGCTACTGCTGTTATGAAGTAGATCTCAATCATTTCATCTTTAGTTGTCTGTCATGATGCTTCCATAAATGCACAGTGTGGTTTGGATTTGGATTCTTGTGGAGCCCAAAGAAGCAACTGCATCTATTTAGCATCTTTCAATCTGTACTGGTTCTTGATGCATGGCATGTTGTGAAGGTTATGATGATTATGGTCAAGGATCTCTTCATCAAATACAGTTAGGAGAGTCTTTTAAAGGATAGGTATGCAACTGGCAGAATTTAGACATCTATTAATGAACTAAAAAATCTGCATTATCCTATCTTTTGTCTTCCTCTATATTAAATACCTGCTGACACCATTGGTTCAAATTCATTCTGTTTGAAAGTTGGGTGACACCAAGCTTTGCCGGTCCTTCTCCAGATCTGTGTGCATCTAAGGAGGTGAACTAGTGGTTATCTGACTTATCTGTGAAGACTACAGACTGCCAATACACAAGGAGCTTGCCAGTATGCACACTGCATCACAAAAGCAACTGCTAGCAAAAATTTATATAAAAGCTGGTATAATATGTAAACATGCTTTTAAATAAGAAAACTGAAAAAGCTGTTTGATTAGCTAGGATCCATGCTAAGAGAGGCTTATCATCCAACAAGAAGTTTTTCTTAGACCTCTTAAAAAAAAAAACCTTTTGCATTTTTACACTTTTCTCTTTGTAGCTCACTGCATTGAAAATTCAGCTTGACAACAGTACATTCCTGGTGGAAAACCTGACCTTAGATAAATACCGATTGCAGGATGAGGTAGCAGAACTACTGGCTAAAATTAGCGAGCTGGAAGGGCAGGTAACTCAGCTTGATTAAAAAAAAAAAAAAATTATGTAAGATGATATTTTTTGTAAAATAAATTCATCTAGAGAACTGCTTCCAAATTAAAACTTGCCTTATCCAGCTAAACTTCAAAATGAGTGGAAATGAAACTCTTTTTATGCATTTCGTTTCTATGTCATATATAGTTTTTTAAAAATCTGTCCCTCTTATTTAACCATAGCTTATATGGCAGAATTCACAAGGTGTTAATGTATGCTTTTTTTTTTTTTAAATATTTACAATATTTTAAATTATTGGCATTTTGAAAACTTCTGGAATTTTTTCCAGATGCCATAGAATAACAAAATTGCCAAGATATGTTTGCTTGAAGGGTAAATTGGAATGAACAAACCCGAGGGAATGGGATGTTTAATAACAATGGCAGAACCATTTCTTTTGCATTATTTTCTGATTGGCTGGATAAACAAATGGCACAGCATTTGTAGGGAATTTATTGAGCTAATATGAATGCTTTGAAAAGCATGACTTTTAAAGGTGTATCAGAAAACTGTGCAAGTTTTCCCTCAAAACGTTTTGATATTTTTCAAACTAAACTCAGAAATATGACTTACATTTTCACCAAAGGTTGATAGGGCTAGAAGTATGCAAATTAGCACATGGATGACCGCAACACATTAACCAAACAAGTGAGTTATTCCTCTCCACTTTTTCTGGTGTACAAAGGAAGCGGCATAACTGAAATCAGTTGAATTTAGTGTGCAGAACATGCTTGGTATCTGCAGGTGAGTTGCACATATTAATCTTACCTAAAATTTTGCAGGAGATGCCTCTCTTTACATTTTCATATAGAATGACAGATAAACATTGCATTGCATCCAGATGCCATGCATGTAGTTGTAACATTTTGATGCCATCTTTGCAAGAAAGTTGACGTGGTTGGAAACTGTTGTCATTGTTGTGCTGGTGGAGAACTGGTAAAATAAATGGCTGGTACGTTCCTTGATATGTTAATATATTACAAAAAGACATCCATGTGTATCATCAAGACCCATGCTAGAAGAATGCAGAAAACTGACATACTACAGAGGGTATAGATAGCACCATCAATGGAGTACACAGAGGGATGCATACTGGACAATGGCTAGCATAATATATGAAAAGGGAACCCCTGGCTGGAATGTTATAAAAATATGAATACAGTGCCTTCTTTCAAGGGAAGACCTGGCTTAAAATCTGTTTAGTTAGGATGAGAGACAGCATCTACCTGGACTCTATTTATGCGGTCATCTGCAATGAATGCAAAATGAAATACATTGGTCAGACAAGCAGGATGCTAAAAAACATGCATTGCAGAACAGAATTATGCAAAAATTGTCACCATGAGGCAACACTTGGTGCTGATAGCTGAATGGGGCCAAATTAAGGCACCAGTCGGCCAGTGTGTCCCATATGGCAAGAAAGAGATATAATATCCACTTTTCTTGGACAAAAACACTATGAATAAAAACTGCAAATGCAAAGCAATAAAGGAGGTTATCAGAATAAAGATCAGAGAAAACCCTCTAATGAACCAATAAGAGGCATAAATGTACACCTGTCCCCTGGGTAAACCTGTTTATGCCAACCAGGAAGAAGGGGGTCAAATCTGGGTCAAAAAACAGCCATATAAACACCAGTGATGTTGCCCCCTGGTGATGGTCTGATGTGGGGTTGATTGTGGATATTGTTTCTTACTGTAAGTAAATATTCATGCTACTTCATGCAAATAAAAGAGAGAAACAAAAACAAGCGAAACAAAGCAAACATGGTACTGTTTGGACACAAATGTAATCCATTGTCTTCCAGTTAAAAGAATAAATAGCTACACCAAATCATCTGTGTGGCTATGTAAATAGCTGAACAAGAATAGGATCTAATTATCCATGTGCTTGAGAAAGAAATGGTAGTTAGTAACTTTCAAACTAAATTAAGTTCATTATCAGCCGAAGAAAATGCTCAACAAAAGGAAAACATCAGTGGAGACCAACAATTCATTAATTACATTCTATTCTCTATTCAAATTGATGGGTTTTGTATTAGCCATGTCCTGATGTTTGTAGTAGATTTAAAAAAATTTTTAAATGGAATAAAAGGTGATTGTTCATTTAAATTAGGCTTCTTCGATAATAAATTATAGCTTTACTTAAATTTGAGTTTTAAAAGTAAATAGAGAGATTTTCTTCATTTCATAATGTGTTTTTTTTGGTTTGAAAATTGCCACTTGGTTCTATTAATTACATCTTTGTAAGTCACCATTTTTCTTCTGTTGTTTTCTTAACCCTCTGTATACTATGTCATTTTTTTACCTTACACTACCTGCTCCCCAGCCTAGAAGTACTAGTATTCGTGTTAAACTTGCTATTTATTTAGTCAACACTCGTAATTCAAAACATGTGTGGATGGAGCAATATACAGATTTCTTGTTACAAGGGATAGTATTAATGAGAAAGATAGCATGTGTTGCAATCTCTCTGGCTCAACCCATGCTGAGTAATACAGATTTGAAGGGTAGTGGAGTACATATGCATTCCAAGAGGTATTCAGAATGGTTAAAATCCAAATTCTGTTCTTTTTTGGTTAACTTAATATCAGATTTACATTTTTATAAAGATAGTGTGTTGCCTGTTTCTTTATTGTTAGCTAAGCCATTTTTAAAAAAAAAAAACTTAAATTTCTTCCTCTAAATAATAAGAGCATTAAAAATCTAATTATCTATCAAAGTCTTGTGTCAAAATTAAATAGTTTATGATTGGACACAACATTTATTGCTGATTACTACAGCAATGTATCAATCTACACATGGAGCCAAAGACAAGTAAAGCTGGTAACAAAGAGGCAAGAAATATTTGGGTACAAAATAACTCTTGCAAGAAAAACACATTCAAGAATTATTTGACTGCGTGAGACTGAAACAAATCTGTAAACATTTAGCAGGCCTTCTGATGCATAGTGAATTTGTGGTTAGCATTTGTTGGTTTGAAAAATGTATCTTTTTTTAATGCATTTCAGCAACTTTAAATAGCCAAACATAACAGATACATACACCAAAAATAAGCAAACAACCAACTGGTGGAAATCTTAGTTTTAAGGCATTTGCTAACTGGACAAAGTTGTTCACAGTTATTAATAGAATGAATGCAATAGTAGTTGTTTGCTTCTATCTGATCAGCTTCTGCTTGCTTTTATTGCTTCTTCTGTAGCTTGCCAGTATAGAACATCAGAACAACAACCTAGAAGACCTGATGATAAAAGATCGAAATCATGCTGCAGTTCAGATCCATCAGCTGGAGAAGAAGCTCAGGGAACTGCAAGACCTGATTTACCTAAAGTTGCAAGAAGCACGGAACACCCGGGTGCCTATGATGACAGAGATCAAAGCTTTTCAGTTGTTGCTCGAGGAGGAGGAAAAACGGTATGTATCACCAGAAGTTTTCTGTTTGTGGGTTAATACTCTATCTTCCAACCTTGACCTCTATGCTCATTCAGCCTCTCTATGGCTGACAAAACTTGCAGAGGAAAAATTCAAAACATTCATCTCAAATCAAGTCCCAGCCAATAAGCACAGAAAGATACTGAATGCATTTTGTTGGCAGAGAGTTAGCTTGGGTTTCTCCTGTCACCTTATTAGTAGTAAAATATTTAACTAATAAACATATGTTTCAGTATTCTTTCCCTGCCATCATCATCAGCATTTTAATGAGCAATGTTACTGTAACTTTTTTAAAAGCAATATCAACAAATTTCTAATCATAGCAGTAGCCATTCTTCCTAGTGGGGAGGACAACAAGCCAATGATTTTTAATAATCTCATTTGTACAGGTTTGGTTTGTGATTTTCCCATAATACCCATTTTATTTTGAAAATTCCCCACTAATCAGTCAGGACAGGAATGAGGAGTGATATTTATTGTTCACTGAGTAATCAAATGGAAGATAAGTCGAAAGATAACTAGTTTCTATTATATTTGAACACCAAAAATAGGCAAGGCTGCCATTATTAGTTATACCATAACACAATTTGTCCTTCTTTCCTAGAGAGTGTCACATTGGTCTAAATACTTTCCTTTCAGGCTGCCTTTTTTGTGCTTCTTACATGTACAGTTTAGCAATTGTTATCTATGACTTAGTTTATATAAGAAAACAATAAGCCATTTTACTGTACAAAGAACCAAGGATAACATTATTTAAGTAAATGTGCCTCAGGTTTCATGGTGGTTCTTTAAGTTTAGGCATACAAAAACTTGTAGCGTGTCATTTATTCATTCTCACATCATTAGTCTTTATCAGTAGAGGTTGCACCTGTTATAGACTTTCTGCTTACAACCAACTTCTGTTAAAGGGATTGTCATTGACTGCCTTTTTGCACAAGTGGTGCAATTAAAAAAAAAAACAAAAAATATCTGTGGGCAATAGCAGACATATTTGAAATTCTGCTCAAGTTTTCATCTGGATTTAGGTTTGTGGTCAGTTTCATCGTTATAGAATTCAAATTTGATTTATTATTGACATATTTTAAGTGTTTCAATTGTCAACAAAATTTAGCTAAACCTCACCATGGTCGTCTCTCTTCTTTGCCCCACCACCATCTTGTTTCGCAGAAGAGCCTGGCAACAAGGTTAAAGTGAATTCTCATGGCGAGTTATCTGCAGAATTGCACCAAAAAAAAAAAATGAAGCAAATTTTAAACTATTTTCTACATCTATATGTACATCATTTGCAAGGGTGAAGGGAGATTGGAATTAGCAATGTCAGGTGAGTGTTGGCTTGGTAAACAGAAGATTCCAATCCTAAAATACCCCCTCATCTATGGACTCCATAAAGTTCCAAGGATGTACAGATATAAAAAAATTCTTATTCCAGGGTCTAGGAAAAAAAACAAATCACCTGTCTAAACAATCTGCCAGAAGAGTTTCAGGATTCAGTTGCTACTTCAATTGAAAAACAATCTCAGATTGAAAGCAAGTAGCTGTAACATTTATCCGTTGATGTGTGATGGCATCTCTTTTAGAAAGAAACTTCTCATCTATGCTCAAAGCCACCAGCTTTATCCCCAAGACGCTGTTTGTAATGTCAAAATTTCAAAGGGTGATGTTGAAACTGTATATAAATGTTTACAATCTTGTGCCAAGCGTAAAATTTTGATACGAGTAAAGTAATGTGTTTTGGTTCAAATGGATCGTTTTTCATAACTGGGACATAGAATTTTTGTATGTGTGAGACTCTAAGATAAAGCACCATACTGTCTAAATATTTACTACATGGCACACAAATGGGTGCTCAGTATTAGCCAGATGGCCAACAATGTGCCATACTTGTAGACCTACAGAGAAACCGTTACTTTCATTTATTATTATTTTTTAAATACTTTTCTTCTTTCTTCGTACTGCCAGCTAGAGACAGATTTTGAATGAAAAAAAAGTTAAAATAAGTTCATGCAGTTGGATGGTTTGCTTTCTACCAATCTATAGAAGCAGTCTTCTATACTTGGTCATCCTTGGTAACTAACTTTAAGCAAGAAAAATAAAAGCTGAGGAAGGTGGTACTGCAAAGGGGATAGATACATCCACAACTCACAAAATTTGGATTCATTGCTGGCACTTATCCTTGGACATAGCATTAATACTTTTGCTGTACAGTCAGCCATAAACGAAAGAGAATACTTAGATAATGATGGTATTACATGCATGAACTATTTTCTCATTTAGTCAACCTTAAAGGTCAGTGTATCTTTGACTGAAAACAAACTTGCACATTACTTTTTGTCTGATTCACCATGCACCAGTGAGCATAATTTACCCTGCAGACGTTTTTTTTGTCATTTTTTCCCCTTTCTGGAAAAAATCCTGCGGATGCCCATGCCTAAACATAATAAGGATTAGCTTACAAATCTGCTGAAGCTTGCTGGGAAGGGGGTTTTCAGTATGAAACGGCAATCAAACCTCTGACAGACAGACAGAAACTGATTGTCTGCGGAATGGTTGAACCAACTGATGGGAATTATACTGTTCAAGAGTAGCGTGTTGCAGAATTCAGCTTCAGTCAGATGGGGGAACACCAAAGAAAAGGAGTGCTTTTCAAATGTGCATTTGAAGTTCTCCTTTCAGGTAAATGGATGAACACAACTCATAAATAAGTTAGGAAGTGTTTGGTTTTCAGAGTCTGTTTGAATTTCATACAGTAAAAGATGTAAAAGAATTTGTATAAAACTGCTGGTGTCGATTATAGGTTGAAAAATTTGGATTTGCTATTTTTTATGTTTAATCACTTGGCATTGGCTCTAAATTTTTCTGATAGCCCTCTACTCCCTCCCCCAATCCTCATGTCAGAGTGGGGGGGTCAGGATGGTCCCATAGAGAAGTATAAAGAATCTCTGGTTTTTTCAATGTTGGGTTGGAGGAGAGAAAAGCATTAAAGAGTTAGCCACTATTTTGCTTACTATACTTATGAGGCTTACCGAACGATGGTTCTTATTGAGGATTTCTGAATTAACAAGTTCCAGGCAGGCACCAGGTTTGCTTTAATCTCACTTTCTTTATTTACCAAAGCTCGTCACTTTAGAATAATAACTTTTTAAAGATTTTTTTTTTTTTTTTGGAGAAACCAGAAGGAACCAAATGCACAAATTCTCCATCTCATTGTAGGATACAGTGTCCACCAATGCCGTCCACAATGACATTCCCAGTCACGCCCAGTAAAGGGATGAGCTACAAGTCAGCATCCTCCACAAGTGAGCTAGTGGGCCCAGTCATGACCTCTACAAGCAGGGTGACCACAAGTCCAGGGGCTTGCAACATGGGTTTATTGCAAGGACGCTCAGCCCCTCAGGTTACCAGCAAGTCAGCTCCCAAGATCACCTCGATACAGCATCAGGCTGCAACTCACGCATCGTCCCCGAGAGTCACATTCAAGATGACTCCAAACGTGAACAGACTCAGTGTCGATCGAGCAGTGTCTGCACCCCCACGTATGTACCCAGCTGGCATTTTCAGTTTTTACACTTCTGCTATGCACTACTATATTGTTGGGCAGGTACACCAGCAGCAATATCTCATTCATGAAAGCAGAAGACAGG
The DNA here is from genome assembly GCA_018389105.1 of Nautilus pompilius. Taxonomy (NCBI): domain Eukaryota; kingdom Metazoa; phylum Mollusca; class Cephalopoda; order Nautilida; family Nautilidae; genus Nautilus; species Nautilus pompilius. Next base: position 522,200 of record JACATO010002109.1, on the reverse strand, counting down.
AATGTGTTTTTTTTTTATCTTTAAATTTCCAGTTCTTGTTGATGGTTGCCTGATTTTAAGCGAGAAGCATGTTTTCTATTCTTATGCTTGTGTATTAAATTTTAACATTAAACTGATAGCTCTGGATGAAAAGTTGGCTTTCTGTTTAGTGTGAGCCACCTGGAGAAGTCTGCTTTCTGCATGATGGAATCCATAGGTTACTGATTCTCCAAGTGTTTTTCACATGATGGAATTCATACATTGCCGAGTATTGAAATGGCTTCTAATGGAAATATGACTTTTTTATATAGTGTACCTGTGTTAATTTTTAAAATTATACTTGAAAAGGCATACAGGAGCTGGTTGGCTGAGCAGTTAGAATGTGTGTGCGCGTGTGTGTGTTATGTATAAAAGGGAAAGCAGTTCTGGTTATGATAACAATATTATAAAAGCAAAAGAATGAATCCTTTGTTTAGTGAGTCAGAGAATTTTGGAAATTTGTTAATAAATGAGCTAGATTTATTTTATCACTAAAACATTTGTTTCACTAATTTATCCACATCATTAATTTTAAGAAATTTTCAATAAATATTCAATCTTTTGTAACTTGCATGATCAGCATCAGAGAAGTTCTGTTGAGAAGATGACAAACAACATTATGTGCATCTTTACTGAGCATGAAGTGCTGTGTGTGGCATTGTGTTGTGCATCGTGGATAAGGAAGATAGATGGCTTACTGTATAGGAAAGGGTTTGACATCATCACTTTCTCTGCTCTTAGTACAGCAAAAGTGGAAAAAAGGAAATGAAAAAACAAGATAGAAATTTCCAAAGTGTTAGCATGAGAAAGTTGATTACCTTGTTATACACATCTGATGATTTGCCTTGCCAAGGTTGAGGGCCTAAGTTTGAATCTCAGTTGGGACTGACTCATATATAAAAATTATCTCTAGTATGGACTTTTGCTAGTTTTTTTTTTGGTGCTTTTTGATAGAAAAAAAGCATTAGTGACGTTTAGTGCCCAAATCACCATCCTGGGAGGAGCCTGGCCACCCACCAAGTACATTTCATGCTTGACCAGCTGAGGATGGAATAATCACAAGGGAGACAGCAGGAGAAACAACTCTGTGGTCAACCATGAGGTTGCAAGTAGAAGAGATGGAAATACAACAATGGTACCAGATGCAAAGTCTTTTGACATCAGCTAAGAGTGATTATCAGAGGCAGCCTGAGGAGGTTACTGTACCTGCAGATACTACACTCTTTTAGAATCACAAGTTGAAGTATTTATGTGATAAAATTGATGACAGAAACATTTAACTTTCAAGAATTTGTAAGGGAGTAACTTGGTCATAGCCATAATGGCTTCCTAGCTTATATTTGCAAGACAGTAATGATGTAATAAGCCCGTGGTTCTCAACCTGGGGTCCGCAGTCCCATAGGGGACCACGAAGCGATTTCAGGGGGACCGTGAAGGGGTTGCTGACTTGTGTGCCCTTTGTTTTTGGTGGACATATTCGAGGCAGTTAACTGCGTTAATTTGGCATTACAAAGGAAGGAGGTCACCGTGCTCCACTGCCATGAAAAAATGAATGCTTTCAGGATGAAGCTGGAATTGTGGCATTTAAAATTAACAAGGAAGAATTTTGCACCATTTCCGGAGCTCAACGCTTTCCTTGATGAAAATAATCTCTCAGTTGATTCTGATATTCTTTAGTTGATGAAGAATCATGTTGATATTCTCCGCACAGAGCTTGCAGGCTATTTTCCTGAACTTCACGATTTTCAGCAGTATTATAACTTTCTCTCAAATCCATTCTCCATCTCCATCAGCGAGCTGCCTTCCGAAGACCATCTCATTGAAGAGCAGTTCATTGACTTGGTGAATGATGGAGCTGCCAAAAATGCTTTTCACCAGATGCGTTGCAGCGACTTTTGGATTGAAATGGTACAATCACATCCAGATGTTGTAAAGATGGCTCTCAAATTGCTGATTCCGTTCGCAACAACCTATGAGTGTGAGTCAGCATTCTCAACTCTTGTTTCAATCAAAACCAGATCGAGAAACAAACTCGATGTATCGCATGACATGAGAGTGGCTCTTTCAAAAACGCAGCCCAACATTGATGAAATATTGAAGGTCAAACAAGTGCAGATCTCTCATTGAACTTTTTCTTCGTTTGATTTTCGAGAATTGTCATATTTTGAATAAATTTTAATTCAACAGTTTTTTTAAGACTTTTAAATCGACTAACGGTTTAGAATAAGTGCTTTTAGTACACTTTTGAATATTTTCAAAAATTCTGAGTGGATTTATATATATATATATAGAAAAGTTTCTGAAATTTTGGGAAATACTCGTTTGATGACATAGAAGCAAAAACCTTGACATGCTAACATAATAATAATAATAATAATAATAATAATAATAATAATAATAATAATAATAATAACATAATATAGTAGGTTGAGCTGATTTTATGGGGGACTGCGAAGCAACATCTTTAAAAAAAGGTTGGGAACCACTGTACTAAGCTGTCTGGTTTAGGGGTGCACTCCTTATGCTACAGTATGTATATACTTCCTTTCCATGCTGAATCAGTCTACCTTACAAATAAGCACCCGGCACATTAATAATTGTTTATTTTTTAAAAAAAATTTTGTAAAGATTCCTTATTTCTTTTTTCTTCTTTTTTTTTGGCACTCTACAGCTGGATATATAAAAACCATGTCAAAATATAAAGTGAAGCAAAAGCCAACTGGACAAGGACCAGAATATTTCCAGGAACTGTTTGGCTCACAGACAACAAGAAATATACCAATCCAGCATCTGAAGACACGTAAGCCATCCCATTACAATCACCAAACGTTTACTTCAAGGTAAGAGATGGCTTTGTGGAAGGGAAGTAACTATTTTCAACAAACGATCAGTATCAACATTTCATTAATAAAAGAGATAGAGAGAGCTAAATGCTGGAATGTTCCTTTTTCTTTTTTTTTTCAAATTTGTAAGATTTTACTTAAGTTTTTTCTTTTGACATTTTCATCTAAATAATGCAAGATAAAAAAGATATTAGCTGAACAGTCGTACTGAATTCAGAAATAGATGATAAAATGTGTAGAACACATTATATTTTCAGAAAAGCATAAAATTTGGTTTTAAAATTAAAAAAAAATTATTAAATTAAAAATGTTTAAAAAAAAAAAACAAAAAACATTTAACCAAGATTTTAATCGTGCAAAAATTTTAAATGAATTTTATCTGATTTTTTTTAATGCATAACCCCAGTGAAAACAATTTTTGGAATAAAATTTTTCTAAGTTTTTATTCTTTTTGAAACAGTAAATGACCGCCTGTAATCTAAAGTTGAGAAACTAGGTGAGACTTTCAGAAGGTCCATTTCCTGGAAAGGGGATTGATGTCCCCTTCAAAAATTATGCCAGGCATGGGAAGATTATTGGAACCTACCACACAAGTACCCTTTCTTATTCATCCATCTTGGATCATGGAATGAGATTCAAGGCAGTCGACCCTTGGATCATGGATGCCACATAGTGATGGTGGTGATATTAAAGGAAATAATGTGCATAAAATAGAGGAGGGTAACTATGGTGTGTGTGTTAGCAGTACGAAAACTAAGCAATGTTCCCATTCCAAAAACAGTTTGCCTAAATCCTGATGATGGTGACAGATGAAGATCACCAAAATATGGATCCATTAGTTGTATCACTACTAATAAAGTGATTTTTTTGGTGGGGGAGAGGAGGGTGAAACCCAAATTAATCACCCTCTACTTTCAATAAGTAGCACCTCACTCATAACTTTCTAGTTTTAATAGGGACAGACTTTGAAATGGAATTCAGTATGTGTTAACCCTTCATCGCACACATCCAAATAATGTGTATTGTTTTGTTACTTTTCTTGAGAATGAACTTAACTAGAGTTTGAGATTTTTCATGGGTTCACTTGTGGTTTTTGCTAATGCATTTTAGCAGTGATCTTTTGCTACACTTTGTTTGTTTACACTGAAAGTTTGATGCATTTTGCCAGTTTGGTTTCTAATTGCTTAAAAATGAACAACAAATAATGAGTCTGGAACACATGCTATGTTGGAGCAGATATCACGAAAGAAATTCAGTGGTCAGAATGTTCCTATAACCCAATATATTTTTTTCTCTGCTGTTTTTGTTGTCTTTGTTGTTGTCATTTTTAGATTAAAGCAGCTGAGCATGCTGCCTGAATCTGGATTTTCTAATGTAGAAACTTTCCCAGCACTGTAAAAATTTGCAAATAAGTGATCAGCTATCAAATCATTAAGGCAGATGAAGTAAGACATTCAAAGAAAACAAAATGTAAAACTTCATTAGGAAGAAACTACATTGAAAGATGCACCTGGAAAGGGCAGTAGCAAAGGAATTAGCCTTGGATCTACTCTTGAAGATTGGAAAATGTTCTTTCAATATATATACTAGAAGGTGATCAGGAGTTTTCGTAGCATTGCATTGTGGCATTTTCTAAACTATCAGTAGATAGAAATCAGATTCAGAATGCTGCATACACAGCCACTCTAGCAACAAGAGCAAAGCAAAAATAGTGATTGGCAAAAAAGCTTAACTGGAAAGCAAATTGGACTTTTAAAACGAAGAATGAAAGTACATATATGGCACCATTTAGCCTGAGTTGTGTGTGCATATGGGTGGAGGTTACCCTAAAATTGCAACGGAGAAATTTAAGATATTATTAGAAGAGCAGAAAAGGTTGTGGATAAAATGACATTTACTAAAGATGTTCTAATGAAATCTGGATGGATGCAAACATAGCAATTCTATTTCGGGCAGCTCTCATTTGAACATTTCTTACATATTATCATTTTGTAGAACTAAAGTTTCTATTCTTTTTGGTGTTCATATATTATTTAATATGTTTTTTTGCTTTAATGTCAAAATTTAAATGTTCTCAATCATTTAACACTTTAAAAAAAAACAACTAATATTTCTGCTGTGCATCCATAAATGAAATATGAAAATTTCCTGTCTGTGGACTTTTTTCTAAAATGAATATTCATGAAAACAACTTTGAAAGTTTTCCTAAAGGAGTTTGTTTTATTGAATTTAACAACAACAACAACAACAGAAGTTGAGGAAAAGAGAAGAAATTATTCCATTTGAACTATTTTAGTTGAACAAATGACTCAATAATTTTGATGAAATTAGAGATAAAAATCACTTGAAACAAATTTATTTATAAATGGAATGAAAACTTGTAGTTTTATTAATTTTTTTTTTTTTTACTAGAAATATGAGACTGAAATAGTTTGAAATGAAATTAAGAATATGAAAAAAATTGTAAAAGAAAATATCTTTGTTCACTTTTTTTTTACAAAAATGAGACAAATATGTAAAATCAACAAAAATTCTAAAATTTTATAATGAAAAAATAGATGGCTTATTCATGTTAAACAACAGCTTAATTACATCAGTGAATAAATGATTACTTTCTTTTGCAGCTTCAACTTGAATTGGCCAATGCATGCTTAGCTTATTTTACAGCTTAAACTTGAATTAGCCAATGCATGCTTAGCTTATTTTACAGCTTAAACTTGAATTGACTGATAGATGTTTAGCTTCTTTTACAAATTGAACTTGAATTGGCCAATAGATGCCTAGCTTCTTTTGCAGCTTGAACCTGAACTGACCAATAGATGCTTAGCTTCTTTTGCAGCTTGAACCTGAACTGACCAATAGATGCTTAGCTTCTTTTGCAGCTTGAACCTAAACTGGCCAATAGATGCTTAGCTTGTTTTGAAGCCTTAGCTGAGTTTGCAATAAACAATTATCTTAAAATTTAAGACAAATAATTTAAACTGGATTCACTAAGCAGAAGTAAAAGTAATAAAATTTGTATTTTGTCCAAAAGCATTTGAACTGTCTGCCCTTGTAGTAGTTATTATTATAAGTCGTTTTGGTCAATGGCTTTAGTGTAATCAGTTTTTGGTTCTTTCACATTTCCTTACACTATAACTGAAGCAGAGGGAATTCAGTAGAGCTAAACTGGTTAAAAGCATGACTGGTTTGTGGTTTGGCTGCTTTTGTTTGTTTACTATTTCTGCAGGAAGGAGAATCTAGTAAAACAAGAGCAGCATCTTTTCATAAATTTGTTCAGTACAATTCTAAATTTCTTTTGACAAGTTTGGATGAAGCAGAAATGAAAACATCTTTAAATGCTGGTATCAGCAAAGAAGCACTCAACCTGAACTGTACAGGCTGATTAAAGTCTCACTGGCTGTTCTACCAACACAAGCTACAGGTAAATGAGCCTTTTCTGGTCTTAAATTTGAGCTACCACCGCAAAGAACAAGCATGACAGAGGAGATCCTGCAGGACGTCATGGGGCTCTGATGCATGAATGAATGAGTGCAATTTTTTTAAAAATTTTATTTAGTTGATTGTGTTTACTATTTTGCAAAAAGTTAGTGATTTTCACTGTGGGAAAAAAAAAATGTGAATTTTATTTTTTGTGCAATGTCAATAACATTATTTTGTTTATTGGCATATTACTTAACAATGATAAAATGGTCATGATCACAGACCAGACTATACATGTGAATTGGTTCAGAATTTATTCTTTTCTGAACCAGAGCTAAACCAGAGCGGATAATCTTGTGTGGTTTGACTCTCTGCTTACAGTATCATTGTTTTCCTGAAATGATTAAATAAGAAGTGGAGAGAAATATTTAGTTAAATAGAAATACACAATAAAAATTAGCAGACTAAGAGATCTGAAAAACACTAAAATTAATTCTAGATTAAAAAAAAAAAGTTTGTAAAAGAATTGATGTTATATATTTAACTTGTTTCTTGTGTGTTTCTTGATGAACAAAGCTTTTAGGTAAATCACTCATTCCAACAATATTTTTATCTTTCTCTCTTTTTTTGATAAAGTTACATTTTGTCTTCATAGTTTTAGTTGTTATTTCCTTAATTGAGTGTTTGGCTGAGATCACCGTTTTAGTCAGGCTTTCTGACTAAGTAATTCTTAAAAACAAAAGTTATCCAAGGTGATGTCATTTTTGGAAATAACTCACCAGCTACACTACGCAGTGTCATTATAATACCAACAGACCTTGGACAGTAAGTCATTGGCGACATTGACATTTTTGTCCCCATAGTTATGCAGTTACTTAAGCATCAAACCTCATTTGTTGTCTTTTATAACATTTTTGCATACCCAATCAATATGGAAAAGTAATTTAACTTGATATATAATTTAAAACCACAAGAAGAGCTTAGTGGAACGTCTCTTCTGAATATACTATTCAAAGCAAAAACAAAAAAAGTTATGATTAATCTGTTCCTCTGTACTGATTGTTATGAAGGGTTTTTTTTTTAAAATTTCCTCAACTTCTTTGTATGCACCAAATAAATGATTAACATTTTAAAAAAAGTTGCTAAGATTATGAATCAGTATAATTAAAAGCTGAGATAATTATGGGAAAATGTTTTAAAAATTTGAAATTTAATAATATCATTAGTAAGTAGGCTTATTATAAAACCTATTTGCTACCCAATGTACATGGCATCTTTAATTAAAGATCTCACCAATTTAGCAAGAAATTTATTTGTAAAAAACTAAAATTGGCTATATTTCTTATAACAATAAAACAACTGAAATCCTTAGTTTAATACAAATCAGTTTCAGCTGTGGAAATCTGTTTAGAAGTGGAAATTATGTAAAACACCACAGATAAAATTCACATGAATAAAATTTTTAGAATAAAGTATTGTGTAAGATACAGTTTAAAAAATGAAAGTTTATGTGAGATGCAATTAGAAAAAAGACCATTTCATGGGTAAACACCATGCCTGTAGTTGGGACTTCCTGGAAGGTAGACTTTTAGACTTTGTTTGTCATGTAGATTGGGAGCAGGGACAAAATAAGCTAATAATTATACCATTGATGACAAGTTGGAAGTTGTTTTTTCAGAGCTGTGTATACAGTACTTTTAAGTTTGTCAAGACAAATGAATAAAAACATATTTGAAAAAAGAAGAAAAACCAAGCAGAAATTACTACTGTTTAATGTCAAATATAATTACTAGACATTTAAAGTTTGAAAAGGAATAAAGAAGGTTGATAAGTTGCCCAATGAGTTCATTGCACTAGTAGCATCAAATGTTTTCTGAATTGTACTTTATAATATGAAAAATTAGAATTATGGTTAAGCTCAGGTCTACTTTTTATTTGACACTGTACCCTGTCTACTTTGAATACTGATAATTATGTTACCATTGTAATTTATACTATATATATTCTTTTGATGTATGATTTCCCAGTTATAAGGGTTGTGGATTTCTAGGTTAACAGATGAGGGATTGTGTGCTTACATACTGAATGGGCTGCACAGCCACTTCTCAACATGGGAGGCCTTATGCAAAAGACCCTATTAGAATTTAATTTTCAAATGTGGGAGGAAACTGAAGTGCCCTGTGGAAACCTACATACTATATATTATATCAAAAGAGGGGGAGAAATCTAAAATTTACGCAGAAAAGGATCGTTTCTGAATGCTGATTGGAAGATTATCTCTCATTAACAGTAACAGTAAACCTTTTTACTAAGGTAACTTACTTTTACTGCATAACTACAAGTAGTTTTTGTAATAATTTAATTATAAATTATTGATTTTGAGGGAATTTCAATAAATTGAAACTCTTCATACTTTTAAAACATGTATAAGTGATGCCATAACTTGTCAAGATTGCAAAGAACGTTTTGTGCATCATAGTTGTGCATCAGTTTTTCCTTGTATTATGTTGAATGGCATTCATTGTCATCACTACTTTTCCTAATTTCACTTCAGAAGAGCTCAAAAGCACAAGATGCTGGCTGCTGAAGTAGCAGTATGGAAATATTTAATTAATCTTTATATGATGATTTATATTTGGTAATTTAGCGTTAAAACTGAATTATAGAGATTAGTACTGCATGTTAAAACTGTGGATGCCAGTGTTTTTCTTGAATCCAAACTTCTCAATCTCCTCATTTCTGTAAGAAAAAGCAAATAGCAGAAATAAGCTTGTTTAGAGAATTTTCTTTATTCCTGCATTCATATATGGACCTAACAGAATATTCTTATGGTTAGGAACCTGCTTCTTGCTTTACACAGATCATGGACTCGGAGATTAAGAGGATGATGGTGCATTGATTACATGCCAAGGTGTCTGTTTACTTCTGACAGGTCTCTGTAGGCATTACGAAATGTTTTAGTTAAAGATGCTGAAAACAATTAAGATGCACTGACATAAAGTTTCGAAAGCTAAAAACGAGTGAAACGTCTGGAAAAGTAGAGTTGAAGATACATAAACGAATATGTGCACCTCTACAAACACTTCTTCTCTCCGAGATAATGGCCTGGGTAACCTTAATGCCTGCCTGGACACCCACGCCGCCAGCTTCTGAGCCAATCACAGCCTTGCCTACATATCGTCATGGCAACGGGCCGCATAAGCTCTCCCTCGCGCGGGTGGTGAGATCGCGGATTGCACGCAAACAGGAAGAGAAATTAAAACCGAAATGTCTCCGATTCTTATGTCGAAACGGTATACTTCCAGCGCCACAGGGGATCTGAGGGTCGTGGAGGTGAACAAAGACGGGAAATACGTTCGTATTGTCAACCAAACGGACCAGGTAACCGCTGTCGTCTCTCCCCCCTCCCTCCATTTTCCCTTCTTATTCGTCTGTTCACGTTCTTGCCAAGGTACGTGTTCCCTTATATAGCATATTAATTACCTTTTTTGTGGGGTTGGGGGGGTCTACACATCTTCGCCAACTCTACCCGTAATATTGAGGCTTGTCGCGGTCAAGGGAGGGCTTATTGCACACTACAGGGGCCGGCCGGGGGGAGGGCTTATTGCACACTACGGGGGCCGGCCGGGGGGGGGGGCTTTCTTTTCTTTTCATTATTATCACTTAATGTTTTCTAAGAACATGGTTGTATCTGCCGTGGATAATGGTTTATGTATTTATTAGGAGGGGTTATTATTTATCAGAGTGTTGTATTCTGCGTACCAAGAAAGAGATCTCAGTGAGCTGGGGAGGGTTAAGCCAACCACTCCCTCACCCTCCCCCTAAAAAAACCAACACAACCTTACGTGTCAAATGTTCGGAAGTTTAAAGATAGTAATTATCTAGGTACAGTTATTGCACGGGCAGAAAAGGAAAATTTTATGTTCCCATCTTTCTAACCGTTTGCACCAGGAAGACTGGTCCCTGGGGGGGTTCCCTACTCTTGAACACACGTGTTCATTTACCCTATTTTAATGCCCGAAAGCTTTTAAGTTATGACCTCCCACCCCCCGAGAGCCCAAAGTATCTAGCAAGAGAAAACTAGGAGACTTATATTTTTACCTTTCGCTTATTTTAATAAATTTGAAGTCTGTCATTTAAATCCCCCATACATAATCTATGATACACAAGATTGGGTAAAGTTTTTTAACAGTTGCCAATAGTAATTAAGATCAAGCTATTTGGGTGAAAACCTATTGCATCTCTTCCAGACTGTTGTCATTCCTGACAAGATAAGGATGCCCAGCTACATATCCCTCTACTTAAAAGCTATTGAAGTATTTATCAGTATTAAAATTTTGCAAAGATCCAAAAGTCATTTATTTATTTATTAGTTTGTCTGGATTGTGGACCTGCTCAATGTTATGTTAATTTGGATTGGCGCATTTATGACTTGACATTTTGGTATAAAAATGTGGCATAACAGTGCTTACAGATAATCCCCAATAGTGATGTATTCCACGAGAAATGCTCTTCCCTTTCCAATACAAATCTAGTATGGAATGTATATTTGTGAGACAGTGATCTTAACAAGAATATGCATATTATAATAATTGGTGGCTTTTAATTCTAGATATGCGAGCAGAGAGAATTTACAATTAATAAACAAACAAGCAAACAAACAAAAAAAAACAACGTTTTAAAGAGAGGGCCAGAGTACAAACTACAACTTAAAAGCTAGCAAAAACACAATTTTAATTAGTTTACATATGGGTCAATGTGTTTCTTTATTTTTAGACACGTATAAAAAATGTGGTTGAATTCTGTGAAGTCCTTTTGATATCTTAGTTACGTAGGTATGGTACAGTAAGTTTGACTCCAGTGTTTTCATAAACTCTGACAAAATATCTTGAAATGTGTCTTCACCTTTAGTTTTGGCAATAGTCAGGCTAAGAAATTTTAAAATTGAGGGCACATAAATTTCTGGGGACAACTACAGGACCAGCAAACTGGGTTGATCTGGCCTTTCACTAGACATGTTTCCTTTCTAATTCCATAATGCTCTTTGCTTCATATTCTGCTATTCCATTGTGAAAAATCTTGCACCATTGGTTTTTCTTTTGTACTACAAGTTCCCAGGTCTCCACTGGAATACTGCAGTTTTTCAAGTTGGCCTTCAGGCAATACTAGTGTCACTTATACTGGCTTTCAGAAGAGCAGTTTTTTCCCAGCCTAAGCTTTGAAAAAAACATCTTTGGGAGTCCCTTCTAGCATTCTTAACACATGATCTGACCATCTCAGCTTTACCTTCTTGATGCTTTAGCATGTCCACGTCAAGAATTTTATCTTGGACATTATATCAGTGATCTTTCTGAGGCATTCCAGATGAAAGTGGTTTAATTTACTTATATGACAGCTCTTTGAGGTCCATGGATGGCTCTTATATGTATAGTAGAACTGTAATGATTGTATTTTTGTAGGCTTGTAGTTTGATCCCTTCTTTTACATAGTCATAAAAAACCAGACTAAACAGAATTTGGACTCCTTGATATTTTGTACTACAATTCCTTGTACAAGTATTGGTTTGTGTTAGAAACAAACCTGGATTACTCTGAACATTATGTTTGGCTTAGTATTATGTCTTCATTAACCATAATTTTTTGGTTTGTTTTAAAGTTTGAATTATTTTCTTTGATGTCGAATGACAACAGTCTTACTAATATCAGTATCGTGTTCCCAATCTTTTTTATCTTTGTGATCTCGTCACTACAGTGACAAATTCTTGTAACTACAATTTCCAACACCATCAAGGCAAGCTGTAAGCACATCCTCTGGGAAGTTCTGGAGAAATGCTTCAAGGATATTTTGAAAAAAAAATAGTGAAATAACGTGTTTTCTGCATTCTAGGCCATGGAATAACTACATCATGAGGTGTTGGTCAGTTGTTGTCATGTATCCAATACATAGTGTGGGTTATACCACGAAAACTAGGGTGTATATATAAATATCTACAGCAGTCAAAATATTAAATGTCACAAGAAAATAATCATGACACTGGCCAGCTTTGTGACATTGGATTGCAACTCTTAGTATAGGAACCACTTAGATGTACAATAAGTAGTTTTCAAATTTATATTACCCTCTTTGGAGTCTTGTGTTTTATTATATATTCTGTACTAAGCTATACTATTAAAATCTTTAAATTCTGTGTAAGTAACATATGAAGAGTATTTTTTAAGCTTGAGAATTCTGTATAGGTATCTGCCATTTTTAACAGTTTGTATTTATTATATCGCTGTATGCTGTACTAATTAAAACTTTTTTTATATACAAGAATGGAAGAAATTATGGAAAAGTTTAATTTATATTTCAGAATCAGTAATACTAGTGTTGAATGTGCAAACAGACAGAAATGTGATAAGAAAACAAAACTTTTAAATAAATAACAATAAAGAAGGCTATTTATTCTTGGCAAACCTTGTCCTGACTTTTAAGATATAGGGACTTATCACAGCAGTGAGCTAGGAGATGGAAGACGTAGGGGCATCAGCTTTGATGACTAAGTGAGTTAGCTAGATATGGTTGGAGGTTGCTAGCGGTTGGCAAGGTTTGAGCCAGTCTAGAGTTATCTGCAGAATTCCCACCACATGTACCTGGTTAACCTTACTAGAACTCTTCAGGTTTTTTAGATATGGGAAGAAATCTACGCAATTGGCTGGTGAAGATGGTCAAGAAGAAACCATGCCAAGGAGGTACACAGGCCAGTCCATCACCCTAAGAATTTTCCTTTTATCTTACAAATACGTTTTCACAAAGTTACACTTTATGTTATGGTTTATGCACTGGATCAATCTACATCTATAAAATGTTAATAAAAGAATGAATTATGCTCTGATTTGGGGTGATTGTATAATTTTTTCACAACTGTATATTTAAACAGCTATTCATGAAACTGTAAGCACTATATTTTCAGCTTTTTTAAAGGATTATAAGGACTTTAAAAATTTCCTTTCTCTGCCAACAGGACATCGAAATTGACAACTATAGCATCCAGCAGAAAGTGGGTGACTATCCAGTGGCAGTTTTTCGATTTCCACCACAGACCAAGATTGCCAGCTGCTCTTCAGTGACAGTGTGGTCGAGGCAGAATGATGCCTTGTTACATCAGCCTCCTGCACACTTTGTGTGGAGGCAACAGGACAGGTGGGGATCAGGACCCGAGTTTGTGACACTCCTCTGTACACCTTGTGGTAAAGTAAGTGGTTGGTTTGAGAAGACTGTGATGTTAGAGTCTAAATAAGCAGCAGCAACAAAAAAAAACAAACTGGATCTGAATTTAAAAAAATAGAAAATTAAACTGCTTTAAATGCAGAAATTTTGTTATATTTTGGTTGTGTCTTATGAATTTTTATCTGTAAAGCTAAAGTTTGTGCAGTGATTATTATGGACAATTAACAGTCTTACTGCACAATATCTGTTTTAAAACGTATGAGTGACACCATATCTCTCTTATTAAAATACCCACAAACTGCCTCATGCATAAAAATTATGTACAACCTTGTATCATGCTAGGCTGTACATAATGCTTATATTTTGTTGTGCGTAGTGCTGTATGACTCTTGGTTGTGTGTCATAGTAGTGCATAGTGCTGTATAACTCTTGGTTGTGTGTCGTAGTAGTGCATAGTGCTGTATGACTCTTGGTTGTGTCATAGTAGTGCATAGTGCTGTATGACTCTTGGTTGTGTGTCATGTTTGTGGAAGATGGTATGCCATATTACATTTTTATCGGTTTTCATGATTCTATTTTCTAATAATAATAACTTGTTAAACGATTAATAACTAAAGCTTTTTTAAAATTATTATTTAAACAAAATGCAGAGACTTGATGTAAGTAAATAAACACTCAAATTTGAAAGAATACTCGTTTATTATGAAACCATACTTAACACCGGCAAAATGTAAGTGAGATTAGTTCTTTGTGGTATTGCTCTTTGCTTTACACAAGGCTGCAACACACTGACTCTGCACAGACAAGATCGTCATGAGATTGCAGGCCCATCTCTGGCACAGAATTTGTATTAATGGCAGGAAGTAGGTTTACAAAGATACTTTTGTGAGAATTGGTTCAGGACAGCTTACCTTTTCTCAGGGAGGTTTGTTTGGTAATTGTCCAAGTGATGACAGAATTGTGAAGCCAGTTTTATATTGTACAAGCAGTGCGAACTGAGGCAATATATTCTTCACAGACTACTGGCTGTGATCATCCATTGGCCCTAATCACATCCCACACTACGACAGACAGACAGACCATGTTATGTTGTGGCTTGCAGATGGTTCATTGAGAATTTTTGTATTGGACAGTGCTACACTCATACAGAACTGCACGACAAGTGGGAAAACATGGCTTCATCAGAAAAAGTGGCATTGTTCTAAAAGGAATTTGAACGTGGTGGCATCTGCATTGAAAACTAACACTGTGCTGTGTGAAGTAAAAAGTAAATTGTGTCTTGCCACTCTTCCATTCTACCCCATGCTGTGGAGATAATATCTGATAGTTGTTAGGGTATCTACACAAGTTCTGCAAGATTTGTAGTCAACTGTCAAGCTTCAGTTGCCATCTTCCTATGCAGAGCACAAAATTTCTGTTGGATTTAGATGCCCAGGACACACATGAATGCTTGTCTTATGGCTTCTTCTGAGGTTAACATTCATCCTGTTAACAGTCAACAGTCAACAGCAGGATATCCTGTGCCTTGGAGATTTCTTGCTGGCTTCTACAAATGCCATTGCTCATCTATGTGCTTCTTTCAAAGTCTATCAGTTCTTTGAATCTTCTCTTTATGGAATACAGACTGAGACCTATACCTGTTCTTATTGTTTGCAATCATGTGCTTGTCATGTGACTGGAATAATATATTTGAATTTCAGGTCTTTGTAGATTTGACATGCTTATTTATTAACTTTATAATGGTAATATTTTTATTTATATACTATCAATACTACTTTAAAAGTATCAGAATTTGTATTTGTTACACTGAATCAGAAACAAGTGTTCCAGTCTAATATTTAACCATTTCTTAAAAGAAAATATACAAATTCACTTTTATACTTTGAAAAAGCATCCTGCCTTTGAAATGGTATTATCTGAGGAATTTATCATTCCTGTAACTTGTAACCATTGGTTTGTGATGCCTCCATAGTCAGTATAATTGGGCCATATTTAATTTAAGCACTGAAGAACCCTAGAACTAAATGTGTGGCACATTCACATGCAAACGGAAGGGTCACACCGTTTCTGTTTTTTCCCAAGGTTATAGCGTGGATGACAGCTGCTCATCGATTTAATAAGAATCTTGTGGAGAAGATGCCTGCAAATCAGAATCACCACACTTCAACATCATCATCTGCCAGTGAAGGTCAGTCAGTTCTTGTTCCATACACAAACCCCCATTTTCTTTCTGACTTGGTTCTTCACTTTGGGGCAAAGACGTTGAGATCTACACACATATGTCCCTGCCTTTTACAGAAAATCTCATTTTAACCCCTATTAACATAAACATGAGAAGCTGCTTTGGCTTTCAGATGTGACTATTATTGTGAGAAAATGTTTTGTGTCTCATTAATGTACCCACAAGTATTTTTTCTCAGTTGGTTAAGCCAGTTTGTCTAAAGTCTGCTCTGCTTCAACAGATGATGAAACCACGTGTCCAACAAAACCTGTCTTCAATGGCAGCCCAAAGCCGCAGGTGCTGTTCCAGCCAAGGTAATCCGTGTTCTGACTAGAAACCTCTCTCTCCCCTCAAGCTTCTGAAGAACTGTGAAGTTTTGAAAAATTAAAATTCATTAAAATTTGCAAACCAGTAATAAAAATGTAAGAAATTGATATGATTTATGTTGATGTCATACATTTATGAAAACTGATGAATTAATTTTTGCATAGATTATTTTAAACATATAAATCAAGTTAGTATATATCCAGAATGTTCTGATATATTGTTTAAATATGCTTTACTTACTGCATAATGATATTTTAGTTCTCTTAATTACCATATTATTTAGATTAAGTTTTTATTATTATATTATTTAGATGATGTTATTCTGTAGCAGTCATTTAGATCAGT
This sequence comes from Nautilus pompilius, assembly GCA_018389105.1. Classification (NCBI taxonomy): domain Eukaryota; kingdom Metazoa; phylum Mollusca; class Cephalopoda; order Nautilida; family Nautilidae; genus Nautilus; species Nautilus pompilius. Next base: position 505,814 of record JACATO010002109.1, on the reverse strand, counting down.
GATGAGCAACCTTTTCTGGATGCAGGCCACTAGTGAACTTCGTAGGCTTCTGGAGGGCTACATGCATCTTTCTTACGGAGTTGCAGGCTTTAAGCCTGGTGAGTACCAACATACTCCATAACCACCCCTTTTATGACACATAAAAGTTATTTTTATGCCAAAATAAAAGAAAACATATATTGTATGATGATTTTTATTAATACTACTTTTTAAGCAGCTTAATGCGACACTTGACACTCTTTCACAAGTCTTTCTTTGTCTGGCTCGATCTGAGATGTTGCGATGCGTGAGGAACTTTCCATGTGTTCGCCTTCCAGCTGATTTTGATGCTTGTTTTTCAGAACCTGCATTTTTGAAAAAAATTGCTCACAGATGTAAGTGCTGCCGAACAAGCTTACCATCTTCAAAGCATTGTTTGACAATTCGGGAAAACTCTTCCTTGATAGGTAGAGCTTGTAAAAGTCAAGGAGCAGCACTTCGCTGAATTTTGCTCTCAGTTTAGTGCTACACTGAAGATCAAGAAGCTCCATTTGAAGCTCTGGAGGTGCACTTTCAGTACTGACATCAAAAGGAATGGAAAAGATGTTGAAGGTGTCCTCTCACATCTTCTGAAATCTTGAAAACGGAAGTGAAATTTATCTTTGAGTTGCTGAATCTCTTCTGCATCATCTGGATTCTCCTTCCTCAACGTTTCAAAATGAACAAGGTTATTGGAGCAAAGTTGTGATTCCCACAGCGACAACTAGGATTCAAACGCCTTGATCTTGTCAAATATGGCGTGGATGAGCTGGTCCTTTCCTTGGAGCCTCAGATTCAGTTCATTGAGATGCTGAGTAAGGTTGATCAAAAACGCAAAATCGCACATCCACTCGTGATCGCCAAATTCCTTCAATGGCTTCCCCTTCATATCTAAGAAGAGTTCAATTTCTTCCTTCAAATCATAAACTCGCTTCAGCATCTGACCACAGCTTAGCCATCACACTTCAGCATAATAAACGACATCTCCATAATCAGATGCCATGTCACTCAGCAACTCTCTGAATTGGCAATGACTCAACAACATTTTCCATCCCCAGAGATTTTGCACATAAGTGCTCTTGATGCAACAAACAGTGACACAAAATGAACTCATGACCAGTCAGAGCCCTAGCTTCTTGAGAGATGAGAGTTGCCAAGCCATTGTTCTTTCCAACCATTGATGGAGCCCCATCAGTTGCATTGCCACTCAGCCTCTCTAAAGGTAGCTTCAGTACTTTCATCAACTCTTCTTTCAAATCCGCACCAGTTGTTGTGCCCATCATTCCCACAATACCCACTAACTCCTCGGTTATGTTAAATTCAGCATCAATGCCTCGAATGAAGACAACCAGTTAGGCTACATGGGACACGTCAGTGCTCTCATCCAATGCTATGGAAAACCACTTGAAACTTGATGCTCTGCATTTCAGGATGTCATCAATGTTTCATCAACCCTCCTACCCACAGTAAACCTTGATAGGCTAATTTTTGAAATAATAGCCTTCTTCTCAGGAAATGCTACATCAGCCACAGCTTCAAGGCATTCCTTCCCCATCTCGCCATCACCAAAGGGCTTTATACGTTTTGCCAGGATTTTGGAGACCAAATAACCGGCACACACCGAAATGTCTGCTTCAGCAGTGGCTTTCTTGAAGAGATTTTGTTGTCCTGCAAGACGTTTTTCAAATTCCTGCACCTTATCTTTCCGCATCTGACCTTGAAAGGTGCCATATTTAGATGCATGCTTTGTACTATAATGTCTTCTGACATTATATTCTTTAAGGACAGCCACAGATTCATTGCAAATTAAGCATACTGCACTCTCTTTAACACTGGTGAAGAAAAACTCTGAGGTCCACCTGTCGTTGAATTTGCGTGATTCATCCTCTACTTTTCACCTTTTCTTCTCTGAGGCCATGTCTGACAGTCTGAAAAATCCCGACATGTGCACACGAATTTACTACACATGTTGATACACCCTATCGTCACTCTCCTAGCTGCAGAAACATGACACAACGTTGCTGGTTGTTGGTGCCCAAGTTGGCCTAGAGCTGAGCTGGCTAGTGCATGTCCGGCCTGAGTCCCTGTCTAGTCCTTGCCGCGTGCTCCCCACAGGTGTCAAGGTCCAAGTCTTTTAGCTGCTGGTGTAGCAATTTCAGATTAGTCCCGCTTCACCTTATCCCCCTGGTAGCTTCATTCAAATCGTGTTCAGATTACCGGGAGGTAGGATGAAATGGATTTAAAATTACCTGGGGTAACTTGAAATGGGGGGGGGGGGTTAGCTTGAAGTCTTTACACTGACCCCAATGGCATTAGCCAATGGGAGCGCAGCTTGATTACATCAGTCCTAGTGCGGTAACAGTTAGAATTTCAGCTCCCTTCGCCAGCGTGTATTGTCCGCACTTCCATCAGGGCGGCGGAGCGACCGCAAATGGGAGTGCCTGCCATGGGAGATAAGCCTGCGGGTGACAGGTCGCTATACGGTCACCGGGTGAAAAACAGGAAAATAAAATTACTTTGCCAAAACCCCACTGGCCGCGGGTTGCTCATGACTGATTTAGATTAACATTTTTATAGTGTATAGATTTTGTGGTTTCTAATTGTTCAAGTACATATGGATTCTTATCGTCTTTAATCTATCACAAGCTTTTAATGTTTTTCTTTTAAAATCAAAGATCATCGGTAAGTTCTGGAGACTTTGTCAGTGTTGCATAACACTAGTATAATCTGTTAATGGGAATAGAACACTGTTAGTTACGAAAGTAACTGGGTTTTTCCTCATAGCTTACAGTATATTATTCCTTTTTGAAGGTTATTATTGTGGTGCAGTAGTTAGTTGGGTTATTGGACTGCTAAGGCTGAGGACCAGGGTTTGAATCCCAGTCAGGGACAATTCCTTCCTGGCATAGTTTTCTGTCATTCTTCTTTGCCTGCCAGCCTGCATGTGTTTTCTCCAAGCCTTTTTGGTTCCTTCCACATCTAACAAACTAAGAGTTCCTGTGTGGACTTCTGTGCTAGGTGAGTGGCTCCATTTAGTTTAGGAAACTGAAATCTGGGAATTTCCTCTAGTGGAGGCCTTATTCATTAACATCAGATGCAGGCTTAAAAGAAGAAAGGTTATACTAGCAAGATCACATGATGATGGACATAAAATGTAAAACTGTAGTGAAGATTCACAGGTAGCAAATAGTGTAGATCTCTTTTGATAACTCATCATTAGGTAACAACTCTGTGCAAGTTCTCTCCCCAGGTTTTACTATACTGCACTGAGAATGAATTTCCTCAGCAAGTGAAACCCAGCAGCTTATATTTTAGTTACTGGTTTGAATTATTACAGTGTGCGGTGCTTAATAGAATCATTTCGGACTGATGTACATTGATTCTATTAAACGGCTGATTATACTAACCGGCATATATGTTTTCATGACACAAGGCTCACGCGGTAAAAAATGGAAATGGACGATGGAAATAGGAAGTCAGCCTCATTCTGAATCAAACTGGTTGTCGTTCTTTAGTATACATAGCAACCAATCGTCAGGAAAAGCACAAGATTTAAACACCCTATGTTCGGCGCACTGATGTGGCTGCAGTGGCAGAGGACATTTTCTACTAGGCACCGCCAAAAACATCAGGTCTTCTCTTTACACCGAGAAAAATACATCAATCTTTCCCTGTGTCATGCTGTCAGCAAGTCTGCGTGATACCTCTCACTCAACTCGAGTTTTTTCATGAGTGAGAAGTCATCAAACCTGCGCCCATATAAACCTCTTTTGAGTGTATCAAGAGTGCAGTGTACTTCGTAGTTCGAGAAGACTGGCGTGTCACCCTCTATCTCTTTGTCTATTGGCGCATGTGCCTCTGCACCTGCTGCAGCAAGATTCAGCACATTGACAACAATATCATTGTCGGTAATCTCTCCAGCTGTATCCAAGTCTCTGTCTACATCAATCCATTCTTCCCACTTTTCCTTAGAGATAGGCACACCGAGTTCGTGCAAAGAAAATTGTGGCCCTTTCTCATCAAGTGCATTGTCACTGTTTTGTCCTGTCAATCCTGATTTGCACCAGCAGTTCTTGGTAGAGATGCTCTGTGTGTCCTCCCTTACCACATCCAGGAGCTCGATTGAGTCCAGAAGACATTTTTTTCGCCAAATCTGACACTTTTACAGAATTGAAATTACTGTCCAACTGCTGCACAATCCACTGACACATATGATGGCGATAATGAGCTTTAACCACGCGTATTATGGCTTGATCACAAGGTTGGAGAATGGTGGTGTGTTCAGTGGAAAGAATGCGACTTCTATGTTGGTCAGACTGACGTTTTTGGGATGGGCAGAACAGTTGACAACGAGAACTCGCTTTTTTTCACCACGTAATTCATTGTCCCAGTCCGATAACCACTGAATAGCTCTGCTGTCATCCAAGCTGAACTGTTTGCAGCGTAGTCAACTGGAAGACTCTTCATCCCTTCAAAACACCGTGGATTCTGACTCTTACCGATGACAAACATTTTCCGTTTCTCACCAATGGACGAACACGCAAACAGGACTGTTATTCTTTCTTTCAGTTGCTTTGCACCTTTGCGTTTGTCATCTTTGAATGGGAGGGTTGCATCAGGAAGAGCTCGTATGTACACCCACTTTCATCAGCATTCCAGATCTCTTGATCAGTGTATCGCTTTTGGAGGTCAGGCCAGACGTGCTGCAGCCAGTGTTCACATGAATCCATATCAGCCGTCTGTCCTTCGCCATGTAGTCTTTTGTGAACAAGCCCTTCTCTCTTTTTGAACCGTGTGAACCAACCGTCCATTGGTTTTAAGTCAGACATATTCAACTTTTTGACCAAATCCTCAGCCTTTGACATCACTACCTTTCCCGAGAGGGGCATGTTCTTCTCCCTGGCTTGATCCACCCATTTCACGAGAGCTGTCTCAACAGTAGGTGCTTTACCGGTTCTTTTCCTCTTCCTGGCGGAGTCAACAGTTTTATCGATGTCAGTGCGACCTTTCAGGATATTCTGCACTGAGCTCCGAGAAACTTTCAGTCAGGCTGTGGCTTCTTGTTGTGAAGTCTGAAAGAAACAAAAGATCTTTTTTGAACAGTGCATAAATGCAGTAAGTTCGTCATAAGCGACCAAGCATCACAGTTTTGAATTCACACTGAATTTATCATCATACATGTTACATGTAGGTGAAATCCTACCTTTTGTGTCGCAGGGAGAGCTTCATAGGCAGACAAAAGCTGCTTCTTGTCTGTTGATGATATAGTCCAGTTCTCTTTATTTGCGACATTTTTGGCTCTGCTGACAGTTTCATATGTTGTTGGGGCTACTGTCTGTTCCACGAAGTCCCTGTCCATTCCTTTTCTAGCTGCTGGTCTCATTGGTGTCAGCCGATGGGACCGCAGCTCAACTGCATCAGTCATAATGTGTAAACAGTTCAAGTTCTGGCTCTCTGGCCTTTGCCGCCAGATGCATTGTCCAGGGTGCTGGGATAACTTCTGAGGTAATTCCATGAACGGCTAGTTTTATTTTGCAGTGAGCCTGATTTTGATTCTCTTAAGCAGCAACTTGATCCTATTAAGCAGCGTATTTTTATATGGAAATACATTAGTGCAAATCTGTTCCAGCTCGATTGATTCTGCTAAATGGCGGATTCCATTAAGTGAGATTCTATTAAGTGGCGCGTACTATATTATTATTATTATTATTATTGTTGTTGTTGCTGCCATTTTGAATAATTTGAACCCCGTTTTTTTTACCAAACTCCCCTATGGACATTTGGTAATCATGAATACAAAGGGAAAAATGTTTTGTATAGTTAATACAAGGAGACAATACTGTAAAGATCAAATGTGCATTGTAACCAGAGAACTGCTGGTTGTAAAATTAATTAATTAGATCTGTAAAAGAAAATGGCAGCTGGACATAAAAATGAGGCGAGACCAGCAGCAGACCAGTTTGTGATGATGATGGTTGCATTCTTAAACTTAGTTGCCACATCTTGTGTACAGGCACATGCTTAAACGACATTCACTTAGAAATAATATACTATTCTGTTAAATTTATACTGTACTTGCTTGACTTATTCCATTGTGTTAATTTTACATATCAAATTATGGAATATTTGTTATCTTTTAAAAATTGTATCATTTATCGCCCCTATATATTTTTTAGTAATTGAAGAGTTAATTTTTTCTCTTTTTTTTGGTAATGCAGAAAGAAAGAGAAACACAAGATACACTCTTTTTATGTGCAGGGCAAAAATTCACCAGGATTAAAAGATATGGCATCGAACAACACACAAGTCACATTTTGCACAAACAACAATTGCAGTCTAGGTGAGTGAGAGTTGATTAAGTGTAGTATGCAAATCTGGAGCCCAGGGAAATATTCTGGTCTTATACCCAAGAATATTTTGTCTTAAATATGATTACCAAAAACCCAGCAATTTTCTGATGGCTGAGAATATTATGGCACTTTGAGCTGTATCATGTGCTGCTAGTAGCAAAGTTTATCTAGGTTTGAATTTTGACCTACAAACAAATACTGGATGGGTCAATAAATTACAGAGGGGTGATCAAGTTAAAATATTTAGACCGAGGACAGGTGGACCACAACAGATAAAAAGTACAACTCTGTGAAAAACTCAGAACTGGACAGGTGGGCTGTCATCGGAGACAGCTGAGTGTGTTCTGCAGGATATCACAGCCACTCCTCCCAGAGGATGCAACACTTTCCACAATTCAAACAACTCCAGCTGCGTGCTTCAGAGTTGCTACTGTAGATGTTCTTGTTTGAAAAAGACTGTAGCAGCACAAAATGTTTTGAAGGTTTATCGATGTTACCCTGAAAACGTTTTAAGGCCAGATTAGACAATCAACTCTTTAGTCTTATCTGATAGCTGCGATTACACATACTGACGGCCTGGCCCATGACTGTATATCATCAATGAGTGTACGTTATTGATCATCCTAGTAAACCTACAAACGTTTTGGAAGATTTCTGTATGAAGCATTACTATTCTTAGCACCATCTTCAGTTTTTATTCTTCTTTTTACAGAAAAAAATTCATTGAATATTAATGATTTTTCTACTCGACAAACCTCTCCCGAAAATAAGAAAAGTTTATCTGTAAGTATTACACACAGAATATTTGTTTACAGAAATGTACTGTAGTTCATCAAAAGCTGATAACACCAAAAGTATATTTTTGCAATTTTATTAACAAATCAAACAAAAGGCGTTTGGTTCCCCCCTCCTGCAGCTTGTTCATGATTAACCATTTTTGTAAAGATGATATCACAGTCTTATGAATACAGGTGTGACATTTGGATGCGTTTTTTTGTTTTCTTTTTTGTTGAAACTTCTAAATTTTAAAGGGAAAAGGATTTCTTGAGATGTTGTAGATAAAATTAAAATACAACTCATCTTGTTTATGCAGCTGTGGCAAACTTATTCAGCCAGCCAGATGTTGATCTGCATAATTTTAGTGTTTTTGACTTTTGCTGAAGTCTGTTTATGGCATGATTTTACATATTCAAGACATCTCCTTATTCTGCCAAAAAAGACAATATTAGCTACAAACAAAGGAAATAAAATTATACCATTTCCCAAAGGAGAAACTATTTCACAATGGTTCCATTTACCTGAGATTGCTTCAGATGCATTTTGAGTCAGTATTTTATAATGAAACTAAATGTAGCAACAGCTTCACATTTACTCTCCATTAACAATGGCTGAGAGAAACGAGTTTTGTACCAATAATCTTTTAAGTGACTGTAGCATCTGAATTAGACCACCACATCATATTTGGTTAAACATTTTAAAAATGTAAAATTAGCTTATATGTCTTTTTTAACAGGAAGAAAAGTTGTGTTGGCTTCGTTTTTTTAATACGCAGCCATGGCCAAAAGATTTGCATCACCCAGGATAGATAAACCATTTTCAAACTGTAGCCTGATCACTTCTAAGTCATGATGTATGCAGTCTTTCCGGAAGTCATGTATTTGCTTATTAGATTTCAAATGTCATATTTCAATTAAGTATGTGGAGAACCGCAAAGCGATCAAGTAAAATTAGAAAATTTAAGGGTGATGCAAAAAGTTCATCATATATACTGCTGTGTACCCATGTGTATATATATACTATTAGGTAGATTTAGCCAATTTTTGTTTGCATTTGCTAAAAGGAACTAATGCTTGCTTTTCCCAGCAGTTGGTGATTTTTTTATGGGAATGGTAGGATGGCTTAAGATGGGTTTTATCACTCCTGGCCCAGAATGTGTAGAACCAGGCCACCCAATCAAGTCTAAAACAAGCCTGTGCCACCCATGGGATAATCCAACCGCCACACCCATAAATCTAAACTCTTTTCACCTTAAATTTACAAACGCATTCAGTTTCTGACCAAAATTTTGTTAAACATGATCAGAGTTTGTGTGTCAGGTTTTTTCAGTATCCGTTGACTCTGTAGACTCCAGGTTCAAATTCTAGCATTAGCCGTATGTCTACAGTGTCATAGGATGCTGACAACACACACACAACAATCACTCTACTTGTGATAAAAAATACTAACTCATTTACAGATATTTCAGCGAGTTCTGTAGCAAAACATGATGATTAGAGTTGTTTAATGTTTGTCTTACACTTTTTTTTACTAACAAAACAATGCACTCTGCGGAAAAGCTAGTTGTGTCTAACTCCTCATTTTTTGTGGGTTATTCAGCTTTAGGCTATAATTACTGCTGGTGATGGTGAAGGTTCTGTTGACTTCTTTTCCTGCATGTATCTCTGCATTTTCTCTCCTTTCTTTTAGGACATCAGTCTTTCTTCTTCTGGAACTACAACTATCATGCAAGAACCCAGTCTTTCCAAATCAATACACTTCCAGACATAATCTGCTGCTGTAGTTTACATGTACACAAATTATGATTAACCCTCATCCTGCTGGCAAAACTTACAAGCACAAACTGGCTCCCCCCCACTTGATTCTACTTTTAAAAAAAAAAAAAATTTTATTCAAAATTTTAATAAAATTGAAAGCTTGTTGGTGAGCAAAGCCCTAATTAACCCTCTTACTTCTACAGATACTTTAAAAAGCCCTCTCCTCATTCTTATCAATCAAAGTTAGTGAATTAATGACCATTGTATATCGTGGTGACGCAGTTGTAGTAACCAGCAAATTTTAAAACTCCAAAAACTTCAAGAAATTTTACACACGTTTTTTTTTAGCATTACGCATTTTCATTTCTCCCCGCTTTTCTTTTGCAGATTCATAAACTGACTGCTTGCTTATTACTTTTACATATTTTTAGTTCATCTTTGGTGATGAGAATAAAATGTATACTCTACCCTTGGTTTAGTTTGGATCACTTTTGCATTCTGTGACATCGCAATATTGATAAAACTTAATTTTGAGCTGGCCACTCTTCCGTGCAAGGATTTTATTGCAATGGTGGTCAATTCAGGAATAAAGCAGCCTCACCTCAGGAATATGAGGACAGGAGTCCTGTTAAACTTGAAGTCGTCTCCTGGATTGTAAGCCAATCCATTTCCCAGTGTACAAACAACAAGCAATCCAAAGGGGAACTACAATGCAGATAAGGTTAACATCAGTGATTATGAAGACTAAAATTAACTTAATTTTGGAAAAATAAAAGAAAAAAAAAACGGTTGGTTTCTCAACTTTACCAGTTGTTTGAAATAAGCAAACGATGCTAATAAAACATTAGCCAATGTAAGGTGTGTACTGAGAAGTGCACGCGCGCACAAATCTTTTGGCAGACTTAGGAGTAAAACTAGAGTTCCAAAAACTCGTAATATCACATACAGTAGATCCTGTTCTTTGATGGAACATCCTCATTATATGAAAATGCTCGTCTTTTTATACAGTACTGGGAAAACTTGTGGACACATTTCTTAATCAGTAATGTTAACATTCATAACAACAGAAACAGCTTTAATAGTAGATTTATTTAAAAACCAATTTCTAATACCATGTAATGCTTCATACACTGATAGATTTTTTAAAAAAAACAACCTAGAATATTGTCCATGTCCAGAACGACGATGTTTTTAGTTCAAAATTTGTTGGTGCCCTTTTGACACTTTCTTTTTTTTTTTGCATCAGAACTTTTCGCTAGATAGTACTGTAAACACTATGATCTATCAGCTACATGGCAAATACTACTACAAGTCAGATACATGTGATTGTTACCATGGCTTCTGAGTGAGACTTATAGGTCAGGTTTGTTCAGTAGCAATGAATAATTAGGATGGTTAGCATACCATCTTGGAAGGAGACTTGGCCACCCACCAAGAATTAAACTCTGCCCAGAATGCAAGGCTAAGGCTATCAGTATCTCATTGTCCACAGCAGCTTGTGCATAATTTATGGAAGATTCTAATTACAGACTTAATGTCACCACTAATTCAGAGTTATAAAGGTGTTGTATTTAAAGTTAATAATGCAAAAGTTCTATAAAAAAAAATGTAACACTAAAAGTGGTTTGTGAATGTTGTAATCTCTCCTTTCTTCTCTAGGATGTGGACTTCGATGCTACTGCAGACAGACCATCTGCATTCATGAGACCTCGTGTGCGATTTAATGTGGGCTTTCAACAAATCAGATCACAGCATAATGAGAACTTCAGACCACCTATGCCAAAACCATTTTCTTCAATCCCATGAAGTTGGCTGAGTTTTCAAATCTCAAAATTTTGACTTTTACTCTTCAATTTTAATTATCTAGATTTGTAAAAAATTACTAAAATGGTAGCTAATTATACATCTGTTAATTATCTAACATATGTATATATTTTATCATGCAAATTCTTAATGTTCTAAAGCACAAAGGATAATTTACTATTCAAGCACATTTTTCTGATATTATATCAATTTAATTTTTAAAAATGTACATTCTATCCAAAAGTTTTAGTTTTTTTCTTTCCATTCCAATTAATAGTCTAAAATATTGTCAATATTATTAAGGGGAGCTGATCAGTAGAAAGGAATTTTACATTACTAATGCAAGACTTAACAGATTTGCAATTACTCTGCTGCCTGCTTCATTGTCACTTGAACTTAACACATTGAAGAAATTGTCTCAAAGATCATACATTAGTCACTTTGTAAGTTTTAAAGATGCATTAACCACAAGCATGCACTCTTCCCAGTATTAGAATTCACAATTTAATTATACTGGAATTACTGGCTAATTAGCAACTAAATTTTAAACTTAACTTCTAGGGTTTTCAGATCCCTTTTTCTGCATGACCTGACAAAAGAGTGCACTGCAAATTTCAATAATACAATTTTGCACCTGTAGACTGGCATTTCATCTGAATGAACTGCAGATTTCCTATATTCATGTCTTTAAAATAAATTGTCTAAGAAGATTAGAATTGCACATTAACTATGGGATCCGTATATAAAACAATGAGTAATTTTTTTCTCTTTAAAATTGCAGATTACACTGGTTGTAAATGTTGAGGGAGCGAGTATTATCTTTGATAAACTATTATTCTATGCATCACATTGCTGGAATAGATCTGTCCCTTTCCACCACTCATATGCCACATGTAGCGTGATGCGAATGAACCAGCCGAGAAATTCATTTGAGTTTGCATTGGCATGATTGAAGTTAAAAATCTTATTTTAGCAAAATGATTGCTAACAGAAGTTGTAGATTAGAGGAAAAAAAACAACAAAAAATCAATTTCACATGCACTTGTTGTTCTGTTTAATGTGATTCTACTACTAGCAGGCTGAAAGATCATAAACCATGAAGGTGATGTCATACCACTAAAAGATTATGCAAATAATGGTGTTGTTGTTGCACATCTATTTTTTACTGCCACTGGGGGGCTATGCAAACAATGGAGATTGAAAGCCAAAAGGGTGATGTCATATATATATGCCTCCTTTATTAACCCTACAGGACTATGCAGGCTGGAGACCATTAATCATGAAGTTGATATCATGCCATTTTTGTATTATGACTAAAAGGCAATGTAAACAATGGTGATGACATACATTCAACACCAAACTAAGTGTATAGCCCTCAAATGGCATACACAATTGTATATCATGAAAGTGATGTTATACATTCTCTTATACACGAGTACTAGAGGTCTTATGTACTGTTTTCTTTTTTTCTTTTTTCATTTCTGTCAAACTACACTGCTCAATCTTTAACCCTGGGTCATCCCATGTCAAGTGGACAGTATATATGTTGTAGTGGAAGCTTTTAGAATTCTAAATGTGAAATTTGAGCATCCTAAGTAAAAAATTGACTGAGATATGGTCATTTTTCTGCATAGTCCCCTTTCAGACTTAAAAATATCATTAATTTTCTTCCATTTATGCCTACCTTTTTTTTACTAGTTCCTTTTGGGCTACAGATACCTAACTTTGCAAACTGGAAGAACATTTTATGTAGATTACGACTATGCATTTTGTTTTTCTGTATCTCTTAACCCTTTCCTGTCGGCACTCTGCAAAAGCGAGAAAAAAATATTGGCCTCTTTGTTTTTTGGTGGCTTCTTAGAGTATCTGTTGTACCATCCAGAACTGTGCAAATTGAGTTTTCAGTATATGGTTAGTCATATAAGACTAGAAAATAACATTGATGATGATATGAGTGATATCCTCCAAGATATCTCAGTCAGAACTTGCTTTCCCATGGAAAAGTGGCCATTTCAGCGGCCAATTTGGCCATGTCAGACAATGTCAGCAAGATTAATTTTTATTGCAAATGCAAGCTCTGATATCCAGTTCTAACATCCAAAATTCAACTCTGGCACTCAAGTGCTTCTATTTTTATTTTTACCATCTTTTTTTGTGCGTCTTGGCAATATCATGCATTGTTGCATCTTCATAAGCTGCAAAGACACACAATGGTCAAAATCACCAGTCTAAAAGAACTTTTTATGTAGATTACGAATATATCAATCATATGGCTGAAGGAATTATAATTTCATCCTGATTGTGTGCTCAGTCGTGTTGGCTGTGTAGTGTCAGCTTGTCTGCTGACCGACACTAGCTGAGACACATGTGAGTGCGCGCGTGAAAGAGAAAATAAGAGAGAAAATGACAAAGAACACAACCGTTTCATGACGCTTAAACAATGGGATCTCTGGTATATATTTAGCACTGACCCTGCACGCACTTGATTAATAATTGATCAGCGAGGGACTTGACACCTTAATGTTTTCATTACACATATAATCTGTGCCTGCCACCACAAGTCTGCCTCATCATCATGCCAGTCCGCGAATCCAATGCGGCACATGCTTGTTGATATCGCTCACCAATCATCAAATGATGACATCATCCAATGATCATAGAAGGGTTAGGGTGTACGGGCATATTGTTAGTCAGGCACTGGTGCATCAACTTTTGGCCTACTTCCTTTCATTTTTTCCTGACCATTTACTAATTTTGTGCAACTTGATTTGATAGTCAAGGAAGATGGAACAGTGTACGATAGGAGTGCAACTCAGAGAAACTTGTCATAGTAGACAATTCATATAGACACGTGTACTGATACAGTTTGCTGAATCAACTGAGAGAGATAGAAGCCTACTTCAGTTGCGCACAGGAAAGCCACTGGATCAGGAATCGACACCAGTGTGTCACCATCATGAAAAACGGTACATTTCCAAATACGAGTCTTGGCACAAGAAGTGCGAGGATCCATTTAAATATCATAAATCAAGAGTAAAAAGTGAGTAGCACAATTTTCAATCATTTTCATGTCTTTGCACATTTAGTGAATGATTTTAGCAGTGCTTTTTGAAAGGTCTTTCTTTGTTCTTTAGACTAGGATTAATGATTTGAAGAATATACTTTTCAGAGGACCTAAGGGCAGTTGATTTTGAACTGGCTGAATATACGAATTACATTGTCAAGCCCGGACAGAAACTATGCAAACACTCTATAGAGAAAATGAAATCTTTGACTCCTGAAGTATCATCAGAAGATTCTGCCGAGGAAGGTCACGAAGCACTTGAAATCGATGTATTGGTACTTTCCAATGAACTTAACACCGGTTTCAGCGCTGTTGGTATATCGCCTTTTAAGCTACATTGTGTTTCGTCTAAAGTTAACTATGGCAAACATAAAATTAAACAAATTAAAGCTGCTACTGCTGCTAAAATAGCTGAAATTATAGACATGGAAGATGAAAATTTGTCTGAAGAGCCTACCAGTGAACAGTGCTCCAAATGTAATGATCTAGAACAACTGATCAAACTTTTGAAAGAAAAATGCGAAATAAGCATGAGACAAGAAAAAATAAGAATCCTGACTTTGTCACTGGAATCATGGTTGCTTAAGAAAACATCTGAAGAATTCAAGGTATCTAAAAGGATGGCAAATACTGCAAGGAAACTGAAAAAGGCTAAAGGCATACTATGGTCTCTGCAAGATAAGAAAGGAAAGACATTAAATGAAGAAATAGTAAAGCAAATTAAGAACTACGAGATTGATGATTATTCAAGACTTTGTCCAGGCAGAAAGGATTTTGTGTCCGTGAAAATAGATGGACAAAAAAAGCTAATTCAGAAGCAATTGCTTCTCATCAATTTAAGAGAGCTATATGCTGAGTACAAAGTTAAAAATCCTGATGACCAAATTGGGTTTTCAAAATTTTGCCAACTTCATCCAAAATGGTGCATAATGGTTTCCAGTTCGGGGACTCACTCAGTATGCGTTTGTGAACAGCACCAAAATGTCAAGCTAATGATGGCCACCTTGCCAGTCAAACTTTATTATAAGGATTTGAATGAAAAGATGGTTTGCAATTTTGACAACAGAGACTGCATGCTCAGAGCCTGCGAGAAATGTCCAGGCGAAGAAGTGGTAAAAGCATTTCTCTGCCAAATTTTTAATGAGAATATGGACAATGATGACAACATTAACTACATGCAGTGGGTTCACACTGATAGCACTCAGCTAGTTACAGTGGAGAAGCCTGTGCAGGAGTTTACTGAGTTGCTCACCCAACTTGTCGACAAATTACGTTGTCACCATTACATTGCTAAATTGCAAGCCAGTACATTAAGATCTCTCAAAGAAGAACTCGACGAAAAAATCACGATACTTTTGCTTGACTTTGCCAAGAATTACAGCTTTATAATCCAGGATGCGGTGCAAAGTCACCAAAGGAATAATGCTCAGGCAATCCTGCACCAGTTCGCTGTTAACGTTAGAGAGGGTGATGCTGATGTAAAGTACATCAGTTTTTGTGTAATTTCTGATGAACTAAAGCATGACACAAATGCCGTGCACGTGCTCCAGTTGCATATACTTAAGAAGTTAAATGAAGATTATTCGCATTTGGAAAAAATTGTGTATTTTTCTGACGGTGCCACCAGCCAATACAAAAATTTATCCAATCTATGTTTCCATTTTGTCTACTATGGGCTAGAGGCTGAGTGGCATTTTTTGCGACCAGCCATGGCAAAAGCCCATGTGATGGCATTGGTGGCACTGTCAAACGCCTGGCTGCTAGGGCCAGCCTGCAAGCTATCACTAGCGATCAAATTTTGAAGCTGCAAGATCTCTTCCAATGGGTGTATTAACGTTGATGGAATAAATTTCTTATACATCACATTGGAAGATATTCAACAAAACACTAGCAACTTTGATCTGGAAACTCGTTACAAAAATGTAAAACCTATTCCTGGTACCAGATCACATCATTGTTATATTCCTTGCAAGGGCAAACTGAAAATGTTCCGTATTTCAGCTGATAGCTTCACCGAACAAAAACTGACAAAACAATCAGTTTATTCCTGGAGAATATGTTGCTTGTCGTTATGATAACCAATAGTACATTGGTAGCATTTTGCAAAGATCTGATGAAAATCCCGATGTTCACATCAAATTTATGAGAAATTGGAATGAGTATTTATCTTAGCCTCAGAAAGATGCCAGTTTTCAAATAGCACCTAGACATTCTCTTTACAGTGACACCAAATATTTGTGGAAATTTAGAGTATCAATACAGCCTGAATACAAACGAGCAAGAAAAAGTGGCTAGACTTTTCTTGATCCCGAGTACACAATCAAAATAAAGTTTCTTCCTCGTTGATCTGATTATTTACCTTAAGTAATATGTCGCATGTTGGTACATGAGCATCCTACTTGCTTATTGGGTCGTGTGGCCAGCTGACTGATAAAGCCACCTTTTCTATGATCTTCGAAGCCAATTTGCGAAGAAACTGTAGATGCAATCTCTTTGTGTTTGATATGTTCATAATCTACTTAAAAAGTTCTTTTAGACTGATGATATTGACCATCTTGGTGCAAAAGTAAGGATTTCTTTGCAGATTACGAAAATGCAACAATGCATGATATTGCCAAGACGCACAAAAAAAGATGGTAAAAATAAAAATAGAAGCACTTGAGTGCCAGAGTTGAATTTTGGATGTTAGAACTGGACATCAGAGCTTGCATTTGCAATAAAAATTAATCTTGCTGACATTGTCTGACATGGCCAAATTGGCTGCTGAAATGGCCACTTTTCCATGAGAAAGTAAGTTCAGACTGAGATATCTCAGGGGATATCACTTATATCATCACACTGTTATTTTCTAGTCTTATATGATGAATTATATACTGAAAACTCAATTTGCACAGTTCTGGATGGTACAACAGGTACTCTGAGAAGCCACCAAAAAACAAAGCAGCCCATATTTTTTCTCACTTTTGCAGAGTGTCGACAGAAAAGGGTTAAGAGATACAGAAAAACCAGTTGCAAAGTTAGGTATTTGTAGCCCAACAGGAACTAGTAAAAAAAAGGTAGGCATAAATGGAAGAAAATTAATGTTTTTGAGTCTGAAGGGGGACTATGCAGAAAAATGACCATATATCAGTCATAGGATGCTCAAATTTCACATTTAGAATTCTAAAAGCTTCTACTAAAACATATATTGTTTGCAGATTTTTCTGAAGGGGGGGGGTCAGGTTTCTTAGAGTCTGGAATTTTGTCCACTTGTCGTGGAATGACCCCCCCCCTGTATACTACTCAGTTTTTATTTCCCTTATACCACCCAAGCCTAGAATCACCAGATATTGTGCATTGAACTGACTGAATCAACACACTAACATATGGGGCTGGAGCGATACAGATTTGTTGTTACAAAGGGCTACATTAATGAGAAAGATATTGTGTCACAGCCTTTGTACTGAATAACAGATTGTAAGGGTAGTGGGACACATAAGTACCCCAAATGGTATAAAGAAGTTTAAATAAAAATCCTAAAGTTGAAAGATTCCATTCTACTAAAAAAATATGAAAAATAGGCTGTTTTGGATTGAAAACTATAATTTCTATGCTAATACAGGAGCTATCTTTAAGATTTTACTAGGAACCAGATTTATACCCCTAAATATCAAGATGTTCCAGTCTTATACATCTTTACTAAAATTTTACCAACATAGAGAGCCCCAAAGTATTGACCAGGAGGCAGAAACAGTGAGACCTTCACATATCAGCTGCAACAACTTCAAACTTTCAAAATGAATGGGTTACAGATTCTGAAGTGTTGAATATTTCATAATACAAAAAAAAAAAAAAAATATATATCAATCCAAACTTAGCATGCATGTGTGATCAAGGTACACATGGGACTTCTTCGTCTGTATCAAATTCAGCATCTTCATCCTGCACCCAATTTCCAACCCAATCTTTTTTCCATCCAGATCTGAGGGGAGAAAAAAACTATTTTTAAAAAAGCCACTAAATGTCAAAATCTGCTAAAGCAAATACTAAAATAGTTTAATTTGTATAATCTTATGCCACTGACTTGTATGAATTATTTTAAAAAAATTATTAAAATATGGAAATAGAAATCAGTAATAAGTGAAGTGTTTATGCGTTAACAAGGGGAGTAATTGTGTATTAATATATCATTACCTCCCCTACCCCACAAATTTAAATTATGCATAGTTAATTTTGATGATAGACTGACAACTTGTATCGAGATAAAACAAACAATGGCAAGTAAAAAGAAAAATTACAAATAAGCTTCTTTAAAAAAATGATATTTAAATGCTTGTGTTGGAGAAATATTCTAAGTAAACTACACCGTTACCAAAAGAATATTTTGTAATGTGAAATTACAAGAGTTGTTTTTAAGTTTCCCTGCACATATAAATAACTGTTGGTGCAGGTTAATATAATAAGTAATCATGGCGGCCTGTCATCCCTGTTCTGCATGGGTTTCCTTTGGGGAACTCTGGCTTTCTTCCACTTTTAATCAGTAGTAGTTCTAGTAGGTTCTTCCATCAGGGCAACTGAATTCTGGGTACTTAAACATAGAACACCAGTATATACAACCACCTACCATAACAGTGCAAATTAAAAGGTAATAACTCAGAAAAATAAATCCTATCAGTACAAATGAATGGAGATGGATGTTCACATGAATGATGCAGTAAACTCACCCCCTGAGGTGAAAATATACTTTTGCTTTTTTCCTTCTATCCTCCTCTGTTGCAAACTGACTGTCAACAGTCGTCCTTTGTCCATCAACATGGCAGCCCATACAAGTACGTTTTGTTACAAGTTCGTCTGGACCCACGAAGTTTCGCCGTGGGTTTACAGTCACTGATCTGGCCTTCCCATGTGGCAATGCAAAACTGGGTAGTTGTGGACTCTGGTGCTTTCGTTTCCTAAATTCTTTGGACTCTGCTGCAGTTTTTCTGCAAGTGAAATTGCGAACGTCTGACAAAGGCGGAGAATTGGAGCTTGAAGTAGAGCACCTCACCACGCTCTTAGTGACTCCCTGCTCACAGCGCCTGGTATAAGGTCTGGCATTATTTGGCGGCAGCCGCTCAGCATTCCCAACTCCACCTTGTTGTGCGACTAAATCGCCATTGGCCAGCTTGCTCGAAGGGGAGAAAAGATCCAAACGTGGCTTCCGAAGCTGAAACTTTGAGTGTGATTTCTTCACCCTTGGATCATAAACTTTGGCAGTTAGTATTTTCCGCTGGACACTTGATGCCTGAAAAAAGCAAAATAAATAAACTGGTGGCCAAAATTATTATGCAACCAAAACAAATTTTAATTTCTAAAATTGTCAGTGTAATCTTAAAGCAACGTTCTTTAGAGAAAACAATACTGTAGCATGCCTATTGCCTTATGTAGCCAGCTCAATACAAAGAACCTATGAATATCAAAGCAAAACTTTACTGGCTTCATTGGGTTAAAATGTTTTTTTTTTTTTTAACACTGTTATGCACACTGGGTGTAATCCATATTTTACTCAAAAATGCAAGGTGCAGCAATGGTAGGAATACGGGATTGGTGGAGTCCATGGATTGTTTCCCATTCGCAGTATTCGGCCCAAAACTGTCACAGCTGCAACACAAACACCGCAGTGGTGGATAAACAAACCTTCGTTCTAAGAATGTTAACATCCCTTTAAACTTACCCTACAAGCAGCTCATAACAATTCAAACAAGCATCCTTAAGTACCTGTCTGATAAAGTAGATGAGAAAGATGCTAATTTTTTAAAAAGTTCAAAACCGACTCACTATTGGGATGTCCGTTGTGCCAGTCTTTAGGTACTGTTCATGGCGACGTTTGCGAATCAAGGCTCGCAGCTCCTGGTTTTTCAGCTCATAGGCTCTGGCATCTAGTATAAAGTTGAACCATCAGTTAAAGGGAGATAACTTACCCAGTCTTAATTTGCACACAATTGGCCAGCCCATTATGTACACACAAGCAAATATAACAGTTAACCACATCCCATGAGTACAAAATGTACCTGTCAGGAAGTTTTATTATTTATACTGTCACCACTGATTAAGCAAGGCTTCTTTTCTGGTTTTATTTCTGCTAATGGATGTGATGGTCTTAAGTAAAAATCATGCCATTACTATAAAAATTTTTAAAAAAGCAATCACTTATTTGGCCCTCTCTGCTACACCTATTTACAAAAGAGCAGGGAAAAAACTTCTTGATTTATACCAGAAATGTTCAAATCAAACCTGGCCAAGTACAATTATATTCCAGCCAGGTTTCTTCTGAATGCCTCCCATTTAAAGCTGCACCTCTCTCATCCCTTCAAACCATTTTTAAACTCCCTGATCACGTCATCCTAAACTGCTGCCTCAGGCCAACAGGTGCCTGCACTTACCATACCACCACTAAAAGAACTATTTTGAAACACACTTCGCCAACTTGACCCCTTGTAACCACAACTGTCTGCACGGGGACATGCTTGTACACCTGCTCCTTGGCCCAGAAAATTTTTATTAATCTCATTTAATTCCCTCTCCCTGCCACCGCTGTGCATGATACTTCCTCGATAGCAACGATTGAACTTCCTGGCCTAACTACTCAGATTGCAAAATGATTCTTCACAATGCCAATTAAGCACTAGGATTCCCCCCCCAAAAGTAACACAATGCAACTAGAAACTCAACCTCAAGGAATTCTCTCTCCAACAAAACACATTTCCTGTTGTCATTGTTAAAACAACAATAATAATTAGATATCTATTACCAGGTGAAACATAAAAGACACACATTTGTTCTTTTACTTGACATCTGTAGTCATACACCAGGCCATAAATAGTTGTGACTGGAACATTTTAATATTGTTTAAAAGACTTATTACGTAAAGATTTGCTCACCAAAAAAAAGTACATTATCTATTATCCTGAGATCTAGAACAAGCAGAAATATTAAAAAGCACATTTATCATATCAAAAAAGAACAAGTTACTCATTTAAAGAAACACTGCCACCTGGTAATAATCAGTTTACTATATTCTGTAACTAAAATGTTTGGTATAATAACAACTTGCCTATGTGAATAATTGCATTTGAGCTTAAGCAAATTTAAATAATGAATAATTTTCAAAATATGTATGGCAATGCCACAGCTCTTCTGTTGAGAAGAGAATCCACGCCTGCATCCCGGTAGTGTATTGTGCTGTATGGTATTTGGTTGCGCATCATAGCAGCACAAGATTAACGTGACTAAGCTTTCCGCTATCTGTCCAAAAATAGCTTTGCCAAGAAGTAAAATAAGATAGTAACCTTCAAAATATCTACTAAAATATTCAATCAGTCACTTCTTGTTTAATAATTTGTCGCACTAAAACCAAATCATAAGTGAGAGAAATATACACTGACTGGCCACTTAGTTAGGATCTATGAAGATTTTTCAGACTGTCCTGATGTAAGTTGCTGATGCAAATTAGGCGGACCACAAGACGTGATGGGTGATTCCTGCAGTGCATTCAAAAAAAAAGGGGGGGTAATGATAGCGGGTGCATGTCTAGCGACCAAGATAGTTTTCGGTGGTAGTCTGTTCCAAGACAGTCAGAGCTGCTCGTCAACAATGACAAGGTGGAAAAAAAAAACACATCTGCTAAGTAAATTTTGGCTGCAGACATAGTGACAGAACAGTGCTTCATCAAACAGGAGACCGACTGACAGAGACATTCAAAGCCAGGCAATCCGCCATACCCATCTCCATCTATACCTTGTGAAGAATGTTGCCACAAATGGACTATGGCAGGGGGAGACCATTGTGTAATGTAAGGAGCACAGAGGTTGGACTACAGATGTTTGGCAAAAAGTGATGTAGTTTGGCAAGTCACATCTTATCTTTTTTTTTGTTGCACAGATTGGAGAAGATAAGATTTGGATAAAACCACACAAGTCAGTTAATCACTCCTTGGCTCTCAATTACCCAGGCTCCTGGTGGAGGAGGAGTCATGGCTTGAGGTGTTTTATTGGCATACCTCAGGGGCACCCACCCTGGCTTCTTTAAAAAGTAGAATGAATGTCAAAACTTACCACAGCATCATTCCAGATTGAGAACACCCAGCAATGGTTCTTGCATACCCCAAGGATCAGCCATTTCCAAGACAAGAGCATTCCCACCCTCTGTGCCCATATCATACGTTCACGGTTTGAGGAACATGACAGATTTCAGGCGTCTTCCATTGGCCAGCAAAAGCACTGGAACTCAATCCAACCGAGCCACCTGGTGGGCCGAATTTGAAAGATGCATTCACCATCACAATCGTCTGCCTACTTCAATCCAAACGATACCAATGACTGGATGGAGGAATATCCCACAGGATGTCTTCCAGCACCCTGGAAATTCTACACCACATGTCATGGCTGCTATTTGAGCAAAAGATGTACCCAACCTGTTATTAAGCACAGGCCCTAATAAAATGGCCAGTCAGCCAGCCAGCACATGTTAAATCTAAGTGGAAGAGAGTTTTGTGACAATAAATCCCCCTTCATGCATATTTTATTCATTTAAAACAACAAAAAGATTGACTACGCCTGGCTCAGACAAGTTGCTGCTTTGCTTCTACTTTTGTGGTTCCAAGCGAAAGTCAAATCAGAGTAAGGTTATAAAAACGTAGGTTCCCTTAGCTGGAAGTTAAACATACTTGCTTGGTGCTTTTTCCCACTACGGTGGATGGCCAGCATTGAGACAGTATTGAACACAGGATGGTATGAACACACAGTACATGACAACCTGCAAGAAACACCAGGGAGCTAGACGTTCTGACGAGACAGGTTGGTAGATCAGAGAGTTTTGTTCGCAGTTCTATGGTATTTCTCACTCCAATGGATAAATGTGGCAGCAATGAAAACCCTACACCATCACTTTTCAGGCTCCATGTTTGAGAAAAGATATAGAATTTTTAGAAAAGAACTTGGCAATGATTCACCAGAATGTCTACAAATTTTCAAATTATATATACAGGGTTATTCAAAAAGAATGAACCGATTTCATGACGCATTACTTCAGTTCTCAAGCATCGTCATGGAATGAGTTAGTGACCATTTGAAAGAGGAGTTTTCTAAGTTTTGATTGGCTGCCACAGGGGCGCTATAGTCGCATCGTTCCTCCGGCAACGTTCGGTTGTTTGTTTACCCTCAGAATGGTGAGTCCTCAGCAAAAGGCGTTCTACATTCTCGAGTTTGTGAAAACAAAATCGGTTGTCACGGTGCAGCGTGATTTTTTCTTATGGGGATATGTAAAAGATCGCGTTTATGATCCACCGCTACCCACTAACCTCGATGACCTTAAACATCGAAGAACAACAGTGATCAACTCAATGCTGATACGCTTCTGGTTCTCTTATCGCATTGATGTTGCCCATACTGCAGGTGGTGTCCACATTGAACACTTGTAAGACAGGAAATAAAACTTGATTGTGAGTAGAATACTTGTGACTTAGCTAGAGTTAATATTGCGTAATGAAATCGGTTCATTCTTTTTGAATAACCCTGTACATATATATATTTTTCCTAATTTGGGTCTTAAATATTTAAGAGATCTGATAGTTTCTAAAGTAATTATGGGTTCTAACTGCAAGAACTTTGGGAACATTTAAGGTTTTCCACAGCAGGTAATGGGGAAGAACCGAAATGGTAAAGAATTAAAAAAGGTTCCAGCATTGGGTGGTGATCACTTAAACCAATTAAGAAATTGTAATTATATATATTTCACTTTTGGAGGAGAGATGGATTAAGTGTCAGTTAGGATCAAATGTGTCTCAGAATTTAATTCAAGCATCTGATCATCCAAGGGTACCAACATGTCAATTAAAAAGACCAGGTTTTCCATATGTGGAAAAGCTTATCCAGAACTTACAACAAAATGTAATATTGCTTGAAAAGATTCAGTTTTGTGGAGTTAAAACTACACAGTTGTTTCCTTTTTCTTTTAATGAGGGAATATAATTAAATAGATAAAAGAACTTTTAGTAACTCACAGAAATACTTTTTGATTGGTTAAGCTGAGAGAGAAACAGACGGACAGAGGGAGAGAGATAGAGAAACAGACGGACAGACGGAGAGAGATAGAGAAACAGACGGACAGACGGAGAGAGATAGAGAAACAGACGGACAGACGGAGAGAGATAGAGAAACAGACGGACAGACGGAGAGAGATAGAGAAACAGACGGACAGACGGAGAGAGATAGAGAAACAGACGGAGAGAGATAGAGAAACAGACATACAGACGGAGAGAGATAGAGAAACAGACATACAGACAGAGAGAGATAGAGAGAAACAGACATACAGACAGAGATAGAGAGAAACAGACATACAGACAGAGAGATAGAGAGAAAACAGACATACAGACAGAGAGAAACAGACATACAGACAGAGAGATAGAGAGAAACAGACAGACAGAGAGAGAGAGAGAAACAGACATACAGAGAGAGAGAGAGAGAACAGACATACAGACAGACAGAGAGAGAAACAGACATACAGACGGAGAGAGATAGAGAAACAGACATACAGACAGAGAGAGAGAGAGAAACAGACATACAGACAGAGAGAGAGAGAGAGAACAGACATACAGACAGAGAGAGATAGAGAGAAACAGACATACAGACAGAGAGAGATAGAGAGAAACAGACATACAGACAGAGAGATAGAGAGAAACAGACAGACAGAGAGAGAGAGAGAGAAACAGACATACAGACAGACAGAGAGAGAAACAGACATACAGACGGAGAGAGATAGAGAAACAGACATACAGACAGAGAGAGATAGAGAAACAGACATACAGACAGAGAGAGACAGAGAAACAGACATACAGACAGAGACAGACAGAGAAACAGACATACAGACAGAGACAGACAGAGAAACAGACATACAGACAGACAGAGAGAGATAGAGAAACAGACATACAGACAGAGAGAGATAGAGAAACAGACATACAGACAGAGAGAGATAGAGAAACAGACATACAGACAGAGAGAGATAGAGAAACAGACATACAGACAGAGAGAGATAGAGAAACAGACATACAGACAGAGAGAGACAGAGAAACAGACATACAGACAGAGAGAGATAAGAAACAGACATACAGACAGAGAGAGATAGAGAAACAGACATACAGACAGAGAGAGATAGAGAAACAGACATACAGACAGAGAGAGATAGAGAAACAGACATACAGACAGAGAGAGATAGAGAAACAGACATACAGACAGAGAGAGATAGAGAAACAGACATACAGACAGAGAGAGATAGAGAAACAGACGTACAGAGCAGAAACACCAATGGTTTCATTTTTATCAATACAGATGAGTCAGCAGTCAAAATAAAAATAGAAAGTCAGGCTTTATCTCTTCGGTCCAAGGTAAATCAATGATTCAGTAAATGCACACAAACCAATAAGAAAATCAGGTGGGTTTGGTGAAATGGAGGTTTCAGCATCTGTAGCTATGGCACTGAACACAGCCAGTTCTCTTTTACATTTGGCTAACCTCAGTAAAATTAAATCCAATCCCTGTCTGACTCTCCCTTGCCACTGGTGAACACCAGCGAGCACTGAAAGCCCACAGGCACCAGAATCTATGTACACCCCACTGTAGTTAATTAGTTAAGACTTGTTCACTTCGCCAAAAAGAACTCTAAACAGACTGTCTGTTTTTACTCCAGTTTTTTTGATTTGTTTGTTTGTTTATTTTCTCTCTCTCTCGAAAGTTAAACAGGAAATAACTACAACAGACTTTTCATCTAAGGGCTGTGTGTCGATTTATTGAGCGAACTTCCAGTTAAAAACTTACAGGCCATTGCATAGCAGTTGAGCTTCATCTTCTGGAATGTTTTCAGCAAAAAGTTCTTTCACCCGTCTTTGCTAAGAGAAAAAACAACAAAACAAAAGTCAATAGAACTAAAGGTAGGTGTGCATATCTTAACATATCATGGGACAGGTATATTGAGGCACCACCACCACCAGCAACTGCTATTAAATCCAGGAGTAACTAACCCTCTTGTAAAGATGGTGTCACAGCCTTACAACTACAAGTGTGCCATCTGGACACAGTGCAAAGGCCTTATGCTACTATGATTCAACAGAGCTGTCTGCAGTCTTCTTGACAGATTTAGAGAGATGCCTGTACAGGTTTAACAAGTAGCAAAAGTTACCAAAATTCCCTTCAAATTATTAGGTTATTACAGAAAACAATTTTAGTTATGGAGGACATTAGGCCTATTAATAAACAAACCTCTGCCATCTTGAGTCCTCCACCTTGAAGCTAATCATTGTTAGTTTTTGAAAAGGATACAATCTGGCTACATGGTCAGTTTGTCAGTCCAGACAAAGGAACAATACCTAGTCTAAGGTTAAGACTAGCAGCCCCTGTCAAGAACATTTCCTTATCCTTGGTAAAAAAAAATAATTCTAATTTGGATCAGAATCCGGAATGACAGATAGTTATACAGTCTAGCTCGGTATACATTGCTTCCAATGATGTACAAATGCACATAATTTACCTGTTATACGTCAGATTGGCGCATTTATTGAAAATAACTTGGCTTAACAAAAATGCCTATTATTTGAATACTTTTCCAATGTAGTCTTCTGCCTATGGAGGAAGCAGTAAAAGATTCTGTGCTCAAATACGTAACTCTCAGGCAGCAGTGCCAAAGTCATCTGACCTTTTAGTTGAACTGGTGGGGAACTCTGGTATTAAAATAGTATGTGCTTTTCTACCACACAATCGCTAATAAAACCTGTTTCAACAATCATTCCCTGTCACCACCATCACGATTAGTCCCAAGCTAATAATAGTATTGATTTTAATAATAGCATTTTTTTCCTCTTCTTCTGGCTATTCATTAGTGTCCCAATTTTTTAAAGTAACACAGTGGCGCAACGCCTTGTCTCGTCTCTCGTGCCCTCAGCCTGGTTGTTGCCAAGCCTCATTTTTCCTTTTTTTTTTAAAAAAAAAAAGCCCTTATGTTTAACCACCGGGTCATTAGACATTACACTTTTTTGGGAAATTAAGAATTTTCTCTGAGACAGAAGTGCCGATCACCTCACCTCACCTCCCCAAACCGCTGGCTTTCAGAGTTCCAGAACTGAGTAAATCTTCTATGGCTGAAGTGCCCAGTTCTTGTAGGAACAAAGGCGGGGGAAATACCCAGAAACTGGATTTTTTTACCCTGCAGTCATAAATGCAATAGCTAATATGAAGAGAAGAGAAAACCTTGAGAATATATTGAAAATAAACATTCTAAACAAGCCAAAGAATATCCATTAGCGCTCTTTATAAATAACTGGGTGTTTTCCGCTTGTGGACAGAAGCAAACATCAGCAGTTATTAATGGTAATGGTCATCAAATCAGCTGATCATGCTGGAATTTTAACTATCAAAAGAATATTTCTTTTATACCGATGAGTGTTACTGACTGGCAAGAGTCGTACAGTATTAATTACTAAAAGAATCATAATCACCACCATTTCTCTTTCCTGGGTTCCTTGCAATAATTAAACTATGTTAAACTATTTGCCTTTAGCTTAAACACCAAGAAAGTTTAAATGATACCCAGCCAGATACGCGCGAAAAAGCCAGCTGAACGCTTACCACCCCTGATCACTGGATATTTTCTCCCAACATATAGTACAATTTACATTTGCCATATTTTAGCACAAAACTCCAAACAGATGGCAATGACGACAAGTGATTGATGAAGCTGCACTCAACAGGTGGTGCAGTCAAACGTTCGTTTCAAAATTCTCTCTCCAAAGAGACGTGGATTCACGCTAGTGACAAGGAAATTGCTAAAGATTAATTTTTCTTCTTGTGAGTAAATTGGTTGGGTTGTGGTTGGTCATTGCTAAGTGGCAAGTGCTGCAGTTACACGAGTTCAAACCACAGCTAGACAGCTGCTGGCCCAGCGGTTAGCCTATTGGGCTGCCAAGACCGGAGGACCCCCCCACGTATGATCCCTTCTCAAAATCAGTTTGAACTCTTGTTTCCTTCCACATCTAAAAAAATGAAGAGTTCTCATAGCCCCTCCCCAAACACTGAAGTTGAAAGTGCTGGGCCATGCGAGATAAGATTATATACTCTCTTGTGGGTTACTGTGACATTACACTTCCCTCACCAGAATCTGTAGGATCATGAGTTTTGATTATGAAAGTTAATTTCCAACAAAAACTGTCCTACCCAGTGACAAAAGTCTAGAAAATTCTTGTGGCCGTGCTGGTTTTAGTTACCTGTAAGCCTAATGTAGCCAGTTAATCATGTTGAGAATGTAAGAAGCCGTAACCTGTCCAAATGGAATACTACTAAAAAAGTAAAAGTGAAATTACTATTTTGTTATAATGAAGTTAGACTGGTTTGATCCCATCTTCTTTTTAGTATTAATAGCACTAATGAAATTACGTTTCAGCAATCCTTCCCTGTGACCATCATAGGCGATTGGTTAGCCTGCTTATGTTATATAATGTTGTCAGTTTTGCAGTGAGCCTTTTTATTTGTGATTGTACAAGTGGCCTCTCACAGACTCAAATCTGTGAACTATTGGTTGCTATGCTATTGGACGCTGTAATTTGACCAACATTTTAGCCAAATGACTTAGCCCTAATGAAGGCACCAAGGGCAAAATCACAGAAGCATAGGTTCATTAGTCAGCGGAATTATTACCTAATAAGTTTAAGGGATAAAGCCCGGACTAACCCTGTATCTTTCAGTTCTTTTCTTCATTCTAATTTGTTTAGCTAGAACATAACTGAAAACTGAATTAACTCTTAACTATACAAATGTCAGCTCAATTATAGAAGTCCTTTTTTCATCCACACATTGAACATGATGTGCAGGTGTAGAGTCCATATTCTGTTTTTTTTATTAAAAAGATACCAAATTATTAAAGGGTTCAGTGAAGATACACTAGAATGTTTCCCAGTTTTAAGCATTTAGAAAACTGATGAATAATAAAAAAATATTAGATTTATTTAGCTTGGATTTTAGTATGAATGAATGGAAAATATAATGGACAGTTTCAAAATAAAAGGTCAGTGAATGGACTGTAACAAATTCTTTTGGTTCTACCATTACTACAGATCAGAGTTACAAATTTCCCATGGTTTCATATTAGATAAATAAATGTAATAAATTACTGGCACACACCTATCAACACCAAGTATTGGAAATAATTATGGAAACAGAGGAAAAACTGCATATAAAATACAAATAACACATGATAAAGTCATATCTCATGTGGAAAAATGAAATGCTCCATAGTAGTCATGTGCTGGTATAGTACACTGTGATTGGTTGACACACAACCAATCAGAAAGTGCCACACCTGCAGGCGGACTATAAAAGTATAGGCAGTAATATCATTGTAGTGCACTGAATGTATAGTAAATAGTGGCTACTAGGAAGAAAATATTACACGACAAGTGTATGGAAATCAAAGTCTTAGCTACTGAAGGATGTACCTTGCAGCAGATTGCAGCACGACTTCATGTTTCAGGAGGAGCTATACAGAAACTCAGAGGATTCATGAAACTGTTGACAATAGATGCAATCAAAAAACAAAGTCCAAACCCCTCAAAAGTGATGTTAAGTACTTCGGGGTGTGTTCCCTACATGACAGACAACAAACCAGTATAGAGATCTTGCAAATGGCCCAGCTGCAAGTGCAGGTGTTGGCATTTCTTCAAGAACAGCAGGATACACATTAGTGCAAAGTGGTCTTGGCGGATGTGTAGCTGCCTCAAAAGCGTTTACGAAGAGGCAGCAACCAAACAACAAGAAATGAAACGGGGAGAATAAATGAAAGTGGGATGACCAAACCTGGCAGGTGCTTTTTATAGACGAATCCAAGTTTTAACTGTATGGAAAATCAACAGTATTTTGTTTGGGGGGGGCTGAGGAGTGGTATAATAGTCAGTGTACAACAGCTAGAGGGAAGCATGGGGTGGATCACTACAAGTGTGGAGCTGCACAACAGCCAAGGATGTTAAAGATTTGCTCAAAACCTGACAGATACAGGCAGGTTCTCTTCCATCATGCTATTCCCACAGGAAGATATTCCATGGGGGAAGGATCCATCTTCCAATGTGATAATGATCCCAAGCAAACAGTCAATCTGGTGAAAATCTATCTGGAGTGTAGAGGTTGGTGGAACACTCACAAGAGATGCCTTTGCCTGTACAAAGTCGTGATATGAACATCATTCAGCCAATTTAAGATTACATGGCTACTGAGAAAGTCAGACAGCGACCAAACCCCTCGGATGAATTGTAGAGAGTGCTACAGGTTATTTAGAACAACATTCCAGTCATTCCTTGAAAACCTGTATGGGAGTATGAAAACAAGGTGTCGTGCTCTATATAAAGCAAAGAGCTTACATACCAAATACTAATGTGCTGTACAATGGATTAATTATGTTTTTTGTATATCTTCTGTAATAACGTATTGTATGCATTATATACGTCTCTCACTTGTAATTCCTCATTATTTGTGCACATCCAATGTCTCCAGAATTATCTCCAATAATGCATATTTGTGATCAAACGTAATGATGCCTCCCAGCATTTATGTAGCAATGAAACTATACTAAAAGATACCTTTAATGACATATAAAGCTACTGCAAAAAATTTAATCATGTACTTTTGTTAAATTTAGGTGGTGTAGAGATCATGCTATGTTCAAACACTGCTTCAACCCAAGTTAAAAAAAAGTTTAAATGTCTATTAACTCTCTGTATACCACTTGGAGGTATTTGCACTCATTCTTCTTCAAATTTGTATCAGTCAGCACTGGTTGAGTCACAGGGACTATGATATATATATATAGCATCTTCCTCACCAATATAAACCTTTTTTAGATGAAGCAGTCAAACAAGATGTCAGGAGAAATCTGTTACAGTAAGTAAACTTGACTTGCACAACTGACAAAGAAAGAATGGACATTTCCATCCCCAGGCACTACAATGGGTTTTTGCAGCTTTGTTCTTGATCTATCGGTGTACATCTGCAACAAAAGTGAGAAACCATTGCATGTTGTGAACAAGCAGGCAGTGTTTTTTTTCTATTTTAAATGGTTTTTGAACTTGTTGTGATGATTAATAATGGACGCTATTCAGAGACTCCCCCTTTTTTTTACAGAGCGTCATCTCAGCCAATAAGTGCGCATTTAAAAACTGCTGTGGTTGGTATTATTGTCTTCCTAATGATTCAATTTGTACATGCCCGCTTGAAAAATCACTAATGCATTGTGGAAGAACTAAACATTCCGGAAACTCTAATATTCACTATTCACTTTATTCAGTGTGAAGTGACATGCCGAGGTCTCCAAAAAGGACAACCCTGGTGAGAAGCAAAGTGCCAGGGTTTTTTACTAGAACATGCATCCTGTGCTGCAAGGTCTCTGGCATATGTAACTCCATTAGAGAAAGCCGCATTAAAATTCTTCGGTTTTAGATGTAAGGAAATCCCCACCCACCACAGGGCCGGCTGGCGGAGAAGAGTGAGAAGAAACTGTGCTGGGAAGGTGTGCCGGACCAGTCAAAACCAACCAAGGATCAACCCTGAGCCTTTAGCCTTGCAGTCTAACGGCTGGCCACCCACCTGATCAATACTAAACTACACAGAGATAATACGCTGTTAACTTAGAAAAAAATTTATAAGATTCACTGCAATTACTGGAAGCAAGATATAAGTGATAGGTTCTTTGCAAGGTATCAAAGGAGTTAAAAATCGGTGGCAAAGATGGTATCAGAAATAAATCTCTGCAAATCTCAAATTTGCTATAGTAAGGTCGGAGTTGGTAATTCAGTGTTTTCCATGCAGATACATAATCTTCATATCAAGCAGTGAGATAGTCAATTAGTATAGATTATGCAGGAGGAAAAATTGTCTAGGTATGTGTAGGTAAATGAAGCAATGTAAAAATTAGGTAACAATCAAGCAAACTCAAGTATTAAGACTGTAGGGTAGAGTAATAACAGTACATTAGATTATCTGAAACAAAAAAACCTGAAAGGAAATGCCAAAAAGTATATTATCAACAGGACAGTGTAACTCACTCAGGCAATGAAGTTAGCATCTTCAAGCATCCAGATAATGCAGAACAAAAGAAGTGCTATTAATAAAATAGATGCCACATGGTGATAGCAGCAGATAGAAAAGCTGTTGTTGCAGGTATTATCAAAAACATAAGGCAGCCAATGTTAATATTGTATAGTTTACGTGGAAGAACATCTAGGCAGTAGCATATAATTTAAAATCCTTTTAGTATTAGAACACAACTGCTATAAAGAGAGAATATCAGAAAGTTTCTGTTCAAAACATTATAGTGTTTTGACAATGAACATTCTTCCAGATGGATTTGATTAACCAGTGGTAAAGAGAAAAAAGATTAAAGGGCAGGGTCAATTCAGAGCAATTTCTGAGAGAAGTTATTACCAAAACTGTCAGGAACATGAGTCTTGCGTCTGTCTGCTACTGATCTGCTGACAACAAATTAAACAAAACAAGATGAAAAAAACCTACACTGGCAGCCATAATTATGGACAGACCAGTAAAATAATTCAACAATCAGATATTTTTATGAAACACATTAACATTTTACATGTATGGTTGTTTCTAATAATCATATGACGATATCCGAAATACAAAGTGTTCCGGCATTAAGCCTACAATTATGGACTGCTAGTGTACTAAGAGACGTTACACAAGTTCTGCACAGTTCTTATGACTAAGAAAAGCTGAACTCAAATAAATCTATACTATAGATAACTAAAGGATCAAAACTGAAAATGCACATGCATACAATAAATCAAACACCGAGCTCTGTCAAAAGGATAGGTCCACTCAGAGATGGAGGCTAAATTTAATAACAATAAATTATTATAATGTATTTCTCCAACAATAGAAAAGAAGAAGTTGATTACATGGGCTGAAATAGCCAAATATAACAAATCAGAAAATAGTGTTAGTATTAGCTGCTGAAATAAGTTTAGAAATAAGGTAAGAAATTCTGACAAACTGAATTTACCAGCTGAGCAAATCAATGCATGCACACAAAATAATCCAAATAAAGGTACCAATATTACATTAAGATAGAAGCTGTGTGAGGACGACGGGCGAGTTTAGCATCAGTTATGGGGGGAAACAATTTCTAAACAAATAATTAAAAATCTTAAAAGTATTTCCTAACACCCACTGTCTCTGTCATAATTTTTAAACTGGGTTCCAAATGCGAAAAAAAATCCCAAAATGATATTGCTTTTTAAGAGAATATAATTAGAAAAGAGGTTGATGATACCTTAATCAAAATCTTCAGTAAATGAATGAGAGCTGGGTATATCAAATAATTGTGTGTGTGTGTGTGTGTGTGTTGTACATGGAGTGAGAGAGAGAGAGAGAGAGATTAAGGTTCATTCCATCCAGCAGAGGTTACCCAGCTACACAAAATGTCACTCATGATGTATGTACCCCACAGAGATCAGTGTTGCAGCTCCTCTTGTTTCTAATGTCTAGCATTGATGTATAAACACCATACGGTGGTGGTACTACTACAAGTTTTGGGGCTACAGTTAAGGAAGGCTGGCTAGATCTCATTTGGGACGGGGAGAAGCTCAACCAGGGAGGAAGGAATTAGCTGAAGAAGGGGCTGGTAGGGTACATAGGCTTGTGTGTGTGTGTTTTAATACCTCTAACTAACCGTGGTGGTGGGGAGGGGGATAGATGGGAGGTGTTTAGAGACTGCTACACAAGTCTCCTGTCTAGCACCTCTTCTTTACATCTTTAAAAAGGAAGGAAGGAAGGAAGGAAGGAAGAAAGAAGAAGATGTCCGGCGTTCTACTTTCGTCTTACCCGGAGGACACCGAGCAGGCTTCGGTCGTCCCCTTCGCGCTTGAAGGACATCGGGGTCGAGATCCTTGCCGCACGACGAGCCCACGCAGGAACGGCAACTTCTAAAGCTGAAGCCCTCCTCGGCCTGAAGGGGAAGGGTTAGAGAGGGAGAGATAGTACAACGCAGCACAGACACGGAGTCATCATCATCATCATCAACAACAACAACAACACCCACCCCTCCCCCTACCGGCAATAATGAGCATAAATGAAAGTAATTAACTGGCGGCGGGTAATCAATTAAAAAAAAAAAAAAACAACCTTGTGAACAAAGAAGGCGCCCGGGGGGGGGAGGGGGGAAAGAAAGGAGAAATTAAAAATAAGTTATGAATAATAGTTTTAAATAAAAGTTTCATATACATTTTTTTTTTTTTTTAAAAATTATTCATAAATCTCGCGAACGCGAGACCGGGCGACATCCGGGAATTCTGCGCAAGCAGGCTGCGCAGTGAACCATATTTAGTGTCGACTGGATTTTGGAAAAGTTTAGGCAGGCTTGTAAGTACGGCTCCCCCTATTCACGTTTGCTAAGGGCGCGATTCCGGGACCTGGGAAGGGAGGAGGAGGAGGAGGAGGGACCAGTCGCGGCGGTGGTGGTGAGTGTGGAAGAGGTGGCGAGAGGAGCTGGCTGCCGTGTAGTCTGTATCGCATCATTATTATTATTATTATTATTATCCGACATTTATAACGGGCCTGCTGGTGGTAGACGAGGCTTATTTGGTTCTTGGTCCCTCCCCTCCCTCCCCTTCCTCCTCCTCCTTTCTGGATATGCTTTATTCCACGGCCTTCCGAGGGGGGGGGAGGATCGTGAAGAAGCCCTCTTCTGTCGAACCCTTTATCCTCGTTCCTAATCCCCCCACCACCACAGGTCTTTTCTTAACCTCCCCCTCCCCCCCAAGTCTCCCCCCTCTCTCCCTGTTACACTTCTAATCATTCGCTCGCCTAAACGAGCGACCCCCCCCCGCTCCCCGAGCATTTTTTCTCCGTCCGGAACCACCCAAACAGACGAATGTAGTGTTAAGACGGAGGGGTGCTGTGTCCGGGACGTGGGGACAGGGATGCTGAGGTGGGGGGGGTGGGGGGACACGGCCTTACCCCCCTCTCCCGGTGGACGACGACGACCACCGTTTTAATCCACATACGAACGTGAGCAGACAGAAAACAAACCCCTCCCCTCCCCGCTGCGATTACGTAGACCAACACATCGCCGTAGTGTTTTATTTTTAGACGGACGGTGGGAGTAACAAAAAAAAACAGAGAGAGAGAGAAAGAAAAGCAGCCGTAAATGTGGATAATTTCTCCTCGCAGCCATTGTGCGCCCCCCCTTGGTTTGCCAAAAATGCCCCCCTTTGTTAGCGCCGTAATTAATATTTTAATGTAGTCATTTCTCGCAACAATGCTTACTCCGCGTCGATACTCCACAGCACA
Organism: Nautilus pompilius; assembly: GCA_018389105.1. Lineage (NCBI taxonomy): Eukaryota > Metazoa > Mollusca > Cephalopoda > Nautilida > Nautilidae > Nautilus > Nautilus pompilius. The sequence continues at coordinate 470,698 of JACATO010002109.1, read as the reverse complement.
GCCACCATGATTTCCATAAATAAGGCAGAAACCCTCCCCCCCCAACCTCTCTCCCCCCCCCAACCAGCTTCCGTCCTCTCTCCCCCCCCCCCAATCTCTCCCCTCTTCTATTCCTGGTCGATAGCCGACCGAATAAGTTCCGTCTGTTTCTCAGGAAGGTGGCTTAATAACCCCCCCCCACGATTTCGAGATTCCTTTAAAAAGTATCGCCCTCAGAAAACGACCACCTTCATAATTATATATTAATTTATTAACCGTGTGTCAGGAGGATTCATCCTCTCCTTTCTCTTCTAATTCGATCGTCGGGTTTGTGTGTTGTTGTTGTTGTCTCCTTTTGTAATCTTCAGAGAAACAGAATTTAATGGAGGATCCGAAATATCTAATTTGTGTTATGAGCAGACAAGATGTCCGAGAGTCCCCCCCTCTGTAATTTGCAAAAGAAAAGAAATTTCTAGATGTTTAAGTAGTAAAGAGAGAGAATCTCTTTTATATAACAAATTAAAAATAACTGTTTTCTATTGTTGTTGCGCAGTAGTCAGTCCGTCTGTCACCTGTCCGTCTGTCTGTCTGGGTTAAATGACTGGTACTTTCTCAGCCTCATCTTGTGTATAACATTTAGTTTGGCTGCTAATACAAGATTATTAGAATCATCAGTGACTAAGTTTTACTAGAGGTGAATACTATAAATTATGCTCAGAATTCCCCTTTAGGGATTTAAAAAAAAATCCTTTTTATTTTCTTCTTTTTACATGCAGCTAAGTGTCTTTTTTTTTTTTTTTTTTAAAAATCATCATCATCATCATCATTAAAAGGGCTAAGATCGTTTGTATGATTTTATAATTGGTGTGATTTGTAAGGGAGCCCTAAAGGTTTATGCTGCCAGCCTATCTGATATGGGTTTTTCCTAGAAGTGCAGAACTTTAAAGTCTTCAGTTTCATTGCTGCCAGCTGTTTGGGTTAGCTCTCTGTTTGTATTTTAGTGGATAATGGAAGTATAGCTTGTTTCATCATTGCTTAATATAAGTACAACTCTGGTACCTTTTTTTTTTTTTTTTTTTTTTTTGTCAATCTCTTGTTGTGCTTGCTCTTCTTCTTCTTCCAAGCAGCTGGTTCCTTGGGAAACATGATTTTGGATTGTACTTGTTTAAAAACTGTGGGTATTACATTTCTCCTCAGTTTCAAAAGCAATCCAACCCAGTTTGCCTTTACTGTCTGACACACACACACACACACACACACACACACACGCCACTGCTCTCTTGCTCTCACATGTTAACAGATTCTGTTCTTCACAATTTTCTATTAGATTATTTTTTCTGTATTAAGGATAAAGTATCCCATTCACTGCAAGAAATTTCTCATCTACATAAAGTCGAAAAATTTTGATAGTAATCCCATTAATATAGATTTTATTGGACTTTGTTGGTCTGTATTTTGGTTGATAGTCACAGAAAACACATTGGCTTTTTATTTATTTATTATTTATTTTTTTTTTATTTTTTTTTTTAGGAATATCCTTTATCTGTTGACACTGTCTTGGGAATCTCAGGGCTCTTTGTAGGTGGTTAGTTAACTCAACGTCAGTGACCTGTTAAATTTATGCATATAGAAGGGTACTTGTTTTGAAGGTCAGCTTGTTGCAAACAGTTCCAGATTTGCTTGGGCTGCTGCTAGAAGATAATTTTTTTTAAAAAACAATCAAAAAAAACTGCACTTGCCTACTTAATTATTTTTTTTAAATTCTTGTAATTCTGAAGAATGTTAATAGAACCCTGTAGTACACTATATTTAGCTTGTGTGTGTTAGGGGAAAGTAAATATTTGACTCATTTAATTTTTTTGGCTGATGCCATTACTAATTCTGTTTAGGCCTTCATTAGCTGAAATTTTCATTTTACTAATTTGTTATGCAAATAAAAGGAAAATGTGCTTTAGTAGGTAGACATTAAAAATAAACTGAATTGTTTTGTTTTTTTTTCAATGTCACTAAAGCAAGTTTTAAAACCATAACAGATCTAAACATAATGTAAACTAGAGTATGTCTGTGGCTAATTTTTCTGATATTAAATAGATTGGCTGATTTAGTGATAGCTTTCTTAGTGAGAAGACAAGACACGTGTTACAGATATACTATGTGGATTTTTGCTGCCTAGTTAAGTCTCTTTTTTTACACTTAAGTTATTGTGTATATAGCTTATTAGTCCAATGATAACAGCTTACTAATCTTTATGGTCAGTCTCACTTAGGGAAATGTAGTTTCAAGAATTACAAACTAACAGATTTAAGAATGTTTAAATAGAGTTTTGGAAATAATTATTGAAACGGAATAAACTTGGTATGAAGAGCAAAAAAGTGATACAATTGCATCTTGTTTATATTTTTTTTTAAAAAAAGGAAATACTCCGTAATATAGTCATGAGTTACATACTATTCTGATTGGTTGACATCCAAGAAATCAGAAAGAGTCCTTCTGCAGGTGCGACAGACTATATTTGTAGAGTGGTGAATACTATGGTTCCTAGAAAGAAAATATCACATGACAAACATAAAAATCAAAGGCCACTCCATGGCATATTGCAGCCTGACTTCATGTTGCAGGAGGAGCTTGATGCAAGACTTGAGGACAAAGCTGATATTGTTGACAATAGATGAGAAGGCTGAAATGAGCATCAGAAATGGAGCAGTGGATGACAAAACATGGAAGTTTGTTTTTTTTTTTTAACAGATGAGTCCAAGTTTGAACTGTTTGGCAATAATCAACAGTAGTTTGAAGGCAAATGAGTGGTATAACAGTCAGCATACCACAATTAGTGAAGCATTGGGGTGTACCAATACAAGTGAGAGGTTATCAAAGGTTTACTGATTACTGACAGGTGAAAGTAGTTTCTCACCATGCCATTCCCTCTCATCGGGTGTGGTTTCATCTTCCAGTATGATAACATAAAGCATACAGCCAACATGGTGAAAAAATATCTGGATGGAACACTCAGATGTCTTGGCTTTAACAAAGTCCTGATGAACATTATTGAGGCTATATGGTGTTATATGGTATTGAGAAAGTCAAATGGCAACCAAACACATTGGATGAATTGTGGAAAGTGCTATAGGATGTTTGGAGCATTCCATCATTCATTGGTTGTGCATGATAGGGTGAAAATAATGTCATGCTCTGTTTAAAGCAGAAGGCTTACATGCCAAATACTAATGTGCTGAACAACTATACAGTTTATTAATTTTGTTTCTGAATATTTTCTGTAATACTGCATTATGGTTGTATTATATACGTCTTAGTTATAATTACTCGTTATTTGTGCATATTCTGTGTATTTTCATAATTATTTCCAATACTGCATATAAAATTCTTTATATTACTGTTGCATTCCAGTGATGAGTATTTAGGATGCACCATCTGTTTTTCTCAAAAATCATCTTTTAGGACAAGTAGATGTCCTTCAAATCTCTAAGTCAAAAATGATAAATGAAACTTTAAAATGGCTCTATTATTATTATTAGTTGAGGTCAAAATGAACAAGCTTTTACAAAATAAGTTTTGAATTACAATGGATACTGGGTAGGTAAGGAGATGAGTGATGCTAGATTATTGGTTGCCATGGTGCTAATTGGTACAAACATGTTTAACTTAATTATGCATCATAAAACAAATGCAATTTTCAGTTTTACTTTTCAAACAATTTACCTGATTTAATAGGTTTTCTTTTATCTCTCAGAACCTGCTGGCTACTTGCATATAACTAGTATAATGGAAACTTGTGCCCTCAAGTATAATGTAATAAACTATATGATAGGAAGGAACTGAAATATAGATTTGATTGGTACTGGTAGTTTTGAAATTGATAAAGTCATGGTTTATATAGCTTGTGGATTTTGACACTTTCCCAAGATATTGATTATGCATGAATAATTAAACTATGAACTGAATATATTATGAAATTTCAGTGTGTAAACTGATCTTGAAATTTTTCATCTCTAAATACATTTTATGTAATCTCTTTGGTATCTACAAGGGTTCTGCCTACCCTCCATCACTTCTGACTTTGGTGGGGATAATACGTTATTTTCATATGTAGTATTAGTCACAGCTACCAAATGGCCATTTTATCTCCTTAGCAAATCACGTTCAGAACTTCAAATTTTTACCTTTTTTCTAAAGTTTTGGACTTTTTGTCCAACTGACCCAGTTAACCCTACAACATTTATTTAACATCCTAAATAAAGTTCGATAGGCCTTTTAAGGTTTTGTGCTTGCTTAATGCTTTGAAAAGTTGGAACCCGCAAATTTAGCATAGCAGTAATTTCTTTAATGCTTGTCTGTTTTCAGATACTAAAGATTGAGTTAAAACAACTCAACAGAAGGTAAGTAACTACGCCTATCTTTCATCTGCTTATCAACAGTTCCAGAATGAGACATGAATATTTCATACTCATAGCTGTTTGGGGTTATTCTAGATTGATGTACAAAAATGCATTTTAACAAACAAGTACTTAGAATTTGTAAGTTAACCTCCTATCGAGTAGCACCAGGTAAGCATTTCAATCTATAAAAAACGAAAACATTGGATTTCGGTGAACATTTGCATTAGTATCAGGACCCTGGAATTTAAATCTAGCAGCACTCTTGGAATGCTGTTGTTTAGGGATGATATAAAAGATGTCTGACATGAAACTATGAAGAGAAGTATTTTTTGTAGTTTTTTTAAAACCATGGATTTTACAGGAGTAAGCTTGTTTTTTAATTCTCTTTATGGAAATCAAATACTATTAGTGTACATGCCATGTTGATGGTAAGGAGCAAGAGTGTAATTGTTTAAAACTTAGCCACTTGTTTTTGGAATTTGTGGTAGTAACTTTGGTTCAGGCTGGCTGAGTGGTATTTTAGTTCTTGCAATACTTAAGTCTTCAAAAAAAACAACTGCTGGCAGTAGACTTAATACAGCGTAATAGTGATGACAGAAAGGGAATCTCAGATGTGGTGAGCAATGGCATGTTCTTGTTGTAGTATCACTTAGAATGACCTGGAAGACCATCTCAATAGTAGCATCTGCCTCATTAAACCATATAAATTCTGGTGATAATCATGAGAAATGTGGAGATCTTTGGCTATTTGTCATCTCTGGCTGCAGTGAGCAGCCTATAACGTAATCCCAGGTCAGTGGAAAAATAACTTCTGATCCCTGTTTTCAGATAGGTGCTGATATACACTGGTTATCTGCCCACCTAGACATTGATTTTAGCTTTAGAAGATAAAGCATAATTAAGCTACCATTTGTGCATGGTTTTCAGCCCAGTAACTAGCATTGAAGCTCCAAAGTAGAAAGGGTTGAGTTTCAGGTAATGTACACTCAGATACACAAATGTAATTGAGAAAGTATTTAGTTTGTTTTTACTAAAAGAGCACAACAGAAATGTTTGCTGGAAAACCTGTCTATTACCTTTGCTTTGTGCAGATTGCAGACATTGAAAATTGTATTTTCCTTGCTTACCTCTATTTTCAGGTACTCCCTGTTGGTGATATCTGTGATTTAACAAACTACAATGTCTGGGGAAGAACAACTAGAGGTATGTTGCTGTTATTGTGTTGCAGATGCTTGCTAGATGTTGCTATATATCTTCATTCAGCTGGTTCATCTTTTATATTATAATGGTAATGATCAATGATGATGGTGATAGACACCATTTCACAAGCTCTACTTGGATGAGTGTTCTTAGTTAACTAATGGTTATATTCGTGTGTTTAAGCCAATCCTTGATTAGCTTTTATGGCTTTTGTTCAAAAATGACTTAGGTTTCGACAAACTTGGTTATCTACAGGATTGTCCTGATAAGGACTATTTGGTTTCCTCAATGGTGGGCAAGAGTTTGCTGGAAAGTCAAAAGGCTGCTGTTAGGTGGCAGAACCCAGTTTAACAGAGCACCACTCAAAATGCTTTAAAATATCTTACAATTTTTCCCAGCTTTTGGTAATGTTTGGGCACTAACCTGAAGACCAGTGAGAAACTTAGGAAGTAATTTTAAAATGAATTCACAACTAACATTTCCTTAACTTTCCTTTATTTCTGCAGTTCAGATAAGTGGGATTTAACCTCTGCAGAATGGTACTTGCCAACACGGCACAACTGATTCATCTCTTGAATTATCATATGCTGACACTAAATCCTGTTTCTATATTCAAAAGTAAACTTACACCTTCCTGTCAGATTAGCGATGAGGAGTAAGGTCGAACCAGGGAATTTTGTTATTACTAATGGAAAGTTTGTGCATATGACTTCAATCGCCAGTGGATGATAACTGACAAACAAGAGTAAGGTGGTGCTCTCGCAATATTTCTTTCTGATTGCATTTAATGAGTGGAATGAATTTCCAACAGGTGTAGTTAGTGATAAGAATAATCAATTTGAGAATGGTATTGATGGCCATGTATCTTACCTGGGTGGGAGGGCTGCATAAGCCATGACAGCTTTCTGCCTCATAAATTCTAAACTTAAGCACGGAAGTTTGGCAAAGACATCCGAATTCTGATATTGGGGCTGATTTACGAAGTGAAAACTAGGACTATTTAAGTATGAACTAAGATTATGATGATGATAAATAAGCAGTTAATGTTCTATTAATAATTTTAGTAAACCACCTGCTGATCATTGGAGTTTCTGGTGCTTTCTGATGTTACCAGTTGGCTCAGAGTTATTCTGCTTAACTGATGCTTTTTTTTTTTCCTTGTGCTCAGTGACTGCATGTAGATACATGACTATATAAACTAGCCTGCTATGAACAGTAGAGATGTTTCTAACATTGAGGTAGATGCTGATGAGATTGATAAGGAAATATGAATGAACTGCTGCTTGTGCAAGATAGGGGTTCAGCAGGCTGAAAGGCTTTGAATTCACAAGTGTTGATGTATCTGAAAGGTTGATCTAGGAGACAATTGCTAGAAAAGGCCACAACACTTAATCTGCTTGTATGATGGGTAGATGTTTCACTTTGAATGTGACCAGCTCATTCTCAGAACACAGTTGTCATAACTGCATACAAACTTGTTATGCACTAGGCTTTTTGCATTTTTGCCATTAGCCTGAAAAATAAATTTAGACAGCTATTTCAGTTTTAAAATTAATTTACTTGCTTGACAAATCAGACTTTCAGGGATAAGTACAGAAAATCGCCATGCATTATTTGGCTTATACCTTCTGGTTTCATTGGATGTTATAACATTTGTGCTCCAACCCCTGTGAGGAGTGTGGCTGTATATTTACGGGATCACTGATAGGATCAGTACCCATTCCTTTTAAATACAAAGGGCATACTCCTTAAAGGATTTCTTGCTACAAAAAATGCTATGAATTAAATTTTTAATCCGGGTGTTCAGACATGAAGTTAGACAAATTTTTGGTGTATTTACAACACCCTCTTCAGTATGTGAGGAGAGATACATCAGCTTTTAATATAAATTCATTTAGTATAACCAGAGATTTAAAAAAAACTGCCTGATCAATACGTGTCTCCTTGGCAACGGTTTAGTTAGGTTAGGATATGAAAATCTGAATCATCTTAATCGGGTGGTTTCTCAAACAAGTTCGCTAATTGTGGAATAAAGCCTTTGTGGAAATGCCTGAATATTATGTGGGCTTATTTAAACTGTATGATTAACTTCTGCAAAGATTTTTTGCATCTGTCTTCTACATAGAAGATGCCTGCAATGTTTGATATGCATCAGCAGTGATGTTGGGGATGTGCTAAGTTAACTGATAATGGTGGTATGTTGATGGTAAAAGGGGGCTGCTGAGAAACTGCAGTGTTTTAATCTGAATGTTCCATGTTCATTTGCACGTGTCCTTTTATCAAGGATTGATGCAATTTCTCTTGTTGGGTCAGGAAAAGCTCTTCTAATTAAGGCGCACAAACCTTCCCATGACATGGGACTTTGAAATTCTCTTTGTACCTTTTTAAGAAAATGTTCCACTCATCTTTTTTGCATAGATTGAACAAGCTAAGTTAGAGACAGAATGGCCTGGCACTAACTAACTGATGCTAGATGTCGGGAACATCGGATGTGTTGATGGCCTGTGGTGGTTCAGACCTGTTGGCTAATAAACAAAGTTTAAATTATGGGAAGGAAATGGATTTTAAGTATTTACTGGTTGCATACTGATTTACATGCATAATGTAATTCAGTCTGTATATTTCATATCTGGGTTATTTTAGTGCTGCAACTAAGTTTTTCAAACCCAAAATTAATGTCCTTGACCTGTGTTGGTAAGAGGGTGCTTTAGTTCTGTAGGAAAAAAGGGGGGGGCACTTGTGGAAATGTTCAGCATCAGTGAAAAGAAATATTACAGTAATATTTATGTAATAGTCAATTGGTTATCAACTGCTACTGTTTGTGTTTATTGTAATTACAATTTATTAATGCTTCATCTTTATTCCAACACCCCAATTGCAAAGCAGTTTATTTAACTAAAATAAATTTTTAAGATAGTTTTCTCTCTCATTAGTGAAATATAAGGAGGACACCACATCACTTTGAAGTAGGATGAGCGGGTCAGACATCTGACTGAAAGGGTGTCATTCCATCTGTTGTAACTATAGGAAACATTCAAATGAAGCCTGGCTGAAAAAGAATTGCTCTTTCAATTGAATGTTCCCCGCGCTAAAAGATGAAACATTTGAACTGTTGTAACTGTGGTATAATTTCAAAATGAAGTTAAGGCAAACTAGCATTTTGAATACTGAGAGTATTCAAAATAATGTTAGAGACTTAAGTGAAAATTTCCTGCCTGATGTGTGTTAATGCTAATTTTAATCGATCTTCAATTTTTGCATATTTAATGTCTGGTGGTGAAATAGAAAGTAAAGGAATAATTTGATTTTGAAACTGGACAAATGCGCAATGTGACCCTTTTTTCCCCCGAACATAATTTATGGCACTAAATTGCTAAATCAGTTTTATGCTGCACCTTCATTGAATAGCCATTGAAAAATTGACTCAATCTGGCCAATAAAGCGATTGTTTTTGTTCTGTGTGATTAGCTGATGTTTTTAAGGATAGTTTATCCTGAAATAGGGAGAATAGGAGGACTTAAAAGCAGTGTTAGTTGCAGTATATTAATTGTAACCATTTTTTTTTTTTTAAATTATTGATTATTTTTCTCTTAAATGTTAGTGAAAATGTCAGCTGAATTGATGCATTTGGGATTTGTTAGTTTATGATTAAACCGCAGTTTCCAGAATTTCTGCTGTTGGTATTAATGCTGAGGTGTGCATAGGAATATCAAATTACATTAGTGTAAATTACTGTTCAGTCTAGGAAGGTGAGATCTGTTAAGAATGAAAGAAACAATGGGAACTTTATGCTTTTTGTTTGTTTCTGATAATGAAGTTGGGCTCTCTTCATTGAGAGTATGTGCCCTTCCTGTCCCGTTTGACAGTTTAGGGTGCAGTACTGGGCCCTGAAAGAAACTAATAAGAGTAAAATGCCTTATGAAAGGAGGGCATAATGATGACAGGAAGTATAACTGGTGAAGCTCTGTCATTAAACTTGGATTGCAGAAAGATTACAAAATTTCCGTTCTTCACTCAGTTTGAAAACTACACTTTTGAGCACCTGGGGCTGGTTGGTTGTCTCTAGATCCAGGCAGGCAATGCCAGCGATTTACAGTTAAAGCGGTGGTCAGAAATATTGCATAAACCTTGATTTTAAGCATTACAAGGTGAAAATGCCAATTTTTAGCATTGTAAAGATAATTGTAACTATTAAAATGAACTGAATGGATAGGTAGGCATTGTTTTTATGTTGATAAGAACTGATCTTGTATACAAACATTGGCTTGAAACACCATAGCTGACCAAAATCTCAACATAATAGAAGGGTTAAACATTCTTAACATAGGAATTTCTTGTGGAGGTGCAGCCATATAGTTATAAAACAGTAAACCTCAAATGCTTGATTAAACAATACTATTAAACCTAAATGATGAACCAAAAACAAAACAACATTAAAGGCAGGGTAGTTGTACTTGATGTAAATATAACGCATTGACCACTGCTACAACTTGTGTGGGTGGATGGCAAAGCTTTCGGACTACTTATCAACATTTGCATCTAGACTTTGATAAATTCTAGGCAACTCCATTTACCAACTTGTGCGCTTCATTGTTTATGCTGTTTGCTGGCTCCTTGCTGCAGAGGTAATTTTGGTGGAGTTAGAAGATGATAGCTACTGCATTAAAAGTATTTTACCATCCACCTACTCGGCTGATTTTATATATTGTTTGTAACCATGAAATCCTAAACATTTTTCTCTCTCTCTCTCTCCAGTGTCCACTTTGTATGGATCCTTTAGAAATTGATGACAAAAACTTCTTTCCTTGCACATGTGGTTATCAGGTATGGTACAGAAGCTTTTTTAAACAATAGCTTTTCATTCTGTCAGTGACTTTCACGCCTTTGTGAGCTTGATGTTCTGCAGGCATTGTGATAATGGGTTTGTTTACTATTTGTTTTTTTTAATAAACTAGAATTTAGTATGCTTCAACTACATTTGATTACTAGACTAAGTAAACACTCAGAACACAGCAAATTAGACCACATCTGAGAAAGGAAAATCCACATTTATCTGCTATTGTTTTATGATGTACAGATTTGAATCACTAGTTGAATAGGATAGGCACATAATGTTAAGGATTTTGGATAGAAAGGAAATGCCAACAGTTTGCTGAAAATTCTTCATTAAGTACAATACTTGAAAAGTTTTATTAATAAATTTGATAGTGATCTAAAGTCTGTTCACTTTATTCCAAACTGCATGGTTAGTTTAATGAAAATGTCAGGTTTTCGCAGCGATGGATGTACCACGAAGTGATTGCTGTGCCAACATTACCAAACTGATAGAAAATTCTGGTGACTTGGATGAAATCTTGGCATTGATCTAATAGGGACAAGCGCTACTATCTTGGTTAGCAAGCCTGAGCTACAATGTTGTGAAAATGGCATTAGCAGTGGTTGTGGAAACATGTCTGTTACACTCCTTGATTATGACTAGCTCTGATCTTTAATGCTCTACTTTGCACTACCACCCACATTTTTGCTATATTTGGAGTTAAGATTGACTCCTGACTCATCAATGAACATTCACCACTATTTATGAGTTAAGCATTACTGGATCCTTCCTTGTGCCAGTAGGTTGTCATGGGAAAAACGACTTAAACCATAGCCATATAAATGTTCAGCACTGATGATGATGAACCTATCATTGCAGTGATCTAGACTTGTTGGTTCTGCTGGTTGTCTGGTATCACAACACTGATCATATGGATTGACACGTTTTTAGCAGCTGTTGCCTGTTTAGCTTCTATCTCAAATACATCAGCTACAGGGTCAAATTCACTTTGTTAGAAGTTGACTCAGCATGATGAAAATTAAATGCAGAATGGCTAGTTCAGTCTTCTACACTGTCAGCACAACAAAACCTTCACATCTAACATAGAAATTACTCATTAGCATAAGTTGTACATGCAACAATCAGGCCAATTGTACAAGACTTTATTCTGGGTAGAATATTCACAGGGAGACCATTTTAATGATTTGTGATGTTTTAAGTCTGTACCTGACTTATTGTACACAGAACGTTAAAGATTTTCTTTGCATATTTTTGAATCGATGACTCTTTAACTTTTTAATGAGAAACATATGACAAGTTGTGATTTTCATTCAGTATATTAACCCATTGTTTACCACAATTGAGGCTTGGGTAGGTGTTTGGATTGAATTATATCCAAACATCTTATTTTCACTAAGTGTTTATTGTAATGGCAAAAGTGAGGTTTTAAAACTCATGCATTTGTTTAGCAAATAATAAACTGGTTTGAATTTCTATAGGGACAGTTATGTGCAGTGGGGCAAGGAAATGATTTTTGTATATCTGTGGAAGAGTGCATTATGATAAAGATTTAGAGAACCACCTCTGGTGGGCCCGAGTGGGTACGCACTATTTGTGCTGGTTGGTGGGGAGCAATGAACAAAATGAGATTGATGCTACTTTGCTAAAATTACCTTTTTTTTAAAGAAATAATAAATAAAGCCTCCTTAACTTGGGATACACAAATCTTTCATATATTGAGAATTTGACTTATGCCACTTCTGTGGGTATAGTATTACATTGTAGGCCAAGAATGTTGTGGTTTGCTATTGATTGTTGGCTGAAGGGCTTGTCGGTTTCTCTCTCGACCAATTTTTATTGGTTAAGATGAGCTATTCTCTACATTGCTAAATATTTTTCTGCATTTATTAATGGTTATTTTATTTGAACTTTGTTTGCTATTTTGTGTTGTATTATATTTTTGGATAATTTGCTGTTTCCACAGACTCATTGTATGGTCAGTTTTCCTTTGCATTGTATTAGTGTAATAACACGGGTTTTTCCAGCATTGTTAGTGAAATTTTAATCTGTTGCTTGCTCTCTCCCAGGAACCTGCAATGGCGTTTCTGTGAAGCTTAATTGCTGTATTAGTTAATATACGTGCAGAGCACCTCCCCAAAGATTGAAGCAGTCATTTTACCCACCATATAATTATTAGCACTTGGCCATTTGTAAACTCGCTTGTACATGTTATAGAAAATAAGTATGATTAGGGAAGCAAAATTGTCAAAGTAACTATGCATTCCCTAAAATTGATAGGGTGTCTGTTTCCTGGTCTTGTCTGATTTGACAGATAACCTGAATGTTTCTGTTTGCTTTATTTAAAAAGTCAATGCTGTGTAGCCTGTCTGCGGCCTTTTGTGACAAACTGTACTGTCAGCTAGAATTACATTTCAAGTATTTACATTGATTTATTTTGTCTCTTGATGTTGACTTTGTTGCACTTCACAAAATGCTGCAGTGTGCTGTGATAAGTGCCTCTATGCACATAAATTGGTTAAGGAATGGTACCACAGTTGGTCTGATCTGCAGCCTGGACTTGACAAATGTTGTTGATAACAGTTTGTGATCCAGACCCTAGAGTTCTGATACGGTAAGGTCAGGCCACAGCTGCTTTAGTTCATTTTTAATATCTATAAATTCAGTAGGGCCAGGCAACAAGACCAGAGAATATATAGTTTTTCTGAAAATTTCCAGGTACTTATTTTTTTTTTTTTTTTTTATTATTATTATTAACCATAAAGCTTCCTCCTGTATAGATAGTGAATCCTGATCAACATTTCCTTCAGGTGGTGGTTAAGGCAGGAAGATCACAAACCCAGCTTATTCTTTTGAAGGTGTTAGATGACTCTTTAGTTCTTTAATACACTGAACAGGTGAGCTTCCCATATGTGACAGCTGACAAGACTTTCAATGCTCACATACATCTTTTAACTACTATCAACTGTTGTTATAAGTCGTCTATCTCTCCATCTGGGTATCAAGTGTGAGTCTGTGCTTCCTATATCATACATGTTAGCACTGTTTTAACCCTCCACCCAATCTAGAGTTTAAAATCTATTCCCTTTTTTTTTTTTTATAAATTTGACACTAAATTAAAAGTAAATATTAAAAAAAGTTGACATTAACTGTTTCATTTTGCACTCTAGTTATTTTTTGTATAATATTATCTTATAGCAGCATTAACAGTGGAAATGGAAAAAAGGGGCCGATAACCCAAATAAACAGAAAATATGGTCCTTGGTGGTGACAAAAGAAAAGTTAGGCAGACCCTGGTAATTTTAGGAAAGTTAGCACTTATGAATTTTATTGGTACCCACCTCTTCCAGCCATTTTTACCTGGTTTGGGGTTTTTCTTGTTCTTTCATGAAGTGCCATCTGTTAGTAGTACAGTTGGTTCTGTAGTCAATTTATTGTTGCGTGGAACACTAAGTGGTCTTTCTTTTCAGGTTTGCTTGGTTATGGTTGGTGATTTAATGCTTTCTGTAGATGGGTCAGGTCTTGTTTGTAATTGCTATACAGCATGTAGACATTTCTATTTAAATTTCCAAAGTGATCTGCCTCTGGGAGGGATCTCTGCCTTAATTCTGGTCATATCTGTTGAGGATTGCCTTGTGCTATAATGCTTAAGGGTCTGTTACATCTGCATCATTTTTCTTGGAACATGGCCTTCACTTGGATTTACAGTCTGCTCTGCTTTCCTTTTCCTTTTATTGCAGTTGGTGTATTTCCAGATTGTTTGTTTTCACTTTGGATAGAATGTCATCTGACATAAGTCTAAGAAAATGTATTGGGGGGGTAGTGGAAACAGTTTTATTACTGATTTGTGAAATGCCTAAATCACAATAGTTTATTAGGTAGCATTTCCAATCTGGCTGGTGAATGTTGTATCTGGTCTTGGATCAATTCTTAGCTCATCTATAAAAATTAAGGCTGTATTTTTCCTTATAACTAATGACTTTTTGACTTTTTTTTTAATTTTGCAGATATGCCGGTTTTGTTGGCATAGAATAAGAACAGATGAAAATGGTCTCTGTCCTGCATGCAGAAAGGTAAATGTTAGATCTGTCTTGTTTTTTCAAACTGATAGAAGCTAGCTTTGTTTGATAAACCTGTCCACCGTAGCTGGCCTCTGCTCATTGGTATATGCGGAATATTTGTAATTGGCTACCAGACGCTCATTCCTCGATAACTCTGTTAATGGTTTTTAGGGCCCCAGTGTGGAAGTGGTTTTTAGCATTCTTTGGCAGAGAACAGGTGAACTGGGCACACATTTTAAACTATGTGGCCACTGGTAACCCCTTGGGAGCAAAACAGCCAAAGGTTGGGGCTTTTTTGGTTTTACATGATTGTGCAAGATGGCATTTGTCGTGTTGCTGCTTTTTCTGGTTTTGTTTTTCTCCCAATTTAGTATCAGAAACTGAAAATAGGACTGCGATTTCTTATGAGAATATTTAATTGGTTCTACTATGCATTTGATCATCTGTCATGAGTAAACCTAGCATTGGAACCAAATCATAGTAATGTTAACACCTTCCTGCCAATTCTTTGACCTCTGAGAGAAGAAAATTTAAATGTGCTTTGACTGACCACGGGGGCAGCTGATATCCATGTCGAGTGTTTATTAACCACAACTGTTTAGACTTGAGGTTCACTTTAAAACAACAGTAGTAGGGGTATTGTTGTTCTATCTTAAAAACAAAACCAAAACACATGCACGCATGCTGAGCACAAAGCTTAAGTATGGAATAAGATTTTAAACAATTCCAAACTGACACAAACATTAGTTTTCCTGTTTGCCAGAGGAAAATTAACTTTTTAGGTATTGCTTAAACTTGCATCATTCCATATTTCATTTAGCATAATAGAAAAAAATTACTTTGCATAGCTGTCTTGATGATCATTGGAGCTGTTTTTTTTTTCCTTTTATGATCATTGTCTTTATAAAAAAAATTCTGTACATCGGTTTATCGGGTGCTTTAGTCAGTTTTCTAAATTGAAGTTTGTAAATGTCTTTTTTATTCAGCAGTACTCAGAAGATCCAGCAGAGTTTAAACCACTCACAGATGATGAGTAAGTAGTCTTTCTCTTGTGTTACTCTGTAATAAAACCAGTTTATGGGGAGGGGAATACTTCGAAAATCTGCCAAATCCTTCATACATAGTCTTTCAGTCAGTTGCTGAAGCAGTTTGAACTTGAGGTTTTAGTGCTTGTGTAGCAAAGCAGTTCAGTTTGACTAATTGCAAGCACTTTCCTCTGATTTAAAATCCTGACCATGACATTAGAGTTTCTGAGCTGAGACTCTAAAATAACTCTCTCAGCTGATGCTAGGTGGGCAAACTTGATGTTATTACATGAAATTAATCATTAAATCTTTGAATATCACTAATCTGTTTAACAGAAGCCACAGGATTCTGTGTATTAAGTAATTTGAATAATAAATTCAGTATTTTTATTCTTTGATACTAAATTTGATGTGCATCTAGTCTTTTTATCGTTTTAAAATGACTTGTTTAGGTAGTAGCTGTACATTTCTAATGTTTGTTATCTATGGGGACTGTTGAACTGGGTAGCTGTTTTTGTCATGCATCACAAGGACGATGTGCTACTTGAACATAATTTAATGGATGATTCCGCACAATTTATTTAGTCTATATGTCAACAGAAGAGAGACAGACGGAAACTACTATTTTAAAAACATTTAAAAATTGACTGCGGTACATTAGTGATCTAAAGTATCGTTGTAAACGTTCAACTGGATTAACTGTGTTGCTTTATATCTATTAACTTAGTGAAAATAGTGTTCACTGTTTGTTCACATTTGTAAATATAAAATTGGAAGATTTGGATTTAAACAAACAAACAAAAAAAACAGTTGGTGATTGCATTGTTATTTCAAAAAATATAAAAATAAAATCTTTTCAAACAATTTAAGTTTTGATGGATCATTTACAGTGGTAGCCAGAATTATTTTTAAACAAAATGAAATATTATGTTGATTACACATGATGTAAGAATGATTTTATTATGTTAAAACAATTAAGCATTATTCTGGTGTTCACAGTAATTCTGTATTAATGATTTCTCAAAGATGCAACTATAGAATAAATTAGTAGCCCTCATCAATGCACTCTCTGCTCTGGTGGGTGGGTGTTTTTTGTTTTTTTTTTCTTCACAAAAAGGAATTCTGAAACAACTTAATTGTTTGTCGTTGAGATTATTTTGGGTGCTGAAATAACTTTAGTTGCCGGCATAGTTTTTGGTTTCTCTACTCTGAAACTCACCCAAGCATGAGCCCATGGAGCATGAAGAGAAGTGGGAGTGGACGAATGGCTTTGTACTTTCAACGTGTAAATCTGGCTGAGAAAGATCCTTAATTCAGTCACCATGGAAGTTGGCTTGAGTCTTCATGGTACCATTTTCTAGTCTCACCTGTAATTAGAAGAAAAATGTTTACAAAGCAGCAACAATGACAAAAGCTTTTTTAATGTATCCATTTTAAGATCTAAGGAAAATTTAAAAGGAATAACTGATGCTGAATGCAAAGTTTTACTTTAATCTCAGTCACTGAAGTTAAATTTCAGTCTTTAAATTCTTCTATGCACCTGTTTGAAAGTATTGTTAAGAGTGTACTAGATTTCTCCCCTCCCCAAATGTTAAGGTTACTGTTCCTAGACAAATGTTCACTTCGTAACAATAGCCAGACCTGTGCATTTTACTATAAATTACCTGTTATAAATTATCAGTTTATGTGCAAACTGTACATTGGGATTTGTTTGCTTTGCTTTTAAGGCTACAAAGGATAAAGAAAGAAAAGCGACAGAAAGATCTTCAAAGAAAACAGAAGGCGGCTGAAAACAGAAAGCACTTAGCAAATGTCAGGTGGGAAATGAGCTTTGCAATGTACAATTGATTACGGGAGCACTGAAAACCAGTATATTTGGGAAAAGCCCATGGTTTCTGATGCCAGAACTATTTAACAAACATTGGGAGGAAATAGAAGGTGGTTCATTTGATTAACTGTAGGAGATGCAAGATAGTGTGGTACTTAATAAGAATAATGCCTAGTTGACACTACCTTGAAGTAGAGACGGGTGGAGGGAAGTGCACAAAGTGAGCTGAACCAGATAATCTTAGTATTTACCAGTGTGTTGGCTTATTTTTACTGGTGTTCTGATTGGATTGAGGATTATGCTGGGAGTTGCTGTAAAAACTCTAGCTGTTTTTCAGAATTCATCTTCAGTCTTTGTTGGATGTATCATTACTTTACAAAGCCAGAGTAATAAGGGTAAATTGAGTGCCTATTCTTGATGCATCCTCTACTATGGTTGTCAGGGGCCTCATGTTTTTCAAGCATAATGAATCAGAAGTAATATACAGCAAAAAGGACTCCATTTTAAAAATGAAAGCAGTAGGTGGATGTTAGCTAGTTTCTTGGAGGTATGGTAAGAAGGGAAGAAGAAACTATCCTTGCATCTTTGTTTATAGCTGGATCTTTAATACTGTCCCTATCTCTGAATCTAAGTGTTAGAGAAAACAGAACAAGTCAGAATTATTGTGACTCTGCTTGAAAGTGGGTGCCCTTTTAAAAAAAAAAGTGTTGGGAAGATCTGATTAGTTTATTCTCCCTTGTTTTGCATGCTAAATTAATCTCTCTCTCATTTCAGGGTTGTTCAGAAAAATTTAGTTTTTGTAGTTGGTCTTTCACAAAGATTGGCAGACCCAGAAGTACTGAAGAAGCACGAATACTTTGGAAAGTTTGGGAAAATTCACAAAGTGGTCATCAATCAGAGCACTTCATATGCTGGAGCACAGGTATTTGTTTGCTGCAGTCCTGGTTGAAATAAGCTGGCTTGTGGAGCTGTCTCCATCAGATAATGTTCTGTTTTTTTTTAACTGTAAGGGTCGAGCTATTTCTCTTAATAAGAATGGCACAGCTTTTCTGTGCATCTTGTGGTCTGAATAACAAGCTCGTCTTGTATGTTATAATTTATTTTTGTGGCTATAAACATTAAATATGAAGTAACTGTCCTGAAACCTGGTTGAAGCAGTTAACCACAAACTTATTGTATTCTACCCAGGCTGGCTGGCTTTTCGTTTGGATACTGGACTGTTTCTCTCTGCTTTCAAACTAAGTGTAAACACTCAAAATAACTGCTCCAGTTCTTGCACTTAACAGCGTTTAAAGGGCTGAGTCGTGTTGCGTAAACATTCTGTTAAATGTTTTAATTCTGTTAGAAAGAAGTTACATTTTTTGCAAGTTAAATGCAGTGATTTTTGTTTTTACATATTAGTATAACTTGGGTATTGAGTTTATGGGGTGGAAACATTTGTCGTGTTCTTGCTCACCAAACTTACATAGTTTAATGCGATGGTGAGGGAGAAAAGGGCTCCATTCTGAAGGTCTGCATCTTTTGGTGATGCAGGTCAGATAATCCAACTTACATTTTGAAATTTATTCTCATTTATAGTTTTGCTCGACGTTATTGGCACTTTTGCTTTAATAAAGAATATAGTGGTATTGATCCTTGTTGCTTCTATACCCACTGATTTCCCTTGCTGTTACCCAGGGGCCAAGTGCCAGTGCATATGTGACGTACCACAGGTCTGAGGATGCATTAAGAGCAATAATGGCGGTGAACAATGTCCACGTGGATGGGAGAACCCTGAAGGCATCACTGGGTACAACAAAGTATTGTAGTCACTTCCTCAAAGGAGCACAGTGTCCAAAATCGGTGAGTTCCTTTTCATTTCTTCTTTAACGCTGCTGATGGTCTCACAGAAGAATCTGTTCATTGTTGTTATACCAGGGTTTTGAACAAACAATGTCTGTAATCTAAATAGTAGCATTAAACAGGTGACTGAAGCATCTACATGGTGGGGTTAGCCCTTGCTGTGCTGTTTACAATGGGCTTTGCAGGGTTGGGTATGATATTGAATGCTCTCCAGAACTTTGTTTTTTACCTTACTTACACTGAAACAAGCCTGCCATCTTTTTCAGGACTGTATGTATTTACACGAACTGGGTGAGGAAGCTGCCAGCTTTACAAAGGAAGAAATGCAAATGGGGTATGTCTTCTGTCCACCTTTTTAACACCTGGCCCTGCCACGACCAGACTATAGATGTGTATTTCGGCAGTTCTGTTTGCAGGGTGCTTACTGTTTGTCTAGAGAATTATTTTATTTCTTACTTTCAAGTCAGATTTTAATGTTTTATCATGAACACATTACAAATAAGTTTTGTTTGTGTTTCGCTGACAGCTGTTGTTGCCTGTACTGGCTGAGGTTAGGGTTGAACCACATCAGTCATGCTGCTGGTGTGTGAGTTGGCTTATTAAGATGGTTCTTTCTCTTTCCAGAAAGCATCAAGAGTATGAACAGAAGTTATTAGAACAGTTCATGAACAGTCAGAACATAGCTAACAATCACCTGACAACCAGTAAGATAATTAATTCCAGGTGAGGCTGAATTCTTCTCCAGTTTTCTTGTGTGTTTGCCAGAGAAAATCACTTATTTACAAATGTAATGGTGCTTAAGACTTGGAAAAACTGTTTTAGTTCCTTTGTTTGTTAGTTAATAAAATGCAATTGTGGGCTTACAAATGAAGTTCCCCATATCAATTTGTTAAAGAGTACAGCTACATGTATATGACTTTCAAATACACTCGAGGTGCTGCTGATGGGTACCTCAGCTGTATGCTATTGTTCAATAGGTTTTGGCCCAACATTTACAGGATAATGGGCCTAGCAGGGGGGTAATGAGCTCCCCCAACAACTAAATGTCAAGTCATATAATCAATTCATTAGAGCATGTATAAGTTAAAGATTCATACATGTTTAAAAGTATTTTTCAAACTTTGCTGATGACTTTCATTCGAATATCCTTTGTTGTGCTTGATGAATTCTATAGTTGTTCTTAGTTATGGTCACAAGTGTATCTGTTTGTTGGTGAATTGGCTGTTAAGAAATTCTTAATTCTAAAGTTGGTCTACAGGAGTGCTGGTGTTTACAGCATTGGATCTGACTGCTGGTGGAAATTTTCCACATTCTGATATTGACTAGGAAAAAAAAACGATCAACATGAGATTTGACAGAATAAATAATAAATATAGAATCTTATCTAGTGTGAACCTACGGTTGGAAGTGTTAACACAACAAGAATCTTGTTGATCCATAGGCCTCTTTTGGGAAGATGAAAGTCTTATCTTAGGCTAAGAGCAGAAGACCACTTCACTTTCTGTAGGTAGCTGTTACGGTAATTAACTATTGCTTGTCATTTAGATTTAACTAATCAGAGAATCAAATGGAACTGGTTTAATATTTATCATACTTGTTTTAAAATAATGTTGGAGCCTGTTTACATCCACAAACATGCGCTGCTCCCTACTTATTTTTATTTGCATCAAACTGAAGAGAGAATTCTGCATTTCAACAAAAACAGATTTCATGGAAAATGAAAACTTGCATTCATTAACAACCAAAAATAGCTGAGAAAATAGAGCTGCACGTTAAAATGTGCAGTTCACATATTTAATTTTTGTAAGGATGAGTTATGCGCAGATTTTGGAATATGTAAATCTGACATACATTTCTCTTGGAAGGGAGTCTGGGGGGTGACTTGTATTATTATCTTGGATGCTCTTACTGCTTAGCACAGTCAGAAGAAGTATAGCATTAGTTATTCTCTTTGAGGTGGGTGTCCGGGAACGAGCTACAGTGGTTGCTAAAATTATTGCATCACAAAAAAATCAGTTTTTTTTTTTTCTTTAATGTAATTATTCCTATGACTAATGTGACACTTGAACAACTATTCTGGTTTCTTGTGTACTGAATAAATATTTTGAGCGTATTATTGGAGCTTCCAGCTGTATTATCATGTCACTTTGGGTGTTTAGCAGAGACCAACAAATATTAAGGCCTTGTACAATACACAAGGAACATTGAGTACTTTTTTTAAAGTAAAATGATGCAATATTTTTGGACACAGTGTCTAAACGTTTGGTGGTGGCGGTGGCCTGATATCTCTTGATTGGCTGATCTGATGTAATCTTTTTAATGTATGAAGTAAATTGATATGCCAAAATTACTTAAACCAAATTAATCCTGAAATATAAATCCTTCATGTAACAATTGGGGTGATCTGACTTATATTCTGTGAACTTGGGGATTTTAGGGAAGGATCATTCTTCAGGTTGGACGTGTGGAGGAACCTATGAAGTAAGAGCAATTGGTTCAGAGCTCCTGGCTAACATCTTTTCCTATTTGGTGCACTCATCTCTAGTAGATATAAGTATATATTCCTTGTAATAAAATCCAAAAAGATAAGGCTGTATTGTGACCTCTTATGTCAGGTTTCTGGTAAAGATTCTAGAACTTAGAACCAACCATCCATAAAGAGAAACAAAAATGCCTATATTTGATTCTCTGCTTGGTTGTGACCACATGACTCGCTTGCTCCCGTCCTATCAATTTGCTCCTGACTAAATTGTGCACAAAGCATTTGAACTGCAGTTTGTTTGTTTCAGGTTTTCAAAATTTTAAATTTACACTCATACAAATGAACATTTTGGATAAAAAGTATGTTGTCATCGTTTCTTGGATTAAATAAGACAAGTTCCAAATGGGGTGATGCTAGATTGAGATAGATTAATTGAAAGAGATTAATATTCTTTATTAGAAATAACAGTGCATGCATGATATTTGGGTTTGGTGAATATTGGTGTGAAAATGAATGTGAAGTCAAATGGCACTAACTTATCCACTTCATTTGCAGGTTTTCCTGTTTTGTTTTGCTGAACACCAAAATATTGTACTTTCAAGCTGTCATCTTGCTCTGTGCATAATCACGTGGTACTTTGGCCAGGTCTTATCAGGCCAATACTTCCTGTTCCACTTAAATTTTGTGGCAGACAGATTTTGGGTAGTGTTTTTCTTGTCAAGTTCTTCAGTTAGGTGAATATTGAACCTTGAATCAGTGATTGTCTGAAAACCTGCATAACGAATGAGCAGACTAATTTGGCAGGTTTTACTTGTCATGGTCACTGTGTGGCCAGTCCCTTGACTGCCAAAACAATGCAAACCATTTCCCATCTTTTTTGGGTGGAGCTGCTCTGTGCAGAAGGGGCAGATGGCTTATCTGATGACTAAGCTCTGTCCATTAGTTTTATTTTCAGATGGTACAAGTTCTTCTTCACCAGACAGGAATGTATTCTATTCTCACTTGGAATAAGGTTTGAGTTAAAGGTATGGCAAGGCTTCTGTTTATATTGTTCTTGAAGATTTTCCTTACAGAATGTTTGTCTTTTTGTCGTGCTTCAGGATTGGTTGCAATCTTTGGTTGGTTGGTTTTGGTCATGCTCAATGGTACTAGTAAAGTGTGGCATTGTAGATAGTACTGCTGGTTCACTAAACTATAATTATCAGGCTGTTTATGCTGGAAAGGTCCACAAACATCAAAAAGACTTAGTGGGACCCATTGTTTTGAGAGATACATTTTTATGGGTTGTGTTGTTTTGCTTCTTAGCCAAGTAGTTTCTGTAAGTTTCTATAGAGGTTGGTTGAAAGGTGAAGAAGAAATATTGTATGCATATGGAGACCATTGGATTGACATGGAAATTTGAGAGAAGTGCCAAATTAGCAATTGGTTCAGTGTTGTCTGGTGCTAGCCTACTTGATTGCTTGCTGGTAAAATGCAAATTTTTAATTAGTTTGATAAGGCAACATTGTTTAGTACTGTCTGCATCACATTTGAAATCTCTTCTAGGGGGATTGATAATGGATGTTGAACCAGTTGTGGTTTGTCTGTGAAAACTGGACATATGAGATTGTTGTGCTTTCCATTTGCTGGCCCTTGATCGGTTTTGTGCTGATGCTTGGATGTCCAGGAACGAAGTTCTGGTTACTGCTGTTTCCTGGAAAACCTTGTGTTAGTGGCAAATGCTGGTGGTACTGTTGTCCACATTCACCAATCTATTGCAAACTCTAATCTTCTGTGCGCCATCATGGTGAATGGTTATTTTTTTTTAAATGTGGGTAACTTTCTAACTGTATTATCAAAACAGATTGTGATACTTTCTCAGTATGAGAAACATACAACCTTGGTCACACTCTGGTGCAGTGCATGCAGATATTTTGAAATCCCATCTTCATTATTTCATTTGGGCAGTTTCTATACCACAGGTCAAGCTGATTTTTCTGGGGTGCCCTCTGAAGTGTTGCTTCTTGAAAACCTAAGGCTCCAGTACCATCTGTTCTGTTCTGGTGTCAACTGTGTATAGGTAAACCATCATGAGATCTTCATCTGTCATTCTTGTTTGTTAATCTTTGGTTGTCAGAAACAGGTGAGGACCACCTCTAACCTCTCTTCCAGGTGAATTTCTATGGTTTACTGACTCAGTGTTGTATGAGGAGCAGCAGTCAGATAGATGTTACCTGGAATTTATCTGTATGGTGTCGGGGTATTTTAGCATTCTGTGTATACAGACTTCATAACACTGATCAGTCAGTCAGTCCACGTCTCTGCCAACTGTTTATCGGCAGTTCTCTTAAGGAACAGCTACAGGGGGAGGGGTGCTTATTTTCAAAATGAGGCAGAATTTTTCTGTATGCATGAGTAACCTACTACTAAGCGTCGTCATTGATGGCAGGAAGAAAACTACTTCGCCCACCACGGTGACACAGCCATCGCCGCCCCAGCAGTCACCCATCTCGCAGCCACTGCTGTCACACCACCCCCAGCAAACGCCGCCGCCACCACCGCCGCCTAATGCCCCAGGCAAAGACGCATGGCCTCTGTTCAACAGCAACACGAATGGGAGCAAACTCTGCAGCATGTCCCGGCTTCACGATCATGGGTCCAGTACATCCACTAAAAGCAAGCATGTTGTCCGGGAAGCAGACAGACAGTCGGGGTGAGTATGTGTGCATGGGAGAGATCAAACTCCCGGTGTTGATAGAAACTAGCTGGTAGGAAGGAGCCTCTTGTTGATTGAGGAGCCCACTGTGTGTGTGTGTGTATGTGTGTGTGTGTACACTGGTGGTCTGTACCTGGTGGTGTTGAGACAGCGATCCAACAGAAATAAGTGCCATGGGGTGGTGTGGTGTTTAGTTAGTGTGGTTAGGTAGAGGGGATGGACAAACAGCTGCATATGTTCATGTTGTAAGTAAATTTTAAGAGTTTTTTTTTTTTTGGCAGGGGGAGAACCCAGTTATCATACTAATTAATATAGTTTGAGGGCCGAAGTAAACTTGAAAACAATTTAACATGAAATATAGGAATTTAATAATCACAATTTGAGTTGGCTGTCTCTTCATTTCAGTATGAGATCATAACTTGACAGCTTACATATCCTCTGCTTCAGCAGCATTATTAATGATGCTCTTGTCTTTGATGTTATCAACTGTGTAACAAAAAAAAAATGCTTGGATTTAGCATCTTTTTTTTTTCTCAAAGCAAACATTGGACTGTGCACAGCATCATTCTCAAAGGAGGCTAATGGTGGCAGATGTCTTGTTATAAAAAGCTGCATAGCGCCAGTAACAAACGTCACTGGCTTTCAAACAAATGCTGAGTGTTCATTGTGTTGCAGCGTAAAATTCGGTTTTAAAATTTGAAGCTAATTACACTGTTTGGTATTTGTAAGGCACCTGCTGGATGACCCTGAACTAGCCATTCTTGTTGTGGCTACTGCAGATGTAGCAGCAGGCTTCAATAAATGCCCGCTGCAGTACTTTGCAGTTTACAGAAATGATAGGAGCAAAACTAATGCTTGAATAATGCACCAGAAATTCTTTCGGAGCTCTTTAATAAAATATTTTTCCTCTCCCTCCATTCCCAATATCCTCCCTCTAGGTCGCAGAAATCCAGGAGCAGTGCAGAGTCAACAAGTAACAGAGCCTGTTCTCCAACCCCAGCTACCAGTCAGAGCCTGCCCACCAGCACCAAGCCGACTTCACACCCTCCTACCCACAGCGCCATCAGCCATGCTGCCCGGGCGGTGCTTGAAAAACGCAATAGTGAAAGTCTTTCATTCTTCAGTGGCAATGGTTTTCCCAGTGATAGGGAAGGTGCAAAACGCTCAGCCCTTCAGCAGTCTACAGGTGAGTGAGTGGAAGGAAACAAAGTCTATGCAAATAGCTAACTTTAATGGCTCTAACGAGTGTATCATTTGACACATTTTAAAGTATTAAATGCTTTTTGAATTGTTAGAAAGCTTTGGTTCACACTGGTCAGTAACTAATCTCAGCCACATGGATTCTCACTTACTCTAATTTGTCTTGGTTTCTAACATTGGCTATGATCTGCAGAATGTTCTATTTATAACTGTTGTAGTTAGTGATTGCAGTCTAGAACTTTAGTGGTGGGGAGGGGAAAAAAAAAGTAAAATCTGAATAGTAGTTGTTGTTGGTTCCAGGTGTTCCAGATTCTATACCATCTTTGGATATCCCTGACACGATACCAGTGGCTAGTGCCACTGACTGGCAAGCAGCATTTGGGTTTGCCCCAAAGGGAATAGATTGGCAGGATGATGATCTAGGTAATCTTTTCTCTTGCTCTCTCTCTAAGAAGGAAAGCTATTTAGTTCTAATCCAATTTTTAAAAATAATACTAAAGTTTTTAAAATATTCAGCAAATTTATTTGATAGTCCAACTATGGACCCCATCACAAAATATTAGAAATTGCCCCTTGTGCAGAAACTGAAGATATTGAAAAAGTAGGAGGAGGGTTATCTAGCTACTTGATGGTCGGTGCCAGTCTGCTTGCTTGTGACCTAACTGAAATAAGTAGAAATGTGCTCTGTGGGGGGGAAAAATTGGAAATGTAAAAAGTTAATGAAATAGTCTGTAACCTGTTACAGTTGAGTGATTTTCTTGGTAACTGATATTACATCCTTCACTTTCTACTGTTTTGTAGGCAGTTTTAAAAACTTCCCTTTTAACCCTTTTTTTTTTTTTTTTTAACATTGCATATTAATATTTATTTTTCCTCTAGGTTTTGATCCTTGGGACGAATCATCAAAAGCCTTGGCAGACCTCATGGAAAAAGAAAATGGGGTTAGAGAAAATCGTGCAAAGTTATTTCAGCACATGTCTATGAACCTGCAGGGTCCCACACAAGTAGCAGCACACCACCCTATACGGCCGCCCAGCCACCCACACAGCTTACCCCCAGGATTCTCTATCAACCACATACAGCAACAGCAACAATTACATCAGCTTCGGCCAGGTGAGTAAAGAACCGTTGGTCAGTTATGGAATGTGTCCTGGGCACACCAGAGACACAGTGGCACAAAGCTGATGATGCTCTTGTGCCTATAATTGGCTTCACCAACATTGAGGATAACCACAGTGGTGTCTTTATTGCTGCTAGTATGAATCTGTCAGTAATTACCTGAATTTTCAGCAGAGATATCTATACTGTGATGAAAATCCATTACAAAAATTTAAAAAAAAAAAAAAAATTGGGGAGGTGGGAGAACCTGCCCAGAACATCACTTTGGCAGAGATTTTGATTCTTCATGAATAAAAGCATTGCTTGGAAACTTGTAAGATTTTCTGGCTTTAAGATAATGCCATTGAAGCTTTTGTCTCATGAATTTTTCCACAGTAAACTTCTGGAAATGCATCGGTCTTTCAGCTGAGTTTCTGCACTGATGAAAGGTCAGTTTGGAAAGCACCTCAGCCAGATGCGGACCAGCTTAAGCACCTCCCCTCATGCTAGTACACGATCAGATTTCCTAATTCATTTTAAATGTTTTTCAAAAAGAAAGCACTCAGTGTTATGAAACCTCATCTGCCTGTTCTTTAAAAAGATGTAAAAAAAATTTTAAAAAATGCTGCTTAGTTGCACTATTTAGAATAGATAGATACGTGCCAGTATTAACTTCTTACAAATTTAGTTTTCATAACCACCTCAGACTTGAAACTGTATTATTGGCTTAAATTTATCATTATAGATCAGTGCTCTGCATCACAGGAGCCCCCTACCTCATACTTTGTGTTTATTTGAATTACAGTTCATGGACTATGAAAAAATTGCATTTTCGGCTGTTCTATTCATCAGAGATGGTTTTAAGAGATAATAAAATAAACCACTCAGTAAACACAATGTCACCAATCAGTGTGCCAATCCATCCTGTCAATGATCTGAATTTAGAACCATCCAGCATAAAACAGCTTCTACTTTTTTTGGTACCTGGGACTTTCCCCGATCGAAGTTCTGGTATCATGTACCATTTTTGTATAATTTGAGTAGCATCTCATTTGAGATGGGCTCTTATGGCAGATGCCCTTCACAGTATAATAGAAAATTTTGAAACCCAAATTGAAGGTTGGAGTGAGAGAGAGAGACAGGCAGGCAGGAGCAGTAAGCTGGAGTTTGTGACCCAGGCTAGTGGTCAGATAGATGTGAATTAGCTACATTCTTTGAGTTATTGTACAGGAATACCCTGACTTACGTAAGCCTTAAGTAAATTCTGACTCTATGTAAGAAATAAATTCCAAAAAAAAAAAAAATTTCGAGATATGGCAAAAATGTTGTATGGCACTACATGTGGGTATGAGCAGGCACTACTTTGAACCATGGAGTAATGCTCGCTGGGGCGTTAGTTGGCCAGCATCCCACACTCCGTTGTGTTAGTCCATCAAGTGAGTTCAGTTGTGTGTAAATCTTATGTACATTTTTCCATTGCAAGCCATGGCACCAAAGTGTAAAAGTGATGCTAGCGCTAGTAGTTCTGCAAAGAAGTGAGGTGATTACACCTCAAGAAGGTGAGCACAATAAAGAAATATAAAGACTGGCAAACTTTCTTCCATTGCGCATGGTCTGGATATGGCCGTGTTGACTATTCTCACAATAGTGAGAGACAAAGACCCCATTAAAGAACATTTGAAAGATTTCATGGGGGAAAATCCTATGGAGATACGAAACAAAGGACTGGTGTGATTGTTGAGATGAAGAAATTGTTGACAATGCAGATGCAAGACTATAAGCAGAAGTCTCTATACTTATGTAAGATTGCTGTTTACATGGGAGTTTGACTTGCATATAGCCGGCTGGAATGTAACCCTTATGTAAGTTGGGATGTTCCTGTATATCAAAATATGCCAAGCTATTTTATGCGCAACTGTCTGGCACAATGTGAAAACAAACATTACTAATGTATAGATAGGTGGGATGAATTCTTTTTTTCTTTTTTTAAATTTACACCCACATTTGGAATTGGATGCTGGTAATTAGATATTCTTTGGTGCATTTTTTAAATGTAGAAAATATTCTCTTTCAGAGTTCACTGTTAATAAAGTAACAGACTTTATGAACTTCACACAACCAAAGATACCTCCTGTACAGAACTCGTATCATCCAGCTGTGTTACCTGACATGCATATGCAAGGCAAAGAACACCTGATTCATAACAATGCACAGGTATGAAAAATTTAGCTACCTCCAATATCTTGGCTGTGCTTTGTAATCTCTTGCTACATATGTGATATCTTATGGTGTGACTATTGTTTTCACTCTTGCTGATGTACAGATTTTTTTTTTTACATATCTTTATGGTTTGGCTGGTGTGAATAAGCCAGTGAAATAATTATTATAAAGGATTAATCAGATAACTGGTGAGCTAATCATGTGATGAGAGATTGTTTCAGACAGGAAGAAAGGTATTCTTGGTTTACAGATTGTGGTTAGAATTCTTTGATATTTTTTTTTTTTGTCCATTTCAAAATGGTGAAATAATTGTATGGTTCATTTTGAGCAGAAATAAAAAGCTTTACTATTCATTATGGACTTAGTTGGATGTTCTTTAAATTTGGACTTAATGTTTATCTTTAAATGTATTGGTTTGCAAGCTAACACTAGAATTCATTATGCCTGTTAACTTCCATGTGCTGGTTGCTTTGTTAATATACTGTTTGGCACTTTGCTTACTAACCTCTATTTTTTTACTTTTTTTTCAAGCCAATGTTATCACTTTTTCAAATGTCTGTTTGTGGAAAGAATAATAAAGGATTGTTTAATTTAAAATTTGTAAAGCACTACTAAATATTCAATTTTAAAACTTTGATTTATTTTATTACTCAGATCATTAAAAACAATTTAAATTATTTGTGGTGTGGATTTTCTTTTTCATTAGCGGTAAGGATGGAAATGTTAGTTTGCAGTCATCTGCTGGTGTGTAGATGGAGAGAACTGGCTGGGTGATTTAAAAAAAATTCACAAATTTAGTTGCACAACCATACCTACCTGCTTTCCTTTCTGGTCTCAATTTTTATAAATGCCCAACCATCAGATGAAGTTGGGCGTGTAAAGTGACATTTAAATGAAGAATAAGAGCTCCCTTTATCTAGCTGCTTAATTATACAAAATTGAGGGGTATGTTAGTTCTCGCCTTTCAAAATGGAGAAAAGAATTCTCGTTCTACACTTGAGTTTAGTTTTCAGAATTTTGAGGTTCTCCACAAAGGAAGGCTGGGAAACTTGTTTTCCATGTTTTTGAAACTGTGCAGAAGCAACTTTTTCCATCAACCCGGTTAAATACGTGAAAATCTCTCACCGCCCACCTGTTGATCAGTCTAACACCACTGTCCTGTTAAAGTTGTCTTACGGATAATTCAAGACTGATTGCCAGCAGCAGCTTGTTTCTCATTTATCGAAATATCAGTAGTACGCATATTTTTTTTACTGCTATTCTGTTTGCACTTCATTCTGTGTTTAAGACTGGCTGGGTCTAGGAGCTGCTAGCTACCATTTGAAGAAAACAATATAGTCTTGTCTCTGTCCGTAATTGCATCTGTTAGTGTCTCTCTCTACCTATGACAGTGCTGAACGCAAGGCTGGAAAAGTCTAGTTTATTTTAACACTTAATGGCATCTTATTCATGTTGAAGATTTGTCATGAGAGCCCTACTCGGAATACACTAGGTTGTATGGTGCTGGAAGCTATGGCCAGCACGAAAGTGCGTAGACTTCCATAGCCTACTAGAACATTTTTTAGATGTTGGAGCAATCCCATATGGAGGTTTACCGAACTGAGCCAGCCATTCCCTGTGGAAACCACCATGCTTGCCCCATTCCTGAAGTCTATGCCGCTGCTGTGTTAACACTGCACAAGTCTCAGGAAAGAACTTAGATCAAGATGACATTTTTATAATTAACATGCCATGGAAATCTATATTTTTTAAAAAAAAAAAATTAAAAGTATCCAATAAATGCTAATTTCTCTGGATTCATATATATATATATCTCTGGAGATTTTTTTGCCAGCCTCTCAGCACATTAACCTATGCCAAAATCCTTTTGTCCTGAATGTATTACCTAAGGATCTTGTGGAATTGGTTCTCTAATGAAAACTTTAAAGGGTGCAAGCTGTCACCAATTTTACAGTAGCAGTTTCTTGGTCATATTCTCCCTTTAACAGTTTATTCCTTCCACCCACACACAAAAAAAAGTGGTTAATGGTGACCAGCAGATTTGAATGATAGTCTATTGTTTAAGTTTCATGGACTCTGGATTTCTTCTCCAAGATTATTTTGTTTTATAGTGAGGCAAGGTCATTTTTTCCTTCAGTGTAGTTTTTAGACAAGAAATTGCAAATAAAGAAGTGAAGTAGTTAACCTTGGGCCTGGTTGGATGTTATTGAGAGTTCACCATAGAATTTAATTTAAAGAACCCAGGCATGGTAGCTATTTTATTATTTAAAAAAAAAAAAAATTGTAAAAGATGTTGGGTGGCTATTTGTTTTACCATTTCTTTAGTTTTTAGTCTCTCTCTCTCTACTTCTATAATAACCAGATATTCAGTTCTACCAAAAGTCAATACTGCTTATGTGTAAGTATTCTGTTTATTCCCCTTCCATTTACTTATCTGTGGATGCATTGCATGTTTCCATAGTTACAAAACAACTATTATTAAAGATTCCTTTAAGCAAACTGCATGATATAATACGCAGAAGCCAATACACTATCGAGTCATCTGGCCCTGGTCATTCTGTTTTGACTTACTGAAAGAGAGAGTGGAAAGATAACATACGGTCATCCTCATGTTGATCTGTGACTCAAATTTAAATATTTTAAACTGGCTTTGCATTATTCTCAAGTTTAAATTTGTATTAAAAAGTAACAGAGATAATCTTAGGGTTTTACTTGGTTCCATCACCAGTTGTTTTTTTTGTTTTACTTCAGCACTGTTGAATTATTTTATCCTGGTAGTTGTCTGCAAATGTTTATAATTTGTCACAAATGAACACATCTACCATTACATTATCAGTTATAATCACATACATACTGACTTTGGCACCTGGAAATTTATTCAAAATGATTTTGGTGAATAAATGAATTCAACATCCTGTTATCCTGTTGGGGCATATTTTTGTTTTTTTTTATTATTTTCATGGATGCTAAAACTGTAGCACATTCAAAATAAAACTCTGTCGGTGTGTGCTTTGTTGTTATTACCCGGGGTAGAGACCTAGTCTTTGCTTCGTTAGGGCAACTATCAGCCAGTAACTAGTGAGTTTAAGCTATGGAGAGAATCTGTGATTTCACTAGGATTGTTTGAACAAATTCTTTAAGATGATCATATCGATAACTTTAATGTATTGATCCTTTGTGCCAGTCACTTCAAATAAGTGGCAAGTCTTTTGTTTGAATTTCTTATGAAGCATCACAATGGTAAACACTTTAGAGTGGGCTTTTATAAAAATTTGTCTTCCTGTTCTTAAGTAACTTTATCACAGATTGGAGTTTTTGTTGATAAGGCAACATGAAAGAGCAAGTAGATCTGGTCATTTTTCATTGGCACCTTGTTTTTACCAAGTGTAAGGGAAAGTAAAGTAATTTGAGACAGATGGTAACAAGAATTGGTCTTAGATGAGTGTTTCTCATTGTATACATAACTCATTTTTCCACTACACTTACAGAAGATCAGTTACCATATCTATAAATTAGCTTTGCTTTTGCTGTAAGCTGTTGCTCAGATTAATGGGTTGGTACAAAGAAGGATGACTTGTCTTGCTGGGATTTTGTTTTCTAGTACAATGTTCATCACTTTCTAAGGTGCTAACAGATTAGGTTCAAGTTTTCCAAAGGCTAGAATCTTTTCAGTGAGAATTTCTTTCTTGCCGCCCTTAGCAGTAGATTATGCCATTGAAAATCAGTCAACCAGAGAATTCTGATAGCTTACACACGGCTTTATCTTATATATTTATATGTGGGCCCGAATACCACTGCTCAATATTGTCATTGACTAGCTATGCATGCAATGGTTATATATTCTATTGCAACTGTAGATTGTACTGTTGGTACCATGTTCAGTTAATGAGCAAGTCTAGATAGACTTTGTTATGATGTCACTGAACAGGTAAGAGGAGAGTGAAGCTGTGGAATGATTGGCTAATTGCCATTACCCAGTACAATGCTTTTTTGTGGAGTGTCCAATGGTATAGGTTGGTATTCACCTTTGGCATTGAAAACATGCTTACGATCTTTATGAATAACGATGTTTAACCCAGCTGTCATTGCACACCTTATCTGATTTTGTCAGCATAAGCTTGTATAGGTTTTGATATTGGGTTCAACGCTTTCTGTGAAGTGAACACCATTCAGATTAAGCTACATTCAGAATGCGCGCACACAAACCTTTTCAGCTATTTTATAAATGTGTATCATATTTGTTGTTAGATAGTAATTACTGACTAAAGAAAGGAAACTGAAGAATGGTAGCCCATTTGTGCAAATAACTCATTACTATGAGGGGAGAATGAGCTTGCTGCTAGAAAATGTTATGCACTTTTTTAGCCCCCAGCTCAGTGCAACTCTTTAAATTGCTTTATGCTATCACTGCAAACAGTAACAGATGTTTTTATTTACCTGAAGTTATAATGGCAGTTTTAACCCAATGCAAATGGTGGACAAACGGTATTCTTTTATTTAGTCATGTCATTGCATCAATACTTGTTTTTGTGCAGCCACGCATGTAGTTATCTCCCTTGATGAAAGCAGCAATGGTTGAAACAAAACCAGCTGTGTTTGCTGGATTTTGTTCCTTTTTATTTTTTTATAGTGATCCCATTACACTTGATTATAAGATCAAACATTACCTGCCATGGCTAATATCTTGAATTGTCCATGCGATGTTGCTTTCCTTGGTAGACCTGGTGTAGAGACCAGCACATTATGGCAGCCCTTAGTTCAGAAGAACGACACAGACCTCAAAAATGCTTAGCAACCAGTAGCTCACTGGGTTTGAATCCATCCTACACCAAAAATCAAAGGATTATCGTTGTAAATGGAGTCTTGGTGAATGAAAGTAACTTCTGCAAAATCCAACAGTTCTGACCAGGATGTGCCAATGGGCAAAGAATTTTTAGAATTAAAGAAACACGACATCTAATCAGCGAGGCAGGGTTTAGAATGTTTTATGCGTGCAATCTAATTAGAATCCAAAATCCTGACACATCACCCAAAGAAAGTTTTGTTCAGCAATTAATGCCATATGCTGCATATAAATAATCCCCTCTTTTGAACTGCATCGTTGATAAGATCAAATGGTTTTACCAATGCAGGCAGTCTGTCAAGACCACCATTTGACATTGTCTGGGACTGGGATTTTGTCATTAAATAGAAATACATATAGTTTGCATTAGTGAAAGAAATTTTGAGATCTTTGCAGATAAGCACCAGAAGTTTTGGAATGTAATACTGCATCTTCTATAACTCTTTCATTGTGAAGCTTTGTTGGCAACATTGGATCTATTTAAAATCTGCTTGGATGGTCCCCCACCCAACCTAATTAAGAGGTAGGGTGACTGGTGATTGTTTCTTTTGTTAATAGTATAAACTTACAGGGCTTAAGGGGTTTGTCTCTGTGTGTTTAAGATTTTAGAGCTTTTGGAATTGTGGAGTTTTTCACTTCTTTCTCTTTTTATTTCACTGAGACAGTCAACCAATGTGCCATCCACAGTATGCATTCAAAAGATTATACCTTTGTCCTTGTTTCTAGATGGGAGGGAGCAGTAGATCTTTGTTTGGCTCTCTTTCTTGAGAATTCTATGCCTCTCCACTGAGTCTAGTCAGTGCGACTCACATTATCAACATTTCTTATTGCATTGGCTTTGTTTTTTTGGTGGTAGCTTTATTAGTTTCACTGATTGTGATGTAAATTAGATTGTCTTCCATTGTGTCAGTAATGTACTTTCATTGTTACAATGTTTTAATACTTTTACTGGTTATCAGCAGTGATGCCACCCATTGAGCATTGCTCTTTCGTGGAAGAACAATGGACTCTATGTAATTGGACGTGAAATTTCAATATCTGCCGTGGATCTGAAATTTCACGTGTGACCAACTCTCTTTTAGAAGTATTACTTTATCACCCCCTCCCTGGTTGTCATGGGAGCTGCACTGATACCAAAGAATGTTTATGTCTTTCAGTTACAACACCACGATGGTTTTCATGTAAAAGATTTACAAGATGGTTTACGAGCTTTACTTCCAAATATCAACATCAGCTTTAGTGCACCCCTTCCTCCTCAACCTTCCAGTACAGTTCCCACACAGAATCCAGCTCAAAATAGTAAGTAGTAGTTTGGAATTGGCATCACCTCATCCTGTTATCCTATACCATTTTGTTTTTTTTTTTTTTTTTTAAGTTTTAGGAATAGAGAGAATCATATGTGTACGTTGCATAATGATTATTTACCTTGCCAAAAACTGTAAACACTGGCCAAGAAGGTAATCACATGTGCACAGTTTGTGATGAATTACCTCCCATGTCTAAATGTTTAGAACAATTTTAAAAAAAAAATTATTGACTGGATTTCTAATTTAAAGCTTCCTTGCAAAAAGACTGGAATCTTTGTTGCTCTTTCATAATGAATCATACGACAACCATGCTATGGTAATTAATTCTCAAACTGATAATCGATAGACTGACATTCAGAAAACTGACAGACAACAAAGGTAACTTATTCAGAAGAGAAAAAAGTTACCTGAATATTATAAGCATGCTACAAGTAGATGAATATTCTTAGGATGTGATACCATAAACACTTAACAGTATAATGATGTCACATGATCATTTAACTGTGTAATGACATGATGTTATGATCAGTTATAGTGTTGCATTGTTAAGCATCTAACGATGTAATGGCATAATCAGTGACACTAACTGATTGTGCAATTACATCATTAATAATGTGATGACATGGCG
The DNA here is from genome assembly GCA_018389105.1 of Nautilus pompilius. Taxonomy (NCBI): domain Eukaryota; kingdom Metazoa; phylum Mollusca; class Cephalopoda; order Nautilida; family Nautilidae; genus Nautilus; species Nautilus pompilius. The sequence goes on along the minus strand of JACATO010002109.1, from coordinate 435,062 downwards.
CTATGATCATCAATTAATGTGATACTTTAGAGCATGACACCACAAACAGTTTAATGACATACAACAATGTGACACCAAGATGGTTTTAACTTGGTTATTACTTTTGAGTCATTTTGATTCATTTGGTGTTCCAGGAGTTAAATGAGAAATCTACCAAGTCGTCTTAATTTTTGCAATTTGAAAAAAAATTATTATTTTAAAAATTTGATACCACCACCTCCACTCAAAGTATCTTGCATGTCTGCAATCCAGTTTGTCAAGATATATGTATCTTATAAGCCCCAAATTGTATTTTCTCTAACCTGCTTTGTTTTCTTCTCTTTTTATAAATGTTGAGAGTTTTATTTGAATGCTACCTTGAAATCTGTTATCCTGTGAAAACTCCTTACCCACAAATTGTCTGTCTGTCTGTCTGTCTGTGTGTGTGTGTGTGTGTGTGTAAAAAGAAAACTTCTGATTGAATATGACCAGATTGAAGTTTTGCTTTTCCACCTGTCCTGCGTGACAGGGGAGTCCTAGAATACCAAACCAGGATTGCTAGACCCTTGGATACTGCTAAGTTGCTGTGGTGATGCTGTTTCTCCCTCCTCGTTTCAGGTTCATACACATGTATGCCAGACAATCCTCACTGGATGAAATCTATTCAGCAGCTCACAGAGTTTGAGTCACATGGGCAGAACAACAGACTTCCCTTTGTACAGCAGTATCCATTCAGAGGTGAGATGCTATGCACAAGAAATTCAGACATGTTTTAGAAAATAGTGCACCAGTTTTTAAGAATACCTTTTCCTGTGGTCAGCAAGACCCAAGACCAATGAGCTGAGTCTGTTTTGCTTCATACTGACGATGCAAGTAGAATTCTACAAGCATCATGTTTATCATTAAATAAAAAATCATTAGCCATACCAGTTTGAGAAAACTTTCTACAAAGAACAACTTTTGGTGAATGCGCAGGGGTTTTCCTAAATGTTAGACAATCCTCCAGATTACAAGGAATCTTGGTTTTTATCTGGGTGATGCAGTTAGGTTAGGATCATCACCGACTGCTTCTGAACACTGAGCTTTCAGATCAGTTTTTGCAAATGAAGTAGAATGCTAGAGAAAAGGAAAGAAAATACAAAACTTCAATGCAAAGAAATCATGTTAAATTAAATAGGGAATGTACATTGACTGGGATCTAAATTTGCTTAGGTTGATGATAAAACTCTATCATCGATTTAGCCAAACCCCTAACTACAGCAGATAACCCGGGATGTGCTTTGTACCCCTGTCAGAATTAAGTAGTTGTAGGCTCCATGGCCAGAAAATAATACAAACTTCAGTTTTGTTAAGTATTTTTTAAGAATATTATTCCCCGTGATCAGCAAGGCCGGTAAACTGAGTTTGTGTTGTTCCCTACCACTGCCATTGAAATACCATTAGCTATACCATTAGTAGTGGTAATGGGTGTTCATTTAGGGAGTCACGCATGTATAATCCATGATGACTTTGTCTTTGTGTTAAAAAAGCTACCGGTGTACACACAACTTTAACATGTATCAGGTAAAACAAAGTGTGCCAGGGTGATGGCCATCGGCTTCTGTTCTGATTGCCACCAGCTGCTTTCACTCCTACAATAGAGCTTTTATTAGCTTACGGTTTTCAGCCCTGGAATTGAAACAAAGACTCAGCTGCTTTCTCTGCAGTTTTGGATGCCATTGTGACCATTGTTCGCTTCTTGTTTTTTTTTTTTTTTTTTCTGCCAGGTGCAGCAGGTTGGGTGCCAGAGACACACAATCCACCCCCGGGCTTTCAAACACAGATAAGGTCCCCCTCGCAGAACCCAGAACCACACAAAGTGACAGATGGTAAGTTGGTGCCAGTCTTGTCTTGCCTTCTCCTGCAAGTGCAGAAGAAATGGGGAGGGCAGAGTCACCACCCCCTGTTTTAGAGGGCTGCTGTTTTGTGGGTACCGGTTAGTTTGGCATTAAACTTGGTGAGTGTTTAAACGACAGATTTACTCTTTCCCTACCGGTGTTTCTGAAGGCGGGTGGCTACTCAAATGTAAATTGGCTGGAAGGAAAACGTATTTTCAATCACCTGCTTCCAGGATTTGATGATAGAATATATTTTCTCCACTGCCTTTCTAACAGATGCTTGTTCTAACTCATCAGTAGTCAACAGTTAGTTATCCATCAGATTCATTCCTGTCATTGGCACGATCATGTTGTTGTTTGTTTTTTTTTCAGATCTTCTCAAAGAATTATGTGTTCTTTGTACTTCCACGAGAATAGTTTACGTACATTCTCAGTATTTGATTTTTTAAAATCCTTGTATAATGTTACAGGCTTAGGTTAAGTGAATAAAAGCAATTTAAGTAATAATACAAAATGGAAAAGGCAACTTACTCCAGAGGGAGAGATCTTACCCAGTTATATTCTCAGTCAAGTAGTACGACCTTTTGTCTGCTTATTGCTTGGGATTTTTTGTTGAAGTTCACGTTTTCCTATGGTGTACAATAAGCTAATTTGTGTAATAAATGGCTATTTGTAAGATAGATGGCATGCAGCTACACCTGTGCCATGTGGTCAGGGTTACCTCTCCTTGCACATTTTCAGAGAAAACTAACTAATTTAACAAGTTGTCACTTCTCTAAATTATTATCAAAAGCTGACTGGACAACTTTTACATTGGTCCTGAAAAAATAGCTCTTGTGCTTCAGAAATTCTTTAGCGAAGGAGTTTAGGGGGGGGGAGGTATATATATTAATTAACTTTTTTTTTTTAAAATTAGAAAATAGTTTTGAAATTCATTGTTCTTAAAATATTGTCCAATTGCAACAAGTTTCTTATCAGCCACATGGTTCCAAAGACGTTAAGATTCCTATAAAATAAAAGATAGTTGTCACTTAAACAAAAGTATAAATTTAAAAAAAATAAAATAACTAGAACAAATGGCATAAAGAGACTGTTAATCTTAGGAAACTGAAAGTAATAGGGTTAGTTCAGGCATTTCCCACCACCTCATTGTGTTTTAATGATCTTTCTCTGTCACCATCATCAGAATGGAGACCTGACGAGGAATTGTGTTTTGAATTGAAACATTGATTCGTAGTAGTAGTTTGTGTTCTTGTAATTATTGTACAGTTGTCTGCCAGGTTCTGACTTTGTCCATCTAGAGATATTGCCAGAATGTGGTGCAATGATTCTGCAGGTCCGAGTGGATTTATCATCTTTGTAGGTCCTCAGGAAACCAAATATGATGGGTAGCTTGCTACAGGGCTCAGCCTTGTCTGAGTTCTTTATCTCCTTTCAGAGGGAAGATGTTTTGGATCCCTAGTGGGATTCCACTTTATTTTACTGAAGTTGTCCTGGTATTTCTCTTGGTGCATTATAACCGCAGCATTTCCCTTATCATTGTGGGGGTTGTAACGGTCTTATCCTTTGTAACTAAACCAACAGAATGGTCCTCCTCGGGGGTGGCAGAGAAAACAGCCAAAACGCAGCTTCGTTAACCCATTTACCACCAATGGGCTGGTAGGAAATGCGTAAACCAATCCGCTACTTTCCGTAAACATCAAGCAGTAACCCTGATTGGAACATTTCTCCTCCAAGATTCGCTGTTTGCCGTGCTGCGGCCGGAGAACGATTCACTAGAGATCTATTGTCACCGATGTTCTCCTGACCATCCCTCTTGTGTTTCAGGTCTACAGTGAGGCGGCGGACAACCCCCGTACCCGGTGTGCTTTCTGCCTGTTTTCTTGTTGAAATGCGATTAAAGGTTTCCTCACTTCAGAGATGCCAAATATTTCACAGTGGAAAAATAAATAAAAAAAAAACAAACAAAAAAAATGTTATTTAAATTTTAAAGTTGAATTACAGAAAACAATAGACGTTGTGAATTTTTCTCAACCCCCCCTAAATTTCCTCCTCTGCCATTCTTTTTTTTTTTCCTTTCCTTTTTCTTTTCTTTAAGTTTTATTTTTCTCCCAGAAGATAAGGTTGGGGATTTTGGGGGGGTGGGCAGCAGGGCGGCATCTCTGCACTGAATGAAATCAGCCAGAAGAGACGTACACCGTGACATTAGAAAGTCACATGACTGTGCACAAACTGCCCTCTGCTGGCGATTCTACCATGCTTACTGTGCTTTGAAGGAGTTAATCATTAATATGCAAATTTCTTTGAGAGAGAGAGAGAGAGAAAAGAAAAGACTTAAATAGCCACCATAGCAGCTTACCAAGAGAAAACAAGGAGAGTCATCATTTATTGGGGCCGTTCAGTCAGGTGACTTTGTGATGATGGTGCTTGCTCATTCTGGCTTCCTGTGTGGGGTTGGGTGGGGTGGAATAGACTGCAAAACTCTAATGTGGAAAACAACTATATATATATATATACACACACAAACTGTCAACCAGAAAAACTGAACTGGGTTGCTGGTGGATGGACTGGCTCTTCGATCCCCTGCTCTACCTGGTTCCACCTATGTGATTGGTCAGAGTAACAGATTCTGTAAATCTAGCATTTTCTTTTTTTTTTTTTTTCCTCGTTGTTGGCAGTATGGCTGAGGTGGAGTCTTAAATAAAAGCCATAATCTGTTGTTGTTCTCTCTCGTTCTTTCCATTGTTGGAAGCTTTGTGCGTTTCCCCCTAACCCCTTTCTCTGAAATAGGTGCAGTAAGAACCAACAGCCGAGACCCTCGTGGTTCTGCGCATTACACAGGCTATTGTTTGTTTGTTTGTTTGCTTGCTGTTTTTGTAGGAAAAAAGTAAATCTGGTTTTGGAATGTGCCCGTTTAAACAGAGCTTTTGACAAAGTGAGAAATCTTCAAGACTGATCATCTGAGGTGGCCTTACCATATACAGTTAACGTGTGTGTGTGTGAGAGAGAGCTGATCCGAGCGAGGATAGCTGGGACCCGGATTCTCTCTATTTTGAAGGAGACTAGAAATTAGGGGACCGCCCACCCTCTCCCCTGACGTTCTAGACCAAGTGGCTCGGCTTCCCTTTAAAATAGAGCATTTGTGATGGCCATGGATGTACAAAATGTTTGCAGGCGGCTTGAATTTTTCATGCAGATAGAGACTTAGACAGCTTGATTTTTCTTCTTTGTCATCTCCCCAGGGAAGAAAATCTGAAAAGGTTTGGACTCTTATATGTCATATCCATCTTCTGGACAGGGTGGAAAGCATAACAGTCAGTGGACAAAACAAGTTCTTTTTTTGTGTTTTTTTTGACAAAACAATCCACACAAACCGAAATAGTTTTACAGACACAAGTAAAGGAGTTAATTAACAAGAGTGAGAGGAAACATTCCTCATCTTCATATCACACCCTGATCTAAGCTGCATCAAAAGTATGTATCTATTTTATTATATTTTTTTTGGTCATAAAATCATTGTATGTAGTCACAGTACAGATTAACTGTAGTTGGTACCAACCTTGGCAAAACTTAAATGGTGTAGATGGCCAATTTGTTTTGACGACAAAAGCTGTCAAGCAAAGGAGACTACAAACCATTTGCCAGTTTTCATAATTAAAAACATTCATTTAAATGCCAATACTAGGGGTCATGATTACAAATTAGCTAAAGTTCCACCATGATTAGATATCAGAAAGAAAGAAAAAGATTTTTTTTTAGTAACTGAATTATTAACAGGTGGAGTATACCACCAGAAAATGTATTTAGTAATGGTGATGGTGTCAGTGGATTCAAGAAATGCATCAATGGCATCTCTTCCCGAGGATGGTCTTGGATAAGCTCCTGCCTCTACTAAACTAAGGTAGCAAAGTTATTAACAAATTAAACTATCTGCTACAGGTAGGTTCACCACTACACATACACAGTGGGTATCCCTGAGCCGTCTATAAGTTGTAATGACTCCCTGCCTACTACTGTCAACTGAGCTGACAATTCTAGATTGGTGTAATTCAAAAAGCTGAATGCTGTTTCATAATTCATACCTTTTTTTTTTTTTTTTTTTTTTTAAACTTAGAAACTGACAAACTTTCTGGATGTTTATAAACTACTGTAAAAAATTATGTACATTTAATAATGTAATGATTTCATCAAAAAATATTTTGATTATTCAGAAATACTTCCCCCTCATGCAAAATCTGTCAACATGACTTATGAAAATCCAGGATTGTCTCCCCCTGAGAGAGAGATGGTACTCGCATAGACCAGACCAATCCAACTCTGTTACAACATATAGTAAAAATTAAAATGTTCTTCCCACTCTACAAACAACGGATACCTACATAACAAATCACTTTCTTTGGTACAATGAAATTTCACAACAATAAATAACTTTTTAAGGGCTGGGAGAAAATCTTAAGTAAGATTCATTGTCTGCCAGGCCTGGAGCCTTTCACAACACGTCTAACCCATCCAGTTCACAACACATTACCAGTCTCTGAAACGCGTTTTACTGCACACCTACACACACGTTAAGTTACAAGAACCACAAGTGGCAGCCAGTGTAAGAAATAAAAAACTTTATCCGCGTAGATGGCATAGCGTTTGTCTATTGCTTTTCTTTGCTCACAGCAGAAATTTCCTTCCGCATTTGTTCTTGCTTATGAACTTCCATTCCAAATTATCAGTACATCCACCTGGTTTAGTTGATCAGGCATCAAGCCCCCAATGTCACTCCATTTCCAGAACGCCTGGCTGCCACTATCCACCTTTCAGGTGCAGCTTAGCCGATTCCCATGAATCAGGTTGTTGCAGAATCGGATGCAGACTTTTTTCAAGTTAGCTTTTGTGTTTGGAAGAAAATGTGCATTTACACAGCAGAATGGCTGGAACTGTGTTCTGCCCAGAAAGTTGGATCGTTCTTACTTTTTCACCAGCAGACAATTGCTGCCAATGCTACATCATGTGACTATTAAAATATAATTAGGTACACTACTGGAAGAAAACAAATGTATAGAGTTACTTAAAACAAAAAAAAAAAAAGGATAACTAATTTATTTCTTGCCATAAGAGTGAATGTACAAATTTATACACAGATGCAAAATAATATATATACCCAATGAACTATCATTTAAATCTTATACCTTTTGAGAAATGTAAAATAGTCTAGAAGTTTCCAGAACATACTCCTAAACACGTAACAATTTCATTGGATGACTAATAGACCAATAAGATGATGCCACACACACACACACCATTATAAATTGAACAGATGCTTCTAAACCTCAAAAGCCAGAACTGTTGAAGACTATGGTTATTGAATTTTTTGTTGTCAGGATGGTAAAAAGCAAGCAATTTGATCTGCTGTTTGTCCTCTAGAAAGGAAGGCCTGACATACTGCAGGAATTCGTAACAGATACACTTCACCACATGCAAAGACAACTGGGAACAACAACAGTGGGGGGGGGGAGAGTTAACGCTTTTTAGCAAAAGAAATAGAAAACTTGCAGATGCAGAGATTTTAGCAAAAGCCAAACAGCATAAATGAAATCTGGTGTCCCCCTGACAAAAAGTAGATAAGGAATCTGAGTTGCTGCTTTAAATGGTCAAGTGACCACTAGTGAAGAGGTTACAATGGGAAAAATTATACAAATATCAAACTATAGAAGACCGGAAAAAAGTAATATAGACTGATTAGTCAAAGTTTGTTGTGTGTGTGTATCAACATATTGATTCTTACATTCACTATGTTATGGTGAGAAATAGATAGGTTATACTATTCTTTTTTCACTAATTGTCCCAATATTTGTGTGCGATTCCAAACATTTGTCCAGTGGCGTACATCCAACAAAAGAACTGTTGGTTAATGAGATATGAGATACAAAAAAACTGAATTTTCTTAATGAAAAGGGAAAATTTGGCACAAGGATTTGTCTACCAGAGGGGATTTGACACAAAGAATTGTGTCATGGAAGGTTCAAATCTCTGAGATCCATAGCATCTGATCTTGACAAACATGATGGATGTATGGGGCTGTGCAGCTACAAAGCCCCTGATTCCTGAAGGGTAATAAAAATCTGAGATACAAAAGGGGAAGGGGAATGAAGTTTTAAAAAAAAATTACTTGGGGGTTTTGACACTCATCGAGATAACCTGTCAGTGTGGTGGTCCATGAAGTTTTAGTGACTAGATCCGAGTTTACTGACTGTGGGTAGCACTGAGGATATCGGGAGTGGTGATCACGGTGGGAGAATTTGGCTCTGATGATGACTGAACATGGTGGGTTGAGAGGAGGGAGTTGGCGCTGTCCACTGCCACCGCCATCAGTCTGCTCTGGGCCAGTCTGTGAGTTGACATGGACATGAGGTTGTGTGGGATGGTGTCCAGCTTTACTGTGCATGGTTTGATCAATTTGCGTGGATCCACGATGGACAATGGACTTCTGCTGAACACCACTGATGGGTTTGCTATGGAAAGGTCCATTGGCTCAACTGATGATAGTTTGGCCTAAAAAGAAACAAACAAAATTTACTTTCTTTACTTTTCAATAATTAATTACAAATCTCCAGTCTTCCTTTCTGTTTATTGCACTGTTCCCAGTCACTTATGTAAGGAACACGAAACTTTTCTTTGATCATATACACAGTAAATGCAACAGCTTATATTATAGTAGTAGATACTGGAGATGTCAGTTATTATCTAATTGAAGTTATGGCTAATATTCTGTTGATTCTGGAAGGTACTGGTAATGATGGTTGGAGTAATTCAAATTCTTGGTGAAAACATTCATAATTATGCTAATTTACTATAAATAGCAAGTTCTGTAAAATTACAGTATAATTATAATGCAGATAATCTTTGTTCACCTGTAGATAAAGTAATAAGTTGATCATCTGACATTACAACTACTCTGGCAACATGGACAAGTGGCTTTTATGACTCCTACCAACAAGACTTGATACCACTAGTTCTTGGCAACAGGATAAGTAGTGCCTACAAGATTTGTCATGACTCCTTACCAACATGACTAGTGGCTAGAAGACCTGATATGGCTACTTCTTGGAAACATGACAAATAACTAGATGTGGCATCAATACTCCTTGCCAACAACTGGTTGTTAAGGCCTTGGCTTTACCACTACTCATCAACAGGTGACATAATGCGGAATTCTCACATGGGTTTTAAAAACTGGTAAATGTTTCAGATTTCTAAATTAATCTTACATCTATTTGGAAAATCTCTCAAACTTAATAATGAGAGAGGAGGAGGCATAACTAAAAAGCCTCTTCCCCAGATTTGCCTGCAGACAAAACTGGAAAAGTTTAATTATAATCGCATTAGCAATCAGATCTTCCTTTTGTGGATGTGGAAGGTAGCCTAACAGTGCGGATACTGGATTGCCAAGTTTGAAGCTCACCAGGGTAATCTTCTAAGAGACTGGTGAACGAAAGAAAAATTTTACTTCGGAAAGGTACAGACATCTAAGCGTACAGGGAGAGTTGCCTTATTTTTCAAAAAAAAAAGTTGCGTATTAAGAGTTGCACGTGTGATCCAAGAGAACCACCTGGCATCAGCTCCTTTCAGTAAGAATAGGGTCCCTGGTCATATAATGAACCATTTAAGCCAGTGACATACAAAGAGATGCACCAGATCAAAATGAGGTATCTGTAAAAAAACCGAGTTATTTTTGGGAGAACTTCTGGTAGTCTTTGCTATTTCAGATGCTTTGAAAATGTAACAAAAAGAAGAAAAGGGATGGGAATTTCAACTGGGCACCGATTCAGAAAGGTCCCAGGGAGGTCAACCGTTCAGGAACAAAGGAGACAGCTCTCGGGTGCAGACACTTCTCAGATGGTAAATTTTCCGAAGGTATCTAAAAGATTCGTTGAGAGGTTTTCGGCTGGAAATCTCAGGGTGGAGCTAATAATTAGCCATTTTACTGTGATCTCTTCTAAGGAGAAGGCGAATCGCTTCACTATGCCCCTGGTTCGAACCAACCGTTGTTTTTTTGTTTGTTTTTCTTCCTCTTTAAAAAAAAAAAAAAATGCAAAAGCTTCAAAGTTGGATTTTACGTTTAAAATCTGAAAAAGGAAAAATACAGAGTTTAAGGATCAAATTGATAACCTTTTTGAATGGGAGAAAGGCCAGTTCCTGCTTGCAATGACAGACCGAGGACTTTTAACGGGTCATCTCGTAAGATTTCAGAAATGAACAGGGTCGACGATTACGCAGCGCCCTGGAACATGTTATGGAAACAACACACACACACACACACACAGGACGATAAAGGAATAGCACGATTGTGCATTGAACATCTCACGGGTGCAAATTTTACCACATACCTGACTTGAGAAAGGGTTAGGGAGGAGGGGACAGTATTTGAGGGGTGAATGGTACTCACTGTAACTGGCTGGCTGACCCTAAAAATGAATTGTCGAAAGGGCTCCAAGAAATGTCAGTGACCTATGGAACTTCAAGGCAGCATTGCATTCAAGCACTGTACCAAGAAGTTACAGTGAGCTCTGATTAACAACAGTTAACTAGTTAATTTTGCTAAGGCCTCCCGTTTTCTTATCACATTTGTCATGACTGCTGCTGATTCCGCAGTAAATAATATTAAATTAGGTATTTCCACTGTCATAATGTTTTTTCTCTCAGCGTTGTGTATATATGTATGTATGCACATATATCATTCTTGGTGGCAGCATGCATAGGCACAATTTGTTGGTTGTGAAGTATCCCAAGTATTCTCAGCTGGTCAGAGACCCTTAATTAAGCGGTTCCCCCCCCTTTTTTTTTACCAGTGTCTCAGCTCCATAAACTGCACCTGTTAGGAGAAAAAAAATAGGATAAAAACGTTCCACAGATGTAGGGTTTTTAGTGAGGGTTAGTTACGCCTCAGATCCTTTAACCGACGAATGTTTGGTGCATTTACTACGTCTTCGATGGGCCCTTAGTGGAGGGGGGGGGGCTGAGCTCACGTTCAATGGCTGTTAGTCTGAAATCGTTGTAGTCTCCACCGACATCCACTAAGACGACTGACTGCAACCTCAGCCTTCCTTGAATCGTGTGGAGAAAAACAGACATTCGTTGTGCTATAACCATATTTCAGTGGGTGCCAGACCAAAGCATTGCTATCCATCCCGCTGCACCTACAATAGCGGCTTGAAAAGGGAAGACCGCTCCCGTTAATTAATTATGATTTTGGTTCTTTGAAGTCGTGTGTGTTTAACGTTTCTAGCCTAGCACTGTGAACCCCAGAGATCATCAACAGTTACTGGGCATGGGTCATTGTTAAAAATATCTTCTATTTAAAATTCTCATTAAATTACGAATCATGGAATAGAAGAGAAGTTACAGACTTTGTTGATAACGCAGCAGTAGATTAACCTGATCAATTTCCAGACGATTTTAGCAGTAAACTGCTATTATAGGAGAGACGAGTCTTCCTTCAAGCATAAAACAAGAGAATCGATTAACAAAAAAATTTGCATTAACTTCTGATTTTTTTCCATTCCCCGCATCAAACTGTGGAGGACTGGCAAAGGAGACAACTTCCTGCTGCATGTAGAACAAGGAAGTAAATTTCATTAACAATGCATCAATCTTTGTCGTGACTGAAGAACTGAAAGTGGACAGTTCGTGTGCAGTCTGGTCAATCATCGTGTTTCACGGGAGGTCGGGGAATTGGATGCAGACTGGCTTTCGAGTTGAAAATCATGAACAAACCTACGTTTTAAAAAAGGGAAATTGTTTTTTTTTTATATATCTCTGAATACAGTATTTACAGAGAAAGCCGTGTGCACTGTCCATATGTTTAACATTCCACATGGCGCCCACGGTTCCACAGAACAACGCAGATGTTCCAACGGCCTTCACACTGCATTAACCCTGACACAGCATACGGCTCGGGATTTATCGTCCTAACAACAGACATTTGGTTAATGGGTTGAAACGCAAAGAAAAATAAAGTTAAAACCCATGAGCGAATGAATTCTTCCTCTTGTAAGAAGCAGATATTAAATGGGTGAACGGAATGCTAGGTCTGTGAAGCATACAAAAGATGCTTCTTAATAGTAAATCAAGGTTAAAACCATCGGGGTAAAGGAAGTTTGGCCAGAACACCCTCCCTCTACACCAAAATAGCTCCCTTGCTGGCCAAGGGTTAATGCCAGAGACTTAGTTTCTATGTTTATAGTAGTATGGCAAGCACCAATTGTACCTCGGATCATAAAGAAATACACATCACACCCATAAGTAGTAGAACATGTAGCGCTGTACCCTGGAATGTGGAGTAATGCAATTTTCACGAGGATTAGCATTCATAGTTCAGAGTAGTACTGTGAAGAGCAGTGTGTTCTGGAATGAGACATCCACGTATGTTGCAGCTAAAATACTGTAAAAGTGTTGTACCATTTTGTACCGTCCTTTCTTAGCTGTAAGCAGCATGCATCTCAACTTCAAAGGGATAGCGGAGCACAGTGATAACTTCTTTTAATTTGTGACGACACTCAGACGAAAACGGCAGCATCAATCGATCAGCACATACGAAGAACGTATGCAAAAACTCATCTTTTACTACGGCGGTCACCTACGATAAAAACAGTGACTGCTACTGATGATTCGAATTTACACCTGATGAATTTCCCAGGCAGTTTTCAGACGGATAGATAAATAGTGGTATTGACAATTGAGGTTTCTAAAATAATGTAAGACGTAAATTTTATTTCCTCAGCAATCAAATTAAAAGGAAAGAAAAATGAGCGAGTGTCTGAAGTCTGGTGACAGCAGGCTTGCAGCTTTAACACTGAGTAACATCACTCAGCCAGGCTGTCAGACTGTCAAGTAGTACAACCACTCCTGCTATACCAATTCCGACTTCGTTTTCGGTGTTTTTGTCGAGCTTTTTATTTACCAAGCAAAAAATACACCGTCAGTTTCGTTTTTCAAGCCCTTACAAACCCCTCTGAGTATTACGCCGCCGTGTATGGTTTTCGCCCTGAAATGAGGCAGATCCCTTGCTTAGTTTTCCCCGCGCACATTATGTGCATAAAATGTCTATTTATAGTAATGTACTGTGCGTGGCAGTAGCTCATAGTTACAAACGATGACTCCAGGCCATAGAGAAGCAAACCTGTGCACAGACCGACTGGAGGTGGTAAACTCCAACGGACCAGTGTCTTTTTGTGGAAAATGAATTCATTAGTCCATCATAAATTGCATGGTAAAAGTTTTTATTAGGAAATATTTACATTTGTTTTGTACAAACAGTGACAACAAAAACCATCCAAGGCACATTTCAGCTGCAGAGAACTGCAGCATCGAGCTCAGCTAGGCAGGCATACATCAACATCACTGACACAGACTGCAATCGGAAATTGTATCACAGAGGTAATGGCTTCTGGTGTTTCATCACCGTCACCACCATCATATATTTTTTTGTGAAATCGATGAATAAAACAAGGGTCGGGAGGTCTCAGCGCAGATGAAGAGTAGAAAACATGAAAACAAATTAAATGGGCCAGATGTATTCGGTCCCTTTGGTTTTTATTCCAAAGTTCTGTCTTCAACTAAGAGCTGAATAGTAATAATGATGATGATGATGATGATGATGATGATGAACAACAATTGCAAAATCTCATGTTTGTATTAACATAACATGCCTTTTTTGTTAAAAATTCAGTTATGGCATTTATATTTATTCTAAAAAATCAATTAAAACAGAAAAGAAGTTTACAAATGTACTACTTGCTTACAAATGCCCACGTACCAGAGAGAGGTTTGTTTATAGATGAAAATTCTCATTAGCTAAGTTAGCCTCTAGTACACATTCCAGTGTTTCTTTGTCATTGATTTGCTGGGAAGGGTGAGAGATATTAATCAGATTACAGGTCTGGGGCAAGCAATTCACAGATGCCAAATTCCCATGGAGATTTTTTCCCTCCATATTCTCTGTGCCAAACATAATTAGGTACCGTCAGGTTCAAACCCTTTTTGAGTTCTGTGGTGACACACACACACCTAAAGGGGTTACTCGTGACAGCCATACTAGAATTTCTCTCTCTGAAGCTGATTTGGTATCCAAATCTGTGCATCATCAGGTCATTATTATTATTAAATCACTTCAAACATTTTAAATTTAATCGAAATTATTTTTATTGCTTTATATATAAAATATTGATTCCCAAATTAAAAAAACAATGAAGTTGAACTAACATTCATGGTTAATGTTTCATATTTGCAAAGAGCCAAATCCGCTTATGAAGTAGATCAGCAAGATGAAGAGATTCTCTTCATCTCCTTTGTTTTGTCCCCATCCCTCTCCTCTCCCTCTCTCTCAATACACTGAATTAAGCTAATATCCTGCACCCATTCAATTAAAACTATTATATTTTTTTTAAAGAATGATTGTTACTTTTCCATTCTTTTGAGATGACCATTCTTTCCTCTCCTGACTCTTAATAAAGGTAGTCGTTTTTCAATTGCTGTTAGGATATCTGCCTTGAAGAGCAAGACGATAGATGGGTCACCATACTCATTTGGGAGATTCTCCAGGCTAGAGAGCTGTTGGTAGGATAAAGGGCAAGCGGTCACACACCCAGGTAATAAGAGTGGTTTGTTGACCATAGCTTACAATTCCAAGATCATGGGGATGTCTGAGGACTGGTTCATAGGTCGCAACCCTAGTAGATGGTTTGCTGCATCACTTTTTGCTCAGCATAGCAGAACTTCAACAATGACTTGACTTCTGATCTTTCTGCGGCCACTAGGGGGGTGTCATCAGCCACGGCCATGTGCAGGCAGCAGACGACCTGCAGTGCTTCTCCCCTTGACTCGCTGCCAAAAGCAGAATTGGTTGAACTGGTGCCATGAATGTGCTGCCTGGACAACTGGAGCCATGTTCTCTTTAATGACGAGTTGAGGTTTAGCCTACAGTGTGACTCACGGTGTATACTCATCTGGAGAGAACATGGAACACGCAATCAGCCCACAAACATCATGGAAAGAAGTCGCTATGGAGATGGAGGATGTGACGGCCTGGGCAGGTATTTCATTGTATGCACATACGAACCAGGATGAGAATTTGGATTCCTGTGTTAGACACATGCAGATGATGTATTTGGAGTAATAACAATTGTAATATCTTCAAGACCAAACCATTACCCACTTAACAAGGCCAGCACATTCTTCTAAGCTAAATCCTATTAAGAACATTTGGGATGCTCTAGGAAGATAAGTTGCCTGCATCCAATCCCCCCCTTCCAGAAACTGCAAACGTCTCTGATAACACATTGAACTTTATTTTCCCACTTAAGCAGCAGTGAGTCACGTGTTGCTATGAGGAGTACTGTATCCCCTACTGACAGCTAATTCACTTTTATTTACACTCTTTATGTTAAACTGCCTTCCTGTTTTCTGACTCGGTCCTGCTCGTTTCCTCTCACACCCTTTAAATTTGTAATTCACATATTTTTTTTGATAAAGGTCACGTGGAGAGAGGTTTGCTCTGATCATTCGGTGAATAAGACATTAACTATTCTCGAAATATGCTGTTTGTTGCCTAACTTTCCTTGAAGCCAGTGCGCGTGTGACCAGGTTGAAGCAAGTTTCTTTCGGGTATAATTTGTTAAAATTATAAATTCAGCAGTGCCCCATGTGAAAGGCAGTTACTAGTTAATTCCTTCTACTTTCCATGACATTCAACAATGTGCAGCAGTTTGCAGATCCGAGTGCAGTCTTGTGACATCTCAGAACGATAACAAACACTGACCCTCCACAATTACGTAAAGTACTGCACAAACATAACAGTATTTGGAAGTGGGGAGAACAATAGATTGTATAAAATTAAGTTTAACAATCAAACAGCAAACCCTCTTAAAAGATATGGCCAGCTGGTAGACCTCGTGGTACTCTCACCCCTGCTGGCTCAATGCTTCACACAATGGTATTCGGTGAAGAAAAACAACAACAACAAAAAATGTACAGCAGAGGCTTGAACACTTAGCGGATTCCGAGGGGGGGGGGACTGGCAAAATGTGATGTGATGTGCTATAAGAACTGAAAATTAAAAAAAAAAAAAAAAGGGAGTGTATTACAGACAGATCAACCAGCTCTCAAATGTTAAACAAGGAAGTTGGAGCAGCTCATGGTCAATTTCCCCGACTTTTCTGTGTCGTCGTTGTTGCTGTTTTCAGTTCAGCTCAGTCTGACGGCGAGCATCTCCCAGACATTCTGGACCAATGACAAGGAAAACCTGTCTCTCTAAATAACACGCTGTGGTCTCTCTTGTCGTCTGTCTGCTTCCAGTAACCACACACAAAGTCCCCCGTTAAGAACCCCACCTTGAGCCAACAAGTCATGTCAGTAGAATTTTGGAAAAGGACTAAAAAACAGAAACAACATGTAGGGGGGAGGGAGAGTGAAAATCTCAGTTTGTCCATATCTCAAAAGTTTCATTCCCGTGAAATACAACAACGGGAAAGACTCTCTACAGAACTAATACAGCTGAACTTCAGTTGTAACAGGCTCTTCTCACGTTCCTTCACCAGCCGGCCGCTTGGGCTTTCCTGAAGTCAGGAGTTCCCAGAAAATCTCGTGGTGGAAAACTAGCGACACTTCCCTCCACGAGTTGCTCCCCCTCGTAGGTACCGATGAAGGACACTACTACGTGTATCAAGATACTAAAATTTAACATCTTATTTGTTTTCCAATGAAAGCCAAAAATGGATGTCTGCTCGAGTCCTAATTTTGCGAGAAATAAAGTTTGCTTGCAAATGTGTGTGAAAAGATGCAGACACTGGTACATAATTAGGGAGATACGTACCACTCGGCTCAGCCTATTGCAGTATGAGGTTAAAACTGTGGGGAGACACCCCCTGACCAACTTAGACTAGCTGAGTTAGTGCAATGTTTTGGGCGGGTATCAGATTTAAACAGAATACTTAAACAGTTGCTCTTCTGGAGGATAGACACAGTAGGGACCATTCCATGTTATTCTAACAGGGAGACAACTTCGAAATTAGGGGAGAATCATTTTTCTGTTGAGAAAACTTTAGTGTCTTTGTTTCTGAAGAAACTTCAAAACATGAGGTTTTCTGTATGCAATTGCTTAAAGATCAGGTTTTTTCTTTTTTTTATTTAAATAAATTTAGACAACCAATGTAAAGTACTAACACACATGCAAACACAGACACACAACCAGTCTTACAACAGGTTTACAGTGTGTGAAAAAGATACAATGACCACAAAGATGTGTTCTTAGAAAAACATCCAACAATGGGACAACACCAACCAAAGCTTCCAGACACAATCAAGCCAGCACAGTACAGAGAGAGACAAACTTGCAGCAGCATATACATGAGACCAGCATTCACTGACACGTGCAGATTGACACCATGGCTTGTCTGTCTGTTGCTTTCCTCTTCCTCTTCTCACAGAGTTCAAAAAAGTTGCAGCAGCTGCTTCATTTGCTTTGCCCACCTCGCCTCCCCACCGATGAAATGATAACGGAGCAGGCAGTTCAGTAGTCAGCAATCGTGGGAGGTTACAACAGTGTGCATCTCTATCACCTTCCCAGATCATTATCATCTTCGGTGAACCTCACCGTCCATGCTTTACACACAACATCACAAAATGGTATAAAACCCAACTGACTATTCCTGTTTCTCTTCATCGTAACCCAACTGGATGATGATGATGATGAAATCACATGGCGGAGATCTCTGGCCACATCTTAAGGATGCATTAACTTTTCCCCCTTTTTCTTTTAGTTCTGCACAAACCAAAGACGCTTTCGTAAACTGGTGAGAGAAATTCCTTGCTGAAGATGCCCAACTGCGACAGTTAACAACCAAAGGTGGATTATCCGACAATTGCGTAGCTTATCTATAATTCAGTTCAGATAATACCTTAACCTCACTCTCTCTGCCCCAACAACAAAAAAAAACATCAACAGATTTTAGAAAAAAATTCTACATTATCTTTTTTCTTTATTAGAAAAGCCTGTAATTACATAGAATTTGACAAATACTACCTAAAAAAACTGACCTGACTTTTCTTAAAACAGAATATCTGGGCCCCTTTCCTATTAGTGCACAGAATTTTATGATTGTAACTTAATTCTAGAAGTTACCAATGTATCCGTGTTTAGTTTGTGTGTAAAATTATACCTTGAAAGTTAGCCAAAATAGTGCACGTTGTTAATTCTAATTATTGGAATTACCATCTAAAATCAATTAACAAACTGTATAAAGAAACTACACTGATGCTATTCTAATCTCAAAGTAACAAATATAAACTTTTTTCAAAATCTGAGTTCTGAGAGACTGAAGAAGAGTTTCCTTTCTTTGAATATTAATTTTCACCAGCGTGTGTCTCAATGGTTACCCTCCTGGACTGCCAGGGCTGAGAGGTCTGGGTTCAAATCCTGGGCGAGGTCTGGCACGGTTACTTCTCAGCCAGTGGTGTGTTTCTTCCCCCAGATTCTCCAGCTTCTTCCCACTTTAACGCCCCCCCCCAACATGGTGTGGAATGGCCAATACTGTCTAGCAGTTAACCCCAGCACCTTATCCCTGATGTACGAAAAATGACACCACCAACGATGTCGTTAGATGGCATTGAGGGAACCTCTCTCTAAATATCCAACTGCTGAAAACAGCTTTAAAAAATAAAAACAACAATTAAATAGAGGCCCCCAATAATTTCTAAATGCACAGTTCTCTCTCATTTCTAATGTACTATATTAAAAAACAAAATAGTTTCCAAACGTACACTCGATAGCCTCTAACAGAAAACTGTTCAGATCCCGACACAAAAAAACAGGCAGTAAATGGGGAAAATTCTAGAAAAGTGATGGAAAGATAAATCATTTTAAAACAGAAATAAAGCAGAACAAAATGCAGCATTTAAAATTTAAATCTAATTACATCTGTAACTATGTTAATAAACTGTTAAAAAAATAATTAGAAATTGTAGTGAGTTACCTCCCCTTCCACTTTTTCAACTTTTGTATTTATTTTATATTTGCTCATATGACATAAAAGAAATGAATAAATACAAAGTTTAATTTGTATAGAAATAATCTTAATTTTATTTTTTAAAATAGTAATAAGTTCTTAAAGCTGACACTGCCTATTATAATATACACAAGTTTTGTACAGTTCCTTTCTGTGAATTTCAAATATTTTACCCTACAAATAAGAGTATATATAGGAGAATGTTCACTGTGAATCCAGTCAATGCTGAGACAACCATACCTGGACATCAGACGTGAGTTTCTCGGGCGCTGAGATAGACAACTTATCCTCATTGTTGATACTTGGCTGTTTGCTGATGTATGACGGGTCCATCTCTTTCCGGCTGTAGTGTGGCACGTCTACGGGCTCGACGGGTTTCTCTGTGGCCAAGGAGTAGGATGTCGCACTCTGGCTGCTGCTGCTGGTGCTGTTCTGTCGTTGGTATTCACTCCCCTAACATGCAAAATGTAACAGAACAGCATCAGTGCTGTGCGGCTTGAGAAACTTAGTCATCACCTGAAACTTGCAGCCAAACAATAGATTCGTTGGACCTATGATATTAATGAGTCCCTGCTATGCTACAAAATATCAGCTGAAAAGGTGGAGGGGGTTGACAAGCCAGTCACATGTCATAAGAAACACTACCTCATCATGGCAAAGTCTCACTACAGGTGTAAGAAAAACAGTCGAAACCTTGATAAACACTGACTACAGGTGCAAGAAATACAGCTAAATACAGATGCAATAATTTTATCAATTAAGTTAACAAACAACAGGTAGCATTAGATGCATTTAAAAGCTTGTTCAGACAAGCACCACGCTTGTGTATCATCAATAAATGTCAGAGTCCTATAGTCATCCAGAAATATCCTCTAGTTTTCTTGCTACGAGACTTGTACTATTTCCATAGATTGTCAGTAAACAAGTACTTCAGATCAGCAATTTTGTAAGGCCTAAATTTAAAAAAAAACAAAAGGTTTAAAAACTGTCCCTGGCAGACCAACCTACCTGTATATTTTTCACAGTAGACAGGTGTTGCTGGCAGAACCTTATCGCTTGTTCCATCTGCTGTACCAGTGTTGTGTTATCATCAAACTGTAATATATATATATATATGTGTGTGTGTGTGTGTATAAAATAAATAAACAAAATCAGAAAAAATTGAAGCTAAAATATAATATACTAGTCTGTTACCTGTGATATCATTAATTAATTAATTTTCTCTAAGCTCAACACTGAAAAGTCAGTTTGGCATATGGAGGTACAAATTAAAGTTTTTTCTTCTGATTTTTGCACGTGGTGTCCAGGTTGAGGTTTATCCCATACAAACGGCCGAGTATCGCCGACCAGTGGGAAAAGCAGCTGACGAGACCCCCGAACCAAGCATGCTAACACGCCACACTATCTACCTGGTAAGCAGGGAAAATCCTGCTCTACGCTCACTCATCTTCAGAGGTTCAGCTACCCACCTACCTCTTCTTTCTTGACGACCCTGAACATGCTCACAAACAGCTCGTTGATGCGCTCCACGTGCATCCACATCTTGTTCACACCGTAGTACCAGATCTTGTAGACTTCCATGAGGAATTTGATGCACTTCTCGAAGTCATCCTCTTCTGCCATCAGGGCCACCTGTGCCTCCAGGGCATCCAGCGTGAACTCGTAAGCCAACTGAGAGAAGTACACTCGTTCAGCATCCCGCAGGTATTTCCTGAACATTTGGAAAACAAAACAAAAACCAAACTGAAAATCGAGTCACTTGATAATTCTCTATGCCTCACAAAAAAAGAAATGCCCACATTCTTTACAACTATTAATTTTATGTACAAGTTTCAACATAAACTCTTGTCATATCTTCCCTCAAGATCTATTCTAAATTAGAATATTTCGCTATCTCAATGTTATTTATACTGTGTTGTTGTTTAAAAAATCAATTCTTATAGGTAAAAATGAGAGAGCGAAAACTATAGGTAGAGAGAGACAGCATTCATTATAGCGATAAGTAGGAAGAGAGAGAGGAACTGTTCTTTTAATACAAACAACAGCAATGTTCAAAATGCGCTGTTGTTAGAAAAGAAAACTGAACTTTTAAAAAGTTTTTCTTAATGTACAGTTGAATTTCCTGGTTCGTTGATTGCCAGATGACAGTGGACAGCTGCTGACTAGTTTCTTTTTTGTACTAACTAGAATGTTTCTGGTGCAGCATCTGTCCACAACCCCTTCCTGCTTGCTGACCCTCATTACAGGAAGAAGCTCTGCTATGATAATTTCTACCTACAGGGGTTTTTCTCTCTTTGTTTCAACCAATGATCACCTGGGAAACAAACAAGCAAGGCTTCTGCTTGGTCCAGATTCCCAATGACTGCTGTTGGGATGGAGCTGTGAGAACCAAACTTACCTTCCAGTGTCAGGTGTGCGGATGAAATGAAGATGCATGTGATACAAAATCTGGCTGTCTTTCTGCACTTTGAGGACTTCAAGCAAAAGTTTTATGGACCTGTTCATGTGTGATGCAAAACTACCAGACCTGTCGATTTCCTCAATGGGTATCCTCCATACACCCTGAAACATTAAGCAAATGTCTAAATAATGCTACTTGGCAGGAAAACTGATTTTTAAACAAAAATTTGTTTCCTGAATGATCTTTCCAGACTGTAGACTAGGGTGCATTGAACGCCCCATGATTTTTAAAAGTGTCTGTTTTTGATTTGTCCCTAGATTAATTTTTTTTTCCATTATGTAAAAAACATAACTCCTGCAAAATTCACATTTGTTTATGTGGGCCACCTGACGTTTGGAAAACTGAGCTGCGAAGCTGCCGAGTTTGGCAGGATCAGAGATCCAATTTTTAAATTTTTCATAGCTACTTGCCAGATAAAGGCATTTTTTTTTAAAATAACACTTATGAAATCAATAAAAGGGAGTAAATAAACAACAAATGGCAATATTTTAGCCCAACTGACATGATTCTTGACCACTTTAACAACATTTTAATGTAATTTTCATCTATATTACATTAACATTACGTCAACTTACAAGTACAGTACACTGTACATAAAGACAGCATCGATATTGTCAGATCTGCATAAATAATCCGTGTGGGAAAGTTCTGTTCTGCTTATTTACAATGTTCAGATTGCTTATTTAGCTGTCGGTCTTTGCCTTGCATTTTTGCAGATTTGGAAGAGACCATCTGTCTTCTTCCACAACTTGAAGAACATTTTGGTTGTGATCCTCACTTCTTGATGCAGAGAGAAAATCAGAACTTCACTTCACTCTCCACTCAGCATAGTCATTGATGACATTAAGTGCATCAACATGAGCTAGGGAGGCTTGATAGGCAGCAGACTCTGGCCATGCTTCAACAGGCTGTGCTAGGAACTCACGATTTATCTCGAACCATGAATCCCTCAATACTAAGTCAGCAAGTCTTGTACATTCTGAGATGTCTGAAGGAAATTTTGGCTTTCCAAAGCCAGTTCCATAACATTCTGGAGTGACAAAGTTGCTATCTGGCTTTGTGGCAAGGAGACTAAGATCGAGTGCCAGTCGCTGTTCCGTTGGTACTTTGTTACTGAACAGAGCAATGGGTACCATTTCAGAAGTCAGGTACCACAGATGACAAGTAAATGCTGAAAGTACACTGTCTGAAACAGTTGGATTAACATCCTTGTACTTCGGTATTTGTCAATACAGAAGCAGATCGTTATATGGAACAGTAATGGCTGAACCAGCTGCCAGCCACCAAGAACTATACACCAGAGTTACAAAGTTTACAAAGTTTCTCAACTTTGGCAATTGGTTCTTTGTAGTGATGGTTCCTGCTGGAAGTTTTTGAATTTAAGACTCAAGCAAGCATATCTTTAAGGAGTACAACAGCTTAGCCATCCACCTAGCTTTGTGTAGTGCCCCAGGCTGCTTGAATTTCACAGTCTGTTCAGCTCCAAGAAATACTAAGCGCAATTCCACAAACTCGCGATAGTCATCCCAGTTGAAATTCAGGTCAGATCGCAGGAGCTTTAAAAGATCAGTTACCCATTGTTTTATCATTGCTTGGACTTCTTCACTGTATTGAGATAGATTCAATTGAGAAAGTACCTGATCATTACTATGTGCCAGCAAGTCAAAATTCTTGCAAAATCGCAAGAAAACTGTAATTTCTGGTGATGATGACACTTTAATCTGCATGTCTTTGAAGACATGTGTTAGGATTACTTCACCAATGTGGTGTCTGCATCCAGACCATAACAATGCTCTTTGAAAACTTTCCTGTATTTTAATACATACAGCTGAAACATGTCCTGTATTAGATGATGCAGTATCAAAGACCAAGTTTACAATGCTTTCTTTGCGATTCCACGACTAAAGTAAATTAACAGTCAATTGAGAAATTATGTCACCAGATTTGCGATCTGTTCCTGGTTCATAAAATGGTACGCCTAACAATATGATGTCCTGCTTAGTCCCTACAGCAACTGCTAATCGCTCCTGGTTCACATATTTAGTTTCAAGAGATAGAAGAAGTTCAGAGTCCCAGTTTAGAGATGCTAGTTTAGGGGAAGTCCACTGTGCTTTGATGGAACTTGCTATACCTTCACCAACCTTTCTCCTTGATCTGTCAGCAGTAGAATATGACATTGCCATTTTTGACACATCACCTCCAGATACTTCAATTAAAGTGGCTGTAAAAGCTTGCTGTGTTGGGTTGATGTTCATTCATGTAGCTATGGATACAGGTTATGTAGACTGAAGATTGTTGTGGGGAATGAATGCTTCAGTTCCAGTGTGAATTGTGCGGTGATGATTTCTTGTGGCACTTGTGGATGGGATGCAAGTGTTGTATTACTACTGGAGGAAGGTGCAGTAACATCACCAGATGCAGATGCAGTAGCACACACACATCAATATTACTTGTGTCTGTATCAGTTACAGTTTCACTAAAGCTCTGGAAAGTAGTAGATGCCCTTGATATCTATTCATCTTTCTCACGTCTCCTCAATTCTGCTTTAGCACGTTCTTCACTCCGCTGAATTATCTGAGCCAACACCTTATCACTGGGTCCAAATGTAGCAGTACGGTCCGTCTTCATTGACTGCAGAAACTGCGAGTCTTCAGGATTTTTAAAATCAGTTTCTCTGCATTAGCTGGCCACAGCTTAAAAGTTTGATCAAGTTTAGTTTCAACTTGTTCTAATTTAGAGGGGATAGCTGATGAAGAACGACAATTAACAGGTATGCTTCCGAGTTTGTTATCATCATCCACAAACATTATTATTTTTTCACATGCCTTGTACTGTGATCATGGGAATATTGGCTTTCCCACAGAATGGCACAACTTTGAGAAGCACAATTTTTGCACACTCCCACTTTGTTTGGTTCTTCGATGCACCCTTTTGAAGATGATACATCATACGGCATAGTATTTGTCTACATGTTGGGAGTTGTGAGCCAGTTATTTGTGAATCATCATCAGTAATGCCTTTTCCAAGCCCAAATATGGTTTTTGCTTTACGTGTCCCAGGAGTTGATTGTAGTGTATTAGTTGGTCTTGCTTTAGAGTCTGACTCTGGAGCTGATGAAGGTCCAGGTTCTGCTTTATCAGCCATGGTTGAGATCAAGAAAAAACACCAATGTGCAAAAGGATGTAAATATTATAAATTGAAACCTAAGTTAAAATATACCAAAAATATACCAGTTTTTTTCAAATATACGAAATCAAAAAAATGCCTACCAAACACTTTGAAAACACCAAATTTTTTATATATACCAACTGGCAACCCTGCCTTGATCATGGACTAATTTTAGCAACAAAATTATGCAATGGAAATTCCCACTTCTTTAGATTGCATGTATGTTGCACAACAGGCTCTAATTTTAGTAACGTTTGTATTGACCTTAAAGGCAATAGGAAATCCCAATTTCTAAAAATTTCTCCTTAGTATTTATAAGACTGTGTGAAGATGTTTTGATGCGCTGTTAATCGGAAACAAAACCAAAAAGGAGAATTCAATTGTAAGATTGTTTCATTTGAGTCTTATTATTGTAAATGGCAAATTGTATATTAAAATTATGTAGGAATGCAACAACAACGTCATATTATTGAACATCAGTTTGGCAACAACACAGTATTCAATGATATAAATCTGGAATTTTAGTCATTTTTCTGTAAAAATATTGTTTTGAATGTTTATATTCGTTTCATTTAGAACTATCAATATCAGATGGAGAAATCATAGTTTGACAATTCAGTAACTTTTAATTGACTTTTATGGGATGGATTTACATATTACCTTTTAAGCCTGCCGAATTCAACAACCTTGCAGTCAAAATTTTCAAACGCACGGTGGATCACCTAAACCAGCTTCAAACTGCCTAAGATTTTACTGTTAGTGTTTTTTTCACTAAAGGAAAACTTTTAGAATAGGGACAGAAAAAAATCTGATGGAATGGGTGTTTGATGCACCCTACTGTACACCACTGGTTATGACAAATTAAACAGACCGTAAACCCATTTCAAACTGCTGTTAAAGGTAATATATGACAGAAATGCTGGAACGTGACAGATTTTTATCATATGCCTGCCACAAGTTAGTTAGAACAGCAGCTACCATGGCATCTGCAGGGGGTGGGGGGCTGTGCCAGCCACTTACTTATCCTCATTCTACCATCTCATCTCATGGATTTTCCTCCACCCATTAAACTAAAAAAAAAAAGGAGTGTCTGATGGGATCTTTTTCCCACCAAAACTATGTCGGGGGTCTCCATAGCAGAGCTTAAAAGTGGAAGATAAGCTATTAGTGCTCTAAAGCACCTTAAATCATGATTACTACAATCTTTCTCAACCTCTAGCTGACAAAATTGCAACAACCCAGAGTCTAACAAACTACATTAACAGCAGTCATTCTACCATCAATTTATCATGGAATGAGCATATACGCCAAGGTTTCTAGGGCTCTGGTAATGGGCCCTAACTTTGAGCAGAGAGAAATCAACACTCTGAAGGCTTCAAATCAAACAGTTTAGCAGATCTGTGGGTTAGCGGAACAAAATGCCAGGTTAAGCTGGTTATCTATGTCCACCACTCAACAAATTGATGCCGTGTACCAGTAATTAGAGGTGATGGGGTCCTTGCAGTCTGTTGGGCAACAAAAATAATTTAAAAACTCAATAGGTTACATTTTATTTAATCAATATTTCTTAGAGGTACTCACCTGAAAAAAGTTGGTTTGCTTCCTGTCTGCAAACAATCCTGGTGCAGGCATGTGAGGAAGTTGACTCCAAGCAGGATTCCCTAGCAACAAGTCCCTTGCATAAGCAGGATTCTATATCAATAAATTTAATTTTTTAAAAAAATTGTAATAATTGTCATAATCTCAGTACCTACAGTAAAAATATAGATCAAATAACGTAAGGCATGCACAGAGTCAAAGAACACTTTTGTGTACAAACCTACTGTAGACAAATCACCGACCTTAACTACGCAGATGTGCTCTCTGAAGCCATAGAACACTTTAAAAATTAATCTTCCTTCTGTCAGGCAAACAAATCACATATATATATATATATATATGTGTGTGAAGCTTTTTGTTCGAACTTGTGAAGTCAAATGGCAGAGATTCTCTGGTGTTTAAACTCACAACAAAGATACTCGCAGTGTGACACCAGTCTTCAACCAGAAATGCTTCAGAGCCAGAACAAAGATGATTTGGGCACCGCTTTGAAGCTAGAATGGGCGGATGGATACCAGTGCTGCTTCAGCATCTTAGGTAAACAGCTAAAGAACACCATCACTTTTTTTTTTTTTTGTTTCTTTATACAGAACCAATAAAAACACGAGTAATTAGTTGCTTAAAATATAAATTAACTTTTTAATGCTTAACACATCTTTCCATCGCACCTGATACCATAATGTTCCTGAAAAGCAGCACAACTCTTAATAAACACCTGGTTTATTAAATCTGAATGTACTAAATCTATTCCCGTCCAGATCAGCCGAAAACAACAGAAAATTGACAGACTATCTAACAATCATTTCTCTCTATACTATAGAAAGTTCGTGCAGGAGAATGCCGGTCCACGTCCCAGCCCCCACCTTTTTTTTCTGGCTATTTATCTCTCTTCATTTACACAAAAGTGACTTTACTAGTCAAGCTACTTGGGTTACTACCCGGTGCTTTATCTATGTCTACTGTTGAGCTGCGTGACGAATTTGACACTATCCTTTTCCTCCTGGGGAGATGGTGGTCTCAAGTGCCCGTACCTTGGACCTTTCATCATTCAGCAATGGACAGATGTTGGGTGTGGAGAATAAAAGTGAGGGTTGTCGGGTGGAGTCACCCATGACCAATGAACGTGCTGGTGCTTTCGCAGTCTGTCGACTGATGACCGTGATGGTGTCACCCCAATGGAGTTTTTTTTACGAGCTGATACCAGAGAATTTCTTCCAACACATGGTTGGGGAGACAAACTGCCATGCAGTCCAGATCAAGCAGTACCGACAACTGATACCATCGTTAGGGGATTAAAAGCCATCCAACAGCAACTAAATATCACCACGAGTCTCCATTCTATGCCGCCCAGGATTTTTTTCTGGAGTGAGGACAACAGACTTAGCATCAAAAGTAATGAGAATCAGGAGATTCAAGAAACTGAATCCTCTGTGACAACAGTCTGGTGATTTTACACTACATTTTTAACTTCCTCCCTATGAAATTAATTTTCCCCATCATTTTCTGGTCATCCTTTCCACTTGGATTAATGAACAGTATGTTAAATCATCTGCACTGTTTGAGTCATTCTATGACCTCTTAAGATGTCTTTAAATCATTTTAATCAGGTAGGTGCATTTTGTGAGCCAGAAAATTGCCCAAATGTTTGAGTATACATATCGAATTTCCTGACCATGAAAGGGTTGAAGAATATGTTCTATGTCACGTGTTGTTCTGTGATCTTCCTGACAAACTGCTGTTATGATTGTCGAGGTCTAAGGACACCTCACAGCAAAAAGCCAGAAGTGGGGTATCGGCCTTGGGGGGGTGAAGAACTCTCAAATGGCAGTTGGGTGGAGATACCGCAGAACTCAACAACATGTACCTAGAAAGCCGTATTAGAACTGTTTATTTTCAGATGTGGGAGAAAACCCATGTGGCCAGCTTGTGAAGAGCAAGATGAAACTGTGCGAGTGAGGTATACCAAACTGAGTAGGTTTCGGACTCTGGGGTCCTCAACCACGGCGGTACAGTAAGCCTACCGCCAGATATTCACTACCCACTGTTTTGGCTAAAATAATTCTGTAGCACTACTAACAGAAATCCTGACTGTACAGAATGCCATCTTTAACCATCGTCTTTCTTAAACTGTAAAGAAAGAAAGCAGTAATTTTTTGCAGAACATCAGCTGACATAGATCCTGTTCTAACTCAACACAAATGGATGTATGGTGGAAGACAAAAGATTATTAAAAAAGCAAATGCAGAGCTACTTCAGTCAGTAAATGAAACAAGTCTTTAACAGAAACTATCTGAATTATCTCCTGAATCCCAATGGAGTTTTTATCACCAAAATAAAATTGATCTCTTATTGATATTTCAACTGTTTATGTTACTGTCATCTGAACAAAGAGTTAATGTTTTTTTAACAATGATTATACTGAAGATGGCAACAAGAGCCCTGTTGAAACATCAATCAAGAGGTCATTTTCAGACATTGTTAGAAGTCTGAAAAACCGTGTATAAGATCATGGAAATACAACTTTTATGGAATTCTTACCAAGCCCCCAGTAATATTCTAGCATCCGAGAGACCAATGAGAGTAAGAGAATGAAGCTCAAACTAATGATTCAGCAAGAACAAGGTACAACATTTACCTTGTGAAAAGGTGAGTGGAAGTAGACGTAGGAAAGTCGGTAGAGTGACTTGTAGTGTGTGGGGAAACGTGCCAGGCAGGCCTGCAGGGCCTCGATGCACATGTTGATGAGTTGTTTGTGGCGCAGCTCTCGCGGCCGCTTCTCCTCACCACTGCTGACCTCGTGCTTGTTGCTGCTGTCTGACATGCTGGATACGGACTCGCTGTCCTGCGCTGTAGCCGTACTAGAGCTAGTTGAGAAGTGCTTCACCGAGCCATCGTCGCTCTCCGACTGCTTGTCAGTTCCCTCGAGATCCAGCTGAGTGGTGCCAGCCAACGGTGAGCAGTGCTTGCCAACAGAGCTCAGAAAAGACTGCCCGTTGCTTTGACCCTCGGCACTGTCCAGTTTTTCCGTTCGACTGACCGCTGTGGAAAGCAAGTCGGTCTGCTGACCGCTCTTCACGATCTCGTTCTCCTTTGTGGACAATTGCTGCTGCTCTCCGATCATTTTCGCAAGGATGCTCTTGTTTTTATGCAGAGTGCTTGCAGTGAACTCTGACTTAGATGGATCAACCCGCTTCATGCTCAGATCTTCGGGCTGATCTTGGAAGCTGAGATCCAGTGGTTTCTTCTGCCTGTCGCTCGCGATTCCCAGTCCACCGACCGTACTGACTGATGACTCTCCAGATGAGGTGCTGGGCTCTTGGTTCATTCTCCTACTGTACATTAGAGAGTCACCCAAAATATTCTCCATGGAAAACATGGCTGACTTCTTAGGGTCCTCCATGCCGACAAAGTGTAACACATCGATTCTGGAGTCTGACATTTTGTTAACGCTTGAGCCCTGAGACATATCAACAACAGTGCTGCCACCTAGAGGGGCACAAACTTTCGTAGGCAAGTTGTGGGGGGACAGAAACGTACCCACAAGAGCATCCTTGCCTGCATCAGTGCCACTATCTGCTGGTTTATCCATTCCTTCTGTACTCTTTTGTCTCGAGTAATTGTGGTCTTGCGGAATCCTGTGGAATGTAGGGTTCAGCTTTGACCCCATCAGTATCGATGAAAGCACTGACAGAGAATTTTCATCGATAGACGACGACGATACATCTTTACTGAAATTTAAAAAGAAGAAAAAACAATTAGAAGTATTAGGCTTTAATGTTTATAAGAATCTAAGCGTTTTGCTGTTTAACCATCCGCACACCTACCACTACCCTCCAGATCTTACATTACTCAGCAAGACTGTGATATATTACCTTCCCCATGAATATGATCCTTTGTAAAAAAAAAAAAAACCCTTATCACCCCAACCCAACATTTAGCACTTCAAGATGTGCTGACTAACTATGTGGGCAGTTCAACACAGATAAAAGCTGGGGTGCATGGTGTAAGGTAGGTGAAATCTGATGCAGTATAAGGGGAGGACTGAGCATCTTAATTTTCACAAAAATATTTTAAATGGTTTTTATTTTGAACCATTTTAGAACTTATAACAACGAGGAAAGAATTTCTCGCACCCTTTAATTTTGTTGTTGGCAAATTCCGAGAGTAAGAAAAGTGCGGATACCCCTTGCACACAGAGACGTTAAGCAAGAGGGGCTCCGTCCGGACAAGAGGACATTAAATGGTGGCATGGGGTTCAGCCAACTCTCCACACTCTAATTGCCTGACAAGAGATGTATGCCATCAGTCCATTTGTTTATGGCCGATCTCTCATGCATGTCTGAGCAATCTAAGACCTAAAGTCAGCAGTATGCATTCTCCCAACTCCTTAAAACTCCTATATATATGAGACTGTTGCCTTCAGGTTTCAATGGGCAGCAGTAAATACCAAGGTGAATGGTGTTAATAAATAGTTTTAAAATTTTGAAAAAAAAAAACAAACACACCAAACAAGCAAATGTCTTCGTCAGCCGGGACGTTTCCTCCGCCATAACGAGGAAGAAAAACAGCTGTCATGTTCAGAATGGAAAGCTTAGTTCAGGCATTTTCTATCACCTTATTAATAATAATAATAATAATAATAGCTAAATTAACTAAGGAGG
Source organism: Nautilus pompilius (assembly GCA_018389105.1). Lineage (NCBI taxonomy): Eukaryota > Metazoa > Mollusca > Cephalopoda > Nautilida > Nautilidae > Nautilus > Nautilus pompilius. The sequence continues at coordinate 404,266 of JACATO010002109.1, read as the reverse complement.
CTCTTTTTTTTGGTGGGGGGGATCTTTCTTTGTTGCTGCCACCACTAAGGCTTGGTCCCTCAGGGTGGGGATGGGGGGGGGGATGTTTGTTTGTGGAACGCATGATGTCGGTTAGCAGGTGTTTTCATTCTCCTGAGCTGGTGTCTTGAGCCAGCGAGCCAATGGTCACACCGAGTTTTAGGGACGTGTTAGCTCGCCGTGGCACGTGTTGGTGAAAAACGGCAAACAGAAGCTTGGAACAATCAGAGGGGTTTGAGGCCATTTTCTTTCTATCCGAAAAATAAAAAAAGAAAAAGAAAAAGAAATGTGCGCTGCAACTTTGCATAACACACTTTAAGTGGTCGTCCTCAGGATGCAGCCCCATTGGCTACAAGGGAGAATTGCTGGTTAAAGTTCAGTCACTACTAAGATGACAGTAAATGCCTGAACCATCCTCCTAATTTCTGTAGGCAACTATTACCTTTCTTTTCTCTGCCTTCTCTTCTCCCTGTGTTTGGCAAATGGGCCATTTGCCACTTCCGTGATGTACTCCTCAAAGAAGTCAAAGTCAATTTCACTGGGATCCTTTCTTAGCAACTCCTTCAGAATGGACACGTGTTGACGGTAGAACATCTGAAAACCACAGAAATGCAGACTGCTGTTAAAACTCAGGCCCCTTTCGACACAGGATAGAAGCTTTACTCATCTACCCAGAAGCCAAGAAACCAGCCAAGGCAAAGAGCAGCAGCTTACTGTGGAAGGGAGATAACTAGTGCTGGTGGACTTGTCCTCGACAAATGGGTCTGGAAGCTGCTTGTAGTTTTTGTTTGAAATCTAACCGTTTAGCTAGATACACGCGTTTGCAGGGCTTCAAGCATACTGAACTAGGGAGTCCGGGTTTACATGGTCATCGTATTATTGTAGTGGAGGACCGAGCACACTCTGAACAGAACTGTGGCCTTTTACCAGGGACCAGGGCAGGAACTGTTGCTCTTATAACCCATCAGAATCATGCATCGGGGAAATACAGAGCACACCTCTCGCCACACCCCGAGAATATGGACCAAAAAAAAAAAAAAGGGGGGGGGTGAATGACAGTCAGCAATACTAGGGTCGCTTTGCATTCTTGACATCAAAGGTCAAAGGGACCGGTTGTAAAGTGACCAGGCAGACTTACCTCGAGTGACTCCACAGCCAGATGGGGAGGACTCACCACATAATGGATCCTTTTAGGGTAGCTGGCGTATTCCTCGTGTAGGTGAAGGGCGGCCTGAAAGAGTAAACAGAGCAGGACTTCTAATTGTGCACGTGCAGACTGTCACGTTTCGGGCTGAGTTGGACTGCCTGGGCACGGAAAGACCACCCAGTAAAAAACCATGGCCATTGCGCTTCCTAATGGCGTAATGAATCATCGTAGACCAGGGGGGGGCACACCAACAGACTGCTGGTCCTTGGTCAGTGTCCGCCAACAAATGAGGCTCACCTGTCTGTAGTGCTCCAGATACTCCTTCGCCGGTCTCCGCAGCTTCTCAGCCACTTTCCCCATCATGTAGTGATGCAGCCACTCCTCCCCATGACCGTCGGCCACGCACTCACTCGCCTTCTTGTAGCAGTTCTGGGCCACCAGGAGCATCACACGGTGGCTAGTTGTGGCGATCTGGAGGATCTCGTCATTCAGCGGAAACCAGTGCAGCTGTCAGGGAGAAAGAGAAGAAAGATCGCATAGAGAAATCATCAACCAACCTTCTCCAAAACCAAATACATGCATCAGTCCACAGCTCTTACCATCATCAGTTGTCTTGAGGCATGGGAATGGAGCTGGTAGGCGAGAGATCCATACTCAATCCATAGCTTCCCATTTCCACTGTCAATCTCCACTGCACGGGCAAAACAGCGTAGTGCTGAAATAGACTGCTTGTGTACTGGCATATCCATCTTCAGCTCCATCTGTGGATAGACACACACACACACACATTTATTATCAAAATATGAAATTGTAAAGGCAACAGAAACAATGATAACTAACAAGGTACGAATGCAGAGATGACTTGGAACTTGTACTCACAGAATTCAGTTTCTGTTCTAACCGGCTCATTCTGGCCAGAGCCATTCCAGCCCAGGAGTCAAGCCGTTCTGGGTGCACACAGATGTCAAAGATGTAGAACTTGATAGCTTTTCTGAAGAACATTTTGAAAATAAAATAAAATAATAATGACAGTTTTTTTTTTTTTTTAAAGTGTAACGAAGGCCTGGGAGGGGTTTCCCCACAGAAAACTGATACAATACGTTTTTCTGCTGAAAGCTTGTCTTGGGGAATTCAGTTTTGTAACTATCCTTGATGAAGTGCAAGCCACAGACTCCTCACTAACACTGGCAAGTGATGAGTGGAGGCAGGATTGTAGCACAATCTCACAACCCCCCCCTCCTTACAGGTTTGAAATTTAGACACATTCAGCAAAAGTAGAGGCAGGTGATAGGATTAACTAAAGATGAAAAGGACACGTTGTACAAAACAGCGGAAAAGATTTCAGCTACTCACACTTGTTCCTTGTTCTTGAAGTAATAGTCGGCAAGCAGATAGTAGATTTCCTTGACCACAGGCCTAGAAAACAGACAGAGTGACATCACCAAGGGGTGAGCCAAAATACGTTACTGAAACGCAAAAGATTACCCGATTTCCAGGTGCTGATGGTGAAATGTCTTCAAGGCTAAGCTAACAACAAATTCCGCCATAATGAAACTGCTTATAATCTCGTTCCCAATGTTTGTATTTCAGCGGGAAGTAAATTAACAACTTACTGCTGTTGCTTATCTGGTGACATTCTGAAAAAAAAAAAAAAAGTTGCATAGCCCAGTACAAGGATCAGTTTGCATGTGAGGTGCCAGATGGTGAATTGATGAAAAATCAATGACAAGTATCAAGTGGTCCAACACAACACTACCAATACCAATGTCACACCCTCACTGGACTGTCCATTTAACCACCTAGACAGACAGCATGGTGAACTGCAAGGTGACAGCAGGTAATAAAACTCTATACACTCCATAAAGCATTAGTTTTAAAGGCTGAAGATGATTTGAGATGGACTATGTTCCTGTGTACCTTACCAGCCGAGAGAGAAAAAATAAAGAAGACTGAAGCTGCCTTCTTCCAAGCACTTTATGAGAGTTTAATCTCTCGTTTACTTAGCTAGAGCATCTGTTGGCATATTCCCACACTTTACTGCTCAGACGAACCTTTGTGGGTGAGACAGTTAAGGGGAGGCCACTGCAGGTAAAAACCGGTATGGGAAAGTGGGCTTACGGACATCTTCCCAGCCAAACTGAGTCGGGTCAAGTCTAAAACATTCTACCAATGAATCCTAGGTTTAGAGACAAAGAAAGCAAGAGAACACAGAAACATCCTGACTGGCCAAACATACGCTGATGACCGCCGTAGAATGGAAGGTACACCAACAGTGAAATTATAAAGCAGTTGGATGGTATCCAATGGCTGACAAAAGCTCCCGAATACAGTTAAATCAAGGGGTTTTTTGTGTTTTTCTGTTAGGATGGAAATAGGTTTGAGAAACAAAATGTATAGACGTTGCAATTTCCCTAAAGACCTCTTCCGTTATCGGCAGACCTGAAAAGGAACAAAGTGTTGAGCGGGAGGCTCCACTTTATCTGAGAAGAAATGGACGAGCCGGATGAACTTACAGAGTGACGATTTTGTCAGGGAGGGTGGCTGGAGGGTCGTTGGACAAGCCTTCGATGTATGCTGTCACAGTCTCCACAGGAATGGCTGGAATGGAAACAAACCAACGAATAACGTTCTTTAACATGAAAAAAAAAAATAAATAAAGGGTTTTTATATATATATATTTTTTTAAATTTGAATTTCGGAGCATATTTGCTGCTTTGCGAGGGCACAAACAGAAGCACACAATTGTTTCCCTTGCAGCAGAATTAAACTGAAATCCTAGTAACTACCCAACAATACAAAACTAAGGAAGGACACCGGGGGGATAAAAGACTGCATCCCTAACTCACCTGCTTCTATATGGCGAGGGATGAGTATGAAGATTCTGCGCAACAAATTCTCCAGCTGCAGAAAAACAGAAAAGAGACAACTTTAAGAAGCTTTAAAATCAATGGTACTTTTGTTCTTTAAAAACAAATAGAATTCTTCTGACAGCTTCATGTTTTCTTTGGCACTTGGGGGGTTAAATCCTTCAGCTCAACAGTAGCATCAATTGTTTGTCATTTAAGACTAGTAGCCGATAAATCTACTAGTAAAAAAGATCTTTTTGTTTCCACTTCCATGGTATTTTGTGAAAATTTAGTTTAAACAGAGGGGGGGGATAAAAACTATTTTTTAAAAATATATATCATTATTATTTTTGTATATTTTCTTTATAATTTCAAAAGAAAGCCATTTTAAAAACCGAGTAGTTGTTGGGGAAGGCAATGGTTTGTTCTAGTTTAATACTCACAAGAAGCCAGGAAACATCCACTTTTAGATTTTCTATCAAAAAAGAGAGGGAAGAAATAGAGAGCACTTCTGATGTTTTTATTGCTGAGTATGCGGCAACCAAACATGACACTGAACCATTTCACAAGCCGCTGCCATCTGCTTTAGAATTACCCTGTAGAAGCAGAATGGCACACAGCTATGATGCCCACAAAGCTGTTTTTGCTCTCTTTGAAAGAAGAGGTACAGTGCACTGATGCCCACAAAGCTCTTTGTGCTCTCTTTGAAAGAGGAGATACAGCACTGATCATTGAACGTTAAAAGAAGCAACAAAAGTTTGTTAACCAAATTCCTTGAAATTAAAAATACAGGTAAGTTATTAAGACTGCTAAATATTACCAGACTTTGTTGTTCCAATATTTAGAAAATATTCACAATCAAAGACACCAATCAGAACAATGAAATAAGGATGTAAACTCTTCTATTATCATTTTTTTATTATTTAGGAGCTGAATTTTAAGAAACCATTTAAAAACATTATTTTTGGTAAATTTTGCTGTTCATTTTTAATAGCAACAGTCAAAATTTGAATAATTTTGAATTATAATAAAAAAACAATTTTTCTCCTTTTGTTTGCTTGTTTTTGTTTTAAATTAAATACAGAAACAACAAATGACACAAAATATCTCAAGTTAAGACGGTTTTGCTTTTTTTAAAATGGGGGCTTCTGGAGCACTGGCATGAAGGGAGATTTTGACTGATACCTTAAACACAAGTTAGCTCAAATGCCCACGCCTCCTTTTTAGATGAGGGAATCCACCGCTGGCCAAGATGTTAAGGCAAAAAAAAAAGAAGCAAGCGAGCACTGACCTCTCCTGACACTGTGCTGGTCTTGTAGCTGTCAAACTCTGGCACCGTCTTCGGTTTGTAATACTCAAAAAGGTCCCTTGCTCTCTCCCACTTTAATATAATCTACAAATTCAACCAATCAAGGTAAACCACTGGTAAGTGGGTTCGGTCCAAGAGGAGAATAAAGCGAAAAAAACATGCAACGTTAGTCAGAACACCAACCTTACTGGTTACCAAGACAGATGTATTTCAGTTATCTTTTTTACTTTCCTCAAAAATTATAAAATAAGTAAAACAGCTTGTCCACCCAACCCCAATAGTTTTAGTGGAGGAGACGAGGGAATTTATTCACCTGAGGTGCGTTGTGGTCCTGGAGATGCCTCGCTTTGGCTTTCTTGTTCGGGTGGCCGTACAGGCAATATATGCATTGCTCAAACGCCTGATCAAACTCGTTTTTCAGCAGACTGGATTTCTGCACGGGTAACTGGTTGATCTGCTCTATCAGTGTGTCCAGGAAGAAGAGAAGCAGCGCCCCCTGGGACTTTGTGCACCACGAGTGCCTGCAAGGAAACGGCAATGTAAAAATGTAAAAAAAGGACAAACTGCTGTTCCGAAAAATAGCTTGACATTCAAAAGAAAAATTTTCAATGTGTAACTCAGAAGCATCTCACCTGCCCAAATACTCATGAGCTACATTTAGTAGCATGAGAGACGAACTCATGGTTTTCTCCATGCTCACCAGAGAGCCTTCAAGGTTTCCTGTAGACGGCTCGACCTCTTGGAGCTCTTTAAACTTGTCTTCTTCGCTGAAAGAGAAAACAGACAGAACAGTAACTAACCCTTCATCTACTTCTTCGTGCCTCAACCTGCGAAACACTCCAGCTCACTGTAAAATGACAGGTCAGACCATCCAGAAAAACAAATTAGCATGTGGCCATCAAAAAGATAATCTTCCTTTGCCTTTTCAGACAGCAGGACATTAGACAGTAAACAAACTATTAGCTTTGTTTTGAAATCTAATTATAGCCAGCCCTTCCTATTCCTTTTGGGACTTCAATGTTAACATTAGCACAACATGGTGATTGATGCAGAAAAGTTCAACAGTTCTCAAATTGCCAGTCAGGAAGACCTACTGTCAAAGAACAGTACTTAACACAGACGGCGTGTACTCACCAGTTCCAACCACAAACACTACAACTGGACAAGTTCTAAAGATGAATTTGCACGATCATTTTAAATTACAGGTCATACACACTTCTCGCAAACATCTGAGCTAAGAATAAACAAACATTTAATTAAGCATTTTGTATCATTTCTAGCAACTCTTTTTGTTCACATCATTTTGTGTTTTTTCCCTCTTCTAGCTATGTGGAATAGGTTTCCCAAATCCAGTTTGATGCCTAGAAATAATATGATTTCTAATCCCTTTTTCTTTTTGACAGCTAAGGATTATTACATTTCTTCTGGACTTACCTTTTTTGTCATTTATTAAGATTACACTGGCATTCAAAATTATGAACCCAAGATGCAAAAACACAGTTATCTACCTTTTCAACAATTTATTTATAGAGATTCATTATTCCAGCAAAAGCCTTGAAAAATCAAATGAACCACATATCAGAGAACAACCACTAATTATAATGCTGTCACTTAAAGCCTTTTTTCTTCTCTTCCTAAAAAAAAAAAGAAAAAAAAGCCACAGTTCATGTGAATAGCTGGTGCACATTTTTTATAGCAACAGCAACTTTACAGAAAATTTCCATGTAACTCAGCCCAAATCTGGATAACTTGAGAGGAATTTCAAAACTGTGGTTTTAAGAAGTCCTTCCAATTCTTTTCTTATAAAATACTGCACATTAAGCTTTGTAGTGCATTGTATTCTAATCTTGTTACAGTTTGAACCTAACAACCAGCAAAATAACCCTATAATACTTATGCAATTTTACAAAGGTGCCTGCGTGAGGAGAAAGCGCAGTTCTCCTTATAATTTTCTCTGGCCCCTCTTTCAACATACTGTCATTTCTTAGAACCAAATATCTCAAACCAGTTCTCACCTGACTACAGTATGCTGCACCACTTTTCAAATGTGTAGGTCTTATATTACTTAGCTCACAGTCAACTCACTTTTCCTTGTCACCACATTGAAGCAAAGACTTCCAAGCTGCTTACTTGGCCAAACGATTTAATCTCCCTAAACCACGTTTTGGTGGTAGGGGAGGGGGTGGTGGAGTGGGTCAAGATGTTGAGCATTTCAGAAGAATCGTGGCAGCAGTTAATAGGCTACCTGTCGAGAAATAATTTTCTAAACTTTCGAACCAGTAATGTATCTTCTTCTACTCTTTCAGTTAATGGCCGAGCCAGTTGTCATCATCTTCTAAATGGTCCCCTCACACAGTCACCCATGTTTCCATATATTTCTTTATGGAATCACCAGCTTTACGAAGAGCAATAACAAATAATCCATGTGAGACAAGGTTTTCGTTTTAGGTGCTATTTTCGAATATCAAATAAAAGCATCTAGCAGTCATCGATCTTGATGCACAGTGAACTAACAATTAATCAAATTAGTAGTAAGAAACATCAAATGGACAAGATGGCATCATACTTTCAGTATGAACAAGATTTAATAATCATAAAAAATAACTTTCTAGGTCCATAATTATGCAAAAAAAAGATTTAGAATGACAAGCGATGTTAATCAATGGTTCATGGTTACTGGAATTATTTATTTAATATGCTGGAATAATGCATTTTCATTGAAGGTAGGATGCAGATAAGTGTTGTTGTATGGTTGGCTCAATGCTGAATGTCAGGTGTGCGTTGTTTTCTGCCTTTTACTTTAATTCCTACAGATTATATTGCATTGTTTTCTGATGCCTTTGTCACTCCCTAAATTTAGCTGACCGCCATTTTAAAAAAAACACAACAGGAGAGAAAATGACAGAACAATCGCCAAATACAAGACTAAAAAGAGGGGGGAAAAAAAAAGTATGCAAATTTCAAACTGTCAGAACAATAACAACAACAACAACATCTTCTGCGATCGCTTCTTGGGATGGAAGGTGTGCAAAGATACAAACTGTTTTATGAGGCGGTAGAGGAGTATCCATGGGACGACGGACCCAATCGGCATCTCAATCGTGGTTTCTGGCACCTCCAGCGAGATCCTGATGACCCTGATCAGGTCCTGGGTCAGGCGCACCAAGTTCGCCGATGGCAGGAACCCAATAATGGCACTGTCTTGTTTCAAACACCTGAAAGAGACAGACGGTGAGAGAGAGAATCCCATCAGCAGAGCCAGATGCATTCTAATGCCTGTGTCTTTTTCTGTTTTTTTTAATGCTTGTCTTGCTCATCCATTATCAGGCATCAAACCACCAGTTTTCATTAATGCCTTCTAGTTAGAACTCTCATCCACTGGTAGCATACCAAGGTACTTTCACTATAGCACAACAGCCTCCGCCTGCTATGCACTTTGATTTATGCGTGTCGTGAGAAGCTCTTGTTAAAACGAGATGCCAGCCTCCAATAACAATACATACATACATAACCATTATAGTATTTATGAAATAATGCAGTCCTAATTTATTAGAAACTCTGAAAACACATTTTTAGTCATATTAAAAAAAAACACAAACATTATAAAAGAACCACAAAATTAGGAGACATTGTAACAGATTAATCCAAAAAAAAAAAAAAAAAAAAACAAACAACAAAACAACATAACCTAACTTTTAGATCCATACTGGATTATAATTAAAACACTAAATTTGTTTTTGGGATTAATTCGTCCCAACTTATTCACACATTATATCTCATACTAAAGCTCAGTTCCTTCCATCACATGGGTGAAAAATTAAAAAAACTAGTGGAGATTTCTTCAAACGTACAACTGTTAAATTTGTTTCGCCAGTGTGTGTCTCTCTCGTACCAACCTGTATGTCGTTTCACTAGAATATCTAACAATGAGACGATAAGAATATCTGTAGTCTTCATTACAATTATAACAGTTGCTTTATACTGGAGGACTGCAGCCACCAACCGAGAAATGAACAGTTTGCCATATATGAGTGTGTGTGTGTTATTTAAATTCTCTGGCCTAGTAAAACTCACGTTGGCTTAGCCACTTTTGATTTAATACACACTTACCTGGCGTTATAAAAATCTAGCTTTCTTGGACTACTCTGACATATTACTGATACTGAATTCGGTTTTTTTTTTTGCATCTCATGTATAAAAACGAAAAGTTTCATAGGGACTTTGTTGGGTCAGTCAAAGTCAGGGCAGTGCTGAGTACTTTTGTGCTGACCGTAATTCCCGGTGTGTCACATGCACCAATCTTCACCACCTCTTTAAATGTTTTTGGGTCCTAGTCTACAGGAAACAGCAGCAACCTAGGCCCTACCGTTGCGCGTTGTGAACTAATGGTATCGAGAAACTCACGTGTCCAGTCCTTGGAATATCTGCGTCATGGTGCTCACCCACTCTTCCTTGCTGCTATGGGTGTTTGCTTTCCGATAGTGATACAGTGCCTCACTAAACGAGATTTCGCCCCAGTACAGACATTTCTGAAAGAGTGCATTGCATTGTTCACGTAGATTACCTTCATCATTCTCCACCCTCCCATTTCTCTCTCTCTCCTCTCCACTCACTATCTTTACTATTACAACATTGGTTATACAAGTACCACTGGTGGTATCCGGCTTGCTTGTACGTAAGCCAGGGAAGCACAATCCACCTTGCTTTCAGTCAGACCTCTCCACAGGAAAATGAGAAAAAGCTTAAATGAAAGAATAATAAGAATCCCTAACTAAGCCTACCTGATGACTCTATACAAGAAAAGGATTTCTTCAGTCACAGGTGGAGTGAAATATAAAACAGTCCGTTAGTAAATATTGTGTTCAACACCAACTGGAACTCCTTATCCAGTGATGAAACAAAAACCAGTAAATGGTATATCAGTAAATAAAAAAAATAATTAAGGACCCATACATAGCAGCAATACTAAAAAAAATGCCTGAGTAGGGGGCATTTCAATGGAGCAATGCAATGTTCCTAATTCTTAAGAAAAACATTTCTACATTGTTAAAATATTCCACGCTTTGTCAGTTTTTCTTAGCAAACAAAGTCATAAAAATACTAACTATATTTGATACACAATTGTTTAAGTTAACATTTAGATCAGCTATTATTTTTCCAGCCTCAACGCCTTAACCCCCTGCATGCCGGACTACGAGCATCAGTTAGTATTTGTGTCGAACTGGCTGCATATTTAGTCAACACGCTCATAATGCAAAAAAGTGGGGTTAAAGGTTACAAAGTTATATTAACGAAAAAGGGGTTTTGTCATAGCCCCCTACAGTTAAACCTGTGCCGAGTAACACAAATATGAAGGGTAGTTGGATGGAAAGTCACCCTAAGCGGTATACTAAAAAAAAAAGTCCCTTTAACAAGTTTAATTCTTTTACTGCCTAGATTATTTCATAAACAGAGGGGTCTCACCCACCTTCCTATCCACGTGTTCAGAGTGCAATAGAAGACTTAAATTTTTTTAATGATTAGTTAACGTTGAAATCCAATTTAACCCATCGTGTTTGTTTGCTGGGGAAATGCTGACGTGCAAGAACAGGCTACTCACCGCGTAGTTATTCAACTTCAGGAGAGAGTCCTGTAGCAGCAAGAGCTGTGCGTGTCTCTCAGGAATAGCGGTGCCAATCTCCACAAGCTGAAAAAAAAAAGTGAATACAGGGCATCCATCTACAAGTCGTCAGCAACTGATCAGTTTAAATGCTATTTACTCCAATAACGATGATGCACCTTAAATGCTAGATTTAAAAGAAATAAAAATATTTGCCAAAACGACAGATCCTAAAATTAGCAACCTTTAAACAGTCTGCCTGATATTTTAGCTTTTAACCCTAAAGTGACAGCACAATTCAAATAAAAGACTCTCCCTCAATAGTAGCCCATCCTAAATAGACCGCCTTCAACAGTGACCCATTCCAACAGATTACCACCATTTCGCTGCTTAATCCTAAATCATAATCCATCTCAAGCAAATGTAGGTACAAAATATGACATCCCAAATAAATTTGAGCCTCTAATAATAGTCACATCCCCATCAATAAACCACTTCAAATAACAGCCCATACAAAAAGATATCTCGTTAAAGAAAAGCTTGATTAACACCTTTCTATTTTTAATGGAGAGAAAAAAAATGCCTGCAAAAGTCATTTGTAACCAATAGATCCATCACCAGAAAACGCTGATATCATTTACTCACATTGCCACCTTTCTGCTGGGACTCAGAAAATGTCGGGAGCAACATCTCGACCACCTTGTCATACTCTCCTGTCTCGTACATCTTCTGAGTTTCCTCCAGCGACTGGCAGCGCCGAAGAGACTCCTGCTGTTTTCTGATTTGCTCTGAAACAAACGGTCTGCATTAATTGTTTCAAAGGCCACAAAAACTGAACCCACAATCCCTTCAAAACCCTAAAAGGGTTAACTAATCAAAGCATCGTCGGTTGTTAAAACTGTCTCGGGAGGAGAGCTATTATTGGAAACGTTCTGGACTCTGCTGCTATTTAGAATGCACTTTCATCTGTCACTGGTTACTTCTGAGTAGATAGGGATGCTAATTGGGATAAAGAACATCTGCAATCATTTCATTGGAATGTTGCTTGTTTTCCTTAGAAGTCTGCAGCTGTAAACACACCCCACCATATACTTCTGCCTGAGACGCAACATAAAACGTTAAATAAATAAAAGACGACGGGCCCTTGTAGTCCAAAACAGTAGCACACCTGCTTATTTACTGTCTGTTACTAGTTTAAAATCCCTTTGTCGAAGTTGTGCCCTTTGCACTGTAATGTTATCATCAAAATTACATGCAAAAAGCATTACAGAGAGTAATGTATTCTTGGACTCGTTAACCGGCCTTCAGTGTTACAGGGATGGTTTCCTGTGCCCACATCCATACCAATCGTGATTCCTCCGAGTCTGTAATGGCGGTTTGAGCAAAAGCAAGACATGGGTCAAAACCCTGGACACTAGTAAGCAAGGTCAGCATCAGTAAGTGAGGGAGACAGTTGTGGGGAAATGGAGGCGACTTAATGATCCAGCTCCCCCCCGATCTCTCTGCATGATTATAACCTAGGAAATAACTCGAGGTCCCAGATGCACTATTAGTGCGCGCGCTCTGAACTGGTTGTCTCTTCAGCCGGCCCCGGGACAAGAGACAAACCCATGAAACGTCCAGCCTGAACTCACCAACAGAAATGATGTTGTCCATCTTACAGTTGAGCAGCTTCACTACCGACAGAGACTCAGTCTGCTGGGCATACCTCAGGTAGTCAATTGTCTGTGGAACCAAAAAAAAAAAGTGGGGGGCTGTTATCTCTCCAATTTTAGTAAGCCAGTGTTGTCTTTCTTATAAACCCGCACATCGAGGTCAATACCTAAGGCAGATATTCACAAGAGGAAACTCCCTGGTGTCAGTATCCTGAACCAAAGCGGAGAACAGAGTAATGAAGGGTAGCTACATGACTACTGCTAAGTTATTTATTTTAGATGTAGGAGGAAACTGGAGAGCCCAGAGGACACCCGTGTGGCCATCTAGTAAAGGAAAGGATACATTTATTACTACCACCCTGCGAAGGAAGGTAACATCTAGTCGAGGCTGGCCAAAGGGATTTTTAAAAAAAAATGGTGCATTGTTTCTAATGATAATTGCCAGGTCTGGAGAGTATAGGGAAGGCTAACTGTGTAGAAACAAAGAACTTGCGGTGAGCTTCACACTGCTCAATAACTGACTTGTCAGGCAGGTATAATTAAAACAGATATGTGGTTTCAAAATGTTTTTTTTATTAACATTATTAGATCACACAATTCTCCATCCCCTCTTCTCTCTTAGCAGAGATCTAATTGTAATGTTAAGTACAAAGGCTCCTTTCCAGGAAGATCTGCCTGATAAGGGGATGGCTCAGGTTTCCAAATTTTGCAGAACAAGAATAAATGTGAGGAAATGTTCTCCTCCAACATTTTCCTGAATGTGCTAGATGCAACCTTAATATACACTTAGATCTAGCATTGCTTCCAAAGCGAACATCTGAACAGCAATTTGATATTCAAAACCATACCAACTTCTCCTCCTTTGTATTTGCATCTAAATGGTTGGGATGAAGGAGTGGGTTATCATGAGGCAACAACAGTACCAGAAACCATCCGGACCTATTCAGAAGCGGGCCAGTCAGCTACCACAGTTTTCTACATGGAAAAAAGAGCTGTCAAACACCTTTCTGATTACAGGTGTGTGGAGATGGAGAGATGAAGTACCCAGAAGGACTAGTGAGCTGGTTCAGAAATGCAAACATAGCCTCGGGATTGAGGTATGGGGTTGAATCACAACAAGCACAGTGCACAAATGACACATGGGCCTGCCCACTATTCTAGTCTATCACTCAGGCTTTCTTCATGACCCACCCCCCTGTTTTTCCCAATCTGATTACATTGCCAGAAAATTTTAAAAGAAAGAAAGAGAAAAAAAAGGCTTCATAGTCAGAATCAGCTGATGGTGAATGGCTCCACCTGAGACTGGAGTTGTAACATTTGTTTGCGCAGACAAGAGCAAGAAGACCTCAATGTGCATTAAGTAATCAACAAAATTTAAAAAAAACAAGACAACCTAAATAAAAATAAAAATCTAATTAAACGTGGAGTGACATTTTCTCTTTTAATATACACACAGAGCAAACAGATTTCAGCCAAAAACATAACAGAAGTCCATAACCTAATAAAGTGTGCAACCTTTTGTGCTGGGAAATGGCTGGTTTTGAACTTTAATATGTACAGAGAATTCTCCCAAACCAGGGTATTTTATTAAAAAAAATTTTTACGAGAAAATATCATTTCATTGTTGGCAAAGTTGGGCCAAAGTACCAAAAGATTCAAGTTTGTTGGTCTTCAAGAGAAAAATCTCCACAAGTCCACCTCCCAAAATTTTTAAAAACCTGGCAAAACAAGCAAGCCGGCCCAGCTTCTTCGGCAGCGCTGCGCCAAGCAAGCAAGGAGAATAAAGTCATCAAACAGTTTGGCTTTTCCAGGAATCAATTACTAATAACCACCGATGAAGTTGGTCCTGGCCGATGCCTTAAAGCCCCTGTTAAGCTATGACTGCCCAGAAAAACACCGCAGTAAGAGATTTTGTTAACTGATCATGATTGGATTAAACAACATTTTTAAAAAAAAAGACAAACCTTTTCAAAAAAGCCAACCGCCTCATCCATCTGGCCCTGGAGCATGTTAAACCGAGCTTGTAGCCAAGATACTGAAAATAATTTTTTAAAACAAACAGAATATACTAAATAAAAACATTTATAGTGGTTATCTGCGTCACTCCGGGTAACTCTGCTGCGTTAAGCTCACAAAGCATCTGAAAAGGGAAACAACTGTGCCAAAAAAGCTACCATGACACTCTTCTGTGCTTAAAAACGAGAAATCAATGTGTGTATTTATGTAGTCGGTTGTTGCTGTGTTGTATGCACATCTCTACAAGACAACCCTGATGAAGGACTGCGGCTAGCCGTTCATTGCCCATTCTGCACCACAGGGAGGCCTGGCACTTCTGACTATGGCAGGGAAATCCCCACTAGAGCGCTTTATTTTTTGATGTGGGAGTAAACCAGAGAGGCTGAAGTAACCTGCATGACCGGCTAGTGAAGAAGAATGAAAAGAAACCATGCCAAACCAGTTTATCCATTTGTCGTCCATTGTCACAACACTTGGTGACCTGGCTGAATGTGGCTTGCCTTTAATGTCGGTATCTATAACTGAAATGTAACGACCGCAGGGGCAACTGATGCAAACAGCTTCCACATACACAAATTTTACAGCTCCCACCCTCCTTTGTCAAAAACTTGATCTATCATAGTTCTGTGTTTCAAATGTACTATTTTATTTACAGAAGATACTACTGATTGCAAAACGTAGACACAATGTTTTATGTAAATAAAGATCAGTTTTTCCAGACTATTTGTTTCATTTGCCTGTAAATAATCAGGGTGCATTACTTTCAGCATGTTTCGTGCTCACACTGGCAGCTAAAATCTTGAGCTCACCAACAAAATATCTATATTTCACCCAGAAATCAATTTATCAGCAGTTACATGAATAAGCACCTGACTGCTAGAATATCCATACATGCAAAAGTAAAAAGAACCAAAAATTGTTTCCAAACTTTTCCCACAAGTGCAAGACTTTTTTTCTATTTCCTTTGAAACTTCCTTCTTTCAGCAAATGAACAGCATGCACTATGTCTATAGAAAGGCGAATTTGAATGCTTTACCTCGAATGCTGTGCTCAGCCCAGAATTCGGCCACAATTTCGATGTAGCCAATCAAACCGGAGATGAACCAGAGATCTTCCAGGTAAAAGAGACCGGGAAAGTGGGGCTCCAACTGGTTTGGCAATATAGTGGAAGGACTGCGACTAAAAACAGTAAGTAAAAAAAACAGATTTAAGGAAAACTTCAGCATACTGCTTTAGCAGAACAACAAATAAGAGGCAAAGCAAACTTTTAGACCCACTGTGTGCATAGGGGCTCACAGAGTCAGCACAATATGCCTGTCTTACATTAAGTTATCTCAAGATTTGACATCAACACGGACAATGTAACTTCTACCGACTGAAGGAAAACTTAATTAAAAGAATTTAAGGAAGAAATAAAAATTTTCAAAATGTCATCATTTAGAGAATGCAAAGTCCCACCACGTTAAAGCTTATACATATTTTCAAAATGTTTGCCTGTTACCCTTTCATGGCCTAACTGTGACACCTGGAGGCCCCAAATTTTGTGCAAGTACTACGGGGTCTGAGTGGGGTTCTAAGCTATCACACACTGGCCTAAAGCTGTTTTTCCCCCATGCAGCACCAGCTAAGTTTCTTAATATTGGCTCTTCGGAGAAAAGAAGGAAGTATCGCTCTTTAAGTTATGCAAGGGTAGAAAAGGGCCAACAATCCAAACTGACACGAACTCCATCAGAGCGTAATCTTTGACGATAGTATTACAAAAAACGTTTTTACTAATCACGTGATAGGAAATAAATGTACATACCAACGTGGAGAGTTTCCAGGAGAACCAGCTGATTTAGCCTTCTTAACCAGCCACTGGTCTAGTTTTAGTTCTTCCCAAACGAGCACCATCTGTGTCGGTAAATTACAGTGGTAAGATTACCATTCTAATGGTAAAAGAGACTGCACACACAAAACAAATTTAAAAATTTGAAGAGTGGAGAAAGCGAACGAGAGAGAAAGGCGTGTGCGTGCGTGTGTGTGCGTGTGTGTGTGTGTGGAAAGTAAAAAAAAAATAACAATTTGCAAGGGATTTCTCTGGAAACATCACACACACACACGGCCACACCCAGATTAACTCTTTGTTGGTTTCCATTAGATCCATTGAATTATGGTAAAAATTATCAATTACAAATCATTTTTTAAAAAAAAATTTAATGCTGCATTTAAGTCAGAAAGGTGAAGCAGAAATTTCGGTTTAGTTCAGATTTATTTCCTCTATGACCAGACTAAAAAGTACGGTCTGGCACTAGAAACTAAGAACTTACAATTGATCAGCGAATCTCCCTCTAGAACATCATGTCTTATTTACATTGTTGTAGCCAATCAGCCGGATTTATTTATTTATTTTGATTTCATAAAAACTGTTCATTACCGCCAATCATGAACTAAGACCATTAACTAATGGTAAATGGTGGCCGGTGGTCCAGTGCCACTCCTGGCACGGTTTCTTCTCCCTCTTCCTCAGCAGTCGGTTGTGCAGGTTTTCTCCCCCCCCCCCCACATCTAGAAATGAAGAGTTTTAGTAGGGTGCTCTGAGCAGATGTAATGGAGGATCTGCAGGTAACTCTTGATTGGCTCTCATCTTGACAACTGCTGAAAAGCCCCTCTTCCCAAACACACACTCAGGTAACTTGCACGGTCACCAAGGCTGATACCTGACATTTAATCCAATGGTGGAAGATGTCCCCAAACCTCAAAAGTTCAGACAGGGGTTTGACAATAAGCATTTAGAAGCAGCTTTGCACCAACCCTGCTGCATCCACAAAAAATTTACAGGTATCAAGTTTACTAGGTTATTTAAGAGATTTGAAATATGGTCTGTCATGATTCAAGTCCATGTCTAAGTTCCACTTTGTTGAATAGTGAGCGATCTCATGTTACATCATCGAGTATAAACCAAATGATGGAATCTAAGATGGGCTAAAGCTCTGAAAAAAATCCACAACCAAAACTTTGCAACCAACAGGTTGTGTGGATCCAAAGCTAGCTTAACTCATTTGCACATTCAAAACAAAAAAAAAATGCCTACTGTAAATTAACATCACTTAGCTTTTTAAAAAAAGTCCTTCTTGGGAGTAAGATGGTGAAAAAAAGAGAAACATTTCCAGAAATGTAGATTGATTTGTTGCTGCTAGTGAGATGACAGGAAGCACTATAAACTAAACTGAACTTTCTGTAAAGTTTGGGTACAGTACCTTTGCCATATCCAGGATCCTCTGGTTAGGCACATCTTGGCTTAAAAAATGAGAGAGAGAAAACAGATTAATCATTTTAAAAGGTAATATGGTTCTAGCCAACTGACTGATCCAAACTCTCTTTCAAAGTTTCTAAAATTTCCTTACTATGGCAATTCTTCCCCTCTTGACACCAAAATGGCAGCTTGCAGCTGAGGCAAAAAGTGCAATTAGCTAATTAAAAAATAATGTACCAAATGAAGAAAATAATAAAATATGGCTGTCACAGAATTCTGCAGTTTTAATTTATCTCTTACTATTTATGGCTTTCAGTTCAATGATAAAACAACTAATCACACAAAAAATCAATCAAATGTCCTCATCTCACAGACTGCCATCTATCATTTCTGAACTCTCCTAAACAGTGAGTTAAAAGAGTTAGTGGTCAGAACAGAGCACAGCCATGACAACCAATTAAATGTCCTTCATCGTTATACACGACTTCAATGATCACAGGTTTTTTTAATGGTCTTTCTGACACACTTTCCCCTAATAAAAGTTGTTATGGAGTAAGTCAGATCTGGTTATTAACAATTAAATACTACCTCGCCTCTTCCACCGTAGTTCACATTCTGCACATGCTATTACGTACAGGTTGAAACTTTGGTGTTTTAAAGCTCACCAAAAAGAGCAGATTACATTAGCATACCAATGGTCTTTAACTTACTGGAGGGATAAGTTCAGTAGTGACAATCCAAAATAGGTAAAACAATGCTGGTGAGGTTTTTGACAGTGACAAATTCTCAGTATCATGGTCTTACTGACTAAACACTAGGGAGACTTCCAGGGTGTGTGAACAATTGTTCTACTTCTGTACCCTCAATCTAAGCTGCTGTCAACCAGTGTACCAGGGATTTGAATGCTTAGTGTAAGTCAGCTTTATTTTCCTCATTAAGTTAATCAGAAAGAGAAATGAAGATATACACTTGGTAACTTTGCATGAATAACCATGTATCTTTAGGCAAAGAGATTCTACTAAAGTGGCAGGAGAGTTACCAATAATATACCCAAATACTTTATAAATCAACACCTAGTTACAATGGCTATAATTTAATGATCAACACATTTATGAAAAATGTCAAAAATGGACTCTGAACATTATTGGCATCCATGATAATATAGTTCAGTTGCTTGATGTTCATCTCTCTAAATTATGCAACATTACATGGCAACAGCAAGCCAGTTCCACGTATTGCTAGAGGGATTTAATTACACTGGTAAGATATTTATTGATAATATAGAGTAATTTTGAGATAATTCATTCCATCAGAGAAACAAAACAAAAATACAAGTGATTTAAACCTTCAGAGGACTAGGAGTTGGCTAATATTCTAAAAAGAACGGCAGGATTATTAACATAGAGAATGTGAAGACTTACCACAGGTAAGATGGCATCACCAGGTGTTTACGTACTAAGCCGTACATATGGAGGTAGATCTCTGCAAGACCAGGAGGCCTAAGGAAAAAAACAAACAAAAAAAAAAAAAAAAGCAACAGAATGAACTTTGTTAACATAAAAAATAGAGAAATCCTAAAAATAAAGAAAAGAAATTAGCATGTGCACAAAAAATGCAGCCATCATATTATACATAACTAAGGAGCCATTACCATTTGAAGTTCATCCAGTCTGCCAGACATACAAGGTAAGTGTTCATCAGATCAATGATGCCACTGTTCTTTTGACAGTCCTTCAGAAACTGTTGGACATCCACATCTTCTGTAGAGTTCAGTAGCATCATGTCTGATTGCCGCCTGTTTGTACCTGTTCAGTTAAAAAAAAGAAAAGATGTTGTGCTGAGCTCTTGACATTTACTGCATCACCAGATCAAAGGCAAGGATACTAAGTGGTCATAAGAAAGCACAGTGAGAGAAGAAATCATTAGAAATTATATCATTCCCCAGGTTGTATTTTCTAATTTAGTTCTTTCCATACAAGTTTTGGAGTACTGCTAATGTCCAGATGGTATTAACAAGCATCACTACTAATTCCTACATGGTTTAAAGATTAAAATAATCAACCACAAATAATCAAAGAAACAGTTTATTAAATTCTCTCATGGTGACAATTTGGAGACTGCTATATTGTTTTTTGCATTCTATGCATGCAAAGTTGTATTTTGTAGTCTTCTTGACAGGAGATATGGTTGTTGGCTATAGATGTTTGATGTTATTTGTTTATTAACAGAGTCCAGACTTCCTTCAATCCTTTCCAGAACAGACAACTTTGGATTTTACATGCATAAAGGACAGAATTTTTGTGAGGTGACTGCACCCACCTGATCACAATGATCAGAGAACATAGTAAAAGTCATGGAATGACTCAAATAGCACAAATAATTTGGCGTACACAGTTCAGTAATCCAAACGAAAAGGAGATGTGTAAATCACTCACTTCCAGGAAGTGGACAATCAGTGTTGCAGTCACAGTCTGTTCATGTGGTCAGTGAACCATCTCATCTTGCTTAGTGGAAAGGTACAGAGATGGCAGTAGGAGTAGGTCTCAGTCCTGGACACAGCATGCAGCTCTTTTTTCTCCTATCCCCATAAAAAATTATGGCCTTGGTTGTTGGGTGCACCTGACTTTAAGTTTTTTTTATCTTGGTAGGTTATCATGGCTTCATTGATGCTGATCTCATATTTAGTTGGTATTTTCCCTTAAAGTTCCTGGATCAAGAAGTAGTCTAATTTTGAACAGCCAGCTTCTGCTAGAATCATCAGAGGCAAGTGTCCGACTGTTGTCACAGAAAGGACAATGCTGATTCATTTTCTTAAATCTCTTTAGTGTCATGATGGAATGAAGGTGCAGAGTGATGTTTACCACTATGAAAAGCTTCATCTCCTTGATGTAGTCTGTCCAGGTATTGTCTGCTGTGGCAGGCTGCCTCTTCAGTTATGTAGTGCACTGGAAAAAATCCTCCTAGATGAGATAAAAGAAGCTGACTGGCTTGGCATCACCAGCATCGCTATTAATCTTCAGATTGACGGGCTGGGGAAACACTGGCATGTTAATTAACCACAGATGACTCGAACTCCACTCACAAACCCTCTTGCTATCTTCCTAGTGTTTCTGTCAGCATCAGACGCATTCCAGACTTGCCCGGATCAGTCAGACCAGCTGAATAATTAGAGATCCAAAGTATGCATGCTGAAAAACTCTACATCAGCAGAAGGATATGATTCAGTGTCAGATTGCATATCATAGATGAAACTAATCACCTCAAGAGTTTTTACAGGCAGGCACACATTCATGGCAAAACAAAGTAATACAAATAGGATAATATGGTCCAGCATCTGTGCTGTCTATAGCAGCAATTCCCAAACTGCAGGAATTACAGGCAGAGTGTGAGGACATGAGGAAAAAAAACAATTTTTAATCGCTGATGACTAGAATATTCTAGAATTTGAAGTCGTCATCGAAAATTCTTGCTACATCCTGAAGGTGATCCCTATGTCGGCAAAATAAGGTCAAATGTCTTCAAGTGGATCCAAGGTTGAACTCGTACTGTTGATCTTCAAAAGGGGAGGTGATAAGATGGTGGCATGTCAACGGGCTGATATTGACCACACAACAATGCCCAGTGGGCCAGCAGATAAAGAAGTTTTAAACAGTGTAGTCCGTTGTTTTTGTACATATAATAGTAAAAATCAATAAATTATTGATGTCTTGTTTTAGTGATGTCTACAACAAAGAAAAGGAAGTATAATGAAGAGTGCATCAAGTTTGGCTTCACAGTCACTGAAAACAATGGAATTCACTTCCCCCAGTGTTGCATTCATGCAGTTCTCAGCAATGACGACTTGAGACCTGATCATCTGGAGCGACATTTGAACACAAACCACAAGGAAATAAAAGACAAGACAGAAGATTTTCTGCTGCCAAACGCCAAAGCTTGAAACACGTGAAGCTGGACTCTACATGCGCCGATACCGCCAAATTGGTGGAAACATCTTATCAGGTGTCATTACTCATTTCCAAAGCAAAGAAAGCTCACACAATTGGAGAGAGGCTCTTGCAAAACCATTGAGTGCTGCGAATATTGTTCTTGGCCGAAAGCCAGAAAACGTTATAAAAAATTTCACACTCTGATACCTGTAAATCGTCGCATTGACGAACTTGCAGAAGACAAAAGGACAAGTTTTGGAACAAGTAAAAGCATTGGTTTTCTTTTCTTTTCAGTGCAAAATACCACTGATACAACTCAATGCTGTCATTTGCTCATTTATTCGCGATTTGTAGATGATGGAGCTGTGAAAGTAGGAATGCTATTCTCAAAAGCACTAGAAACCACATCAAAGGCTTGCGACATTTTGGCAACAGTTTTTCACTTTTTTTAAAAGAAAACAAGTCTTTTCTGGGAAAAGCTTGTTGGTGTTTGCAGTGGCGATGTCCCCCAAAGTGCTTGGCTCTCAATCTGGACTCCTGACTTCGGTCAAAGAAAAGAAATGCAGCCATACTATGGACTCATCACATCATCCACAGACAAGCCTTGGCTGCTAAGACTCTCCTGGATGACATACATACTTTGCTGAGTTTGGCAATCAAAGTTGTTAATCTTGTAAAGAGGAGAGGTTTAAATACAAGGCTTTGTGCAGATTTTGGAGTTGATCATAAAGTTCTCTTGTTTCACACAGAAATCCGCTGGCTATCGAAAGGAAATATGTTGAGCAGACTCTACGAACTGAAGCATAAAGTGGAAATTTTTCTCAAAGGTCAGAAAAAAGAAGAACTGTATGGTGCTTTGGCTGACCTTGTGGATATTTTTAGGGCTATCAACTACCTCAATTTGAAGCTGCAAGGAAGAAACACAAACATCGTTGCCCACTATGATACAACCAGAGCCTCTACAGAGAAAACTCGGTTTTGGAAGTGCTAACTTCAATCTGGGAACTTTTTTTTATTATTCCCTCATCTCAACGAACTCCCAGCTGAAAATAATGATCTTGGTAACCATTACCTGGGTCAAAATTATGCCTCATCCGGATTGTCTTGTTGAGTTCCTTCACATAATCCTGTTTGGAAACTGGTTCAAAATCCATTCGACACCGATGTGGATTTGTTGCCGGACTCATTATTGAATTGAAGGGTCATTATGTGCCAAGGATAATTTTGTAAACATAAGTTTAGAAGAGTTTTGAGTAAAATGCCTCCCCATTTACACAAGTTTCAGAAGTGGTGCTGCATTTGATTATTCCATTTTCTTCCACCTATCTAAGCGATGCTGGGTTTTCATCTTTCACCATATTAAAAACAAAACAGTGCAGTCACCTGGAAATGGAAAGTGACTTGCATCGTGCTCTTGCATCCTTCAAACCTAATTTTTCTGAGTTTGTGAGAGTAAAACACTATCGTCCTTCTCATTGATATATTATTTTGTATTATTTGACATTATTTTTTTCTAATTTGAAACTTTTCAATAAGATAAAACAATATTAAATGCCTATATGCATATTTTCCAATAACTGGACTGTTAAATTTATTTCAATAAAAAAATTAAGGGGAGGGCATCAGGGTTTGATATAGACCAAAGGGGGTAATGTTATGTCAAAAAGATCATCAAATGAGTCATCACAGTGTTTGAATGCAGACAACTTTTCTTGCCGATTCTGGCTGAGTTGCCCCAAAAAGAATTAAATGAAGAGAGTTATAAACACAATTCACTGCATCAGAAAACACCTGACCAGTTTATCATAGTCATCAGAATAAATTCTCAAACCTACCAACAGGTGTCCCTAAAACGTGAAGTGCATTGCTCTGTTCTGTTCCTTGGTTTCTAGCTTCATCTTCTTCCTCTCTGACCTGCCTGGAGAGAGGAAAAGACAGACAGACAAATCTTTGTTTTTGAAATAATACAATTATACAAAAAGTAACATCATACTCTGAATTTGAAATGTGATTTTTTTTAAAAAAAACTATTTTCCTACAAAGTCACCCCTAACAACCAACCTGTCAAAATTTACATTTGCTCCATGAAATAACAAAGACGGTTCGCTAATTACCAAAGAAAAAATACTGAAGCAAATCATACACTCGGATTACTCATAGATAAGAAATTTACTATCTTCTAAAAACCATTTAGAAATTAAATGCTGCTTAATCACTTCAGCACCATCACTCGGTGATTTCATTTTTCACTTTCTGGCCTGTTACGTGCAAGACAAGCGTATCTGCCATGAAATAAAAACATTCCCTAGCGTACAAGAACAAGGTTCTAAAGGAGGAAAAAGGCAAAGGCAAACAAAAGAAACACTTTATTAACTATGTCAACTATTAATACAGTTACAATTTGCCAGAGGTTATGAAATCTCAATCTTCACTGAAACCGAGAAAATAATGTAAAAAATGAAGAGTCAGTTAAGTAAAGATGAGGGTTAGGCTACATGAAGCTTCCCAGCCAACACAAGACACAGAGAAGAAAGGAGGGAACACGATAATAGTAAGCAGCGTAGTTCGTATGGAAGCTTCATGTTTGTAGCTAAATCTACTAATTACATAACTACATAGAATGCATTTTTCAAAAAATCGAAATGTGCATCTTTTGAAATAAAGAGTATGGTCAGTGACAACAGAATTTGGGAAGGTACATCCCAAAAGGTAACATAAAATAAAGAAATATAATCAAGAATGAAACCGAGGACTGAGCAAAATGACTAGAGATTAAAGTTTGAAGTTGTAGAGACACAAGACGGCAACAGATATACGAACTCCTGATAATATAGAGATATGTTATGATCAGTTCCATAAAAGAATTAATGTGAAAAACAATATTTTTTCTAAGTAGCTTGATCAAGATTTCAAAAACTGAAATATGTACAAGAAAGGTCGCATCACATCAACCTTTGCGTGCATATACTCGTTCTTCATATTACCATCAGTGTCCTTTCACCATATCGGTGTAACTGGAGGGGTAAAGAGTAAAGTACTGCAATGCTTTGACCAAAATGGGGAGAGTTCATACACACCACACCTATAAAATGCGTATCCTGACTGATTTTCTAAACTTGAAAACACTACCAGCACATTTCCCCTACTGATATTATTCAATTAAAAAAAAAATACTCTTTTTTATTGGGAAATTTCTCCAACAGTCATAAAAAAAAGATGGCAACGATTGCTTTGGAGAAAAGGTAACAAACATCTCAGCGTAATTGTTCTGTGAAAAGCTCCAGAAAGCTACTACTGTTTAGAGTACTGAAAGAAAAGAAGTTGGGATAGGAATGGTACTCACATCAGACTGGAAGGTAGGAACTTCAGAAGCAGTTCCTGCAAATTAACATTCTCTTCCTGTTTCCGTTTCGTGGTGTTTCTCACCTACATGGAAAAGATGAAAAAATAAACAAGTCTAACATGGAGGAGGAGAAAGATGTTTCAAGGACTCCAGCCTGAAAATTTTGGAAAATTAAATGGTGAGTTCTAGTGAAAGAACAAGAATACCTGGCTGAACATTGTCAGAATATGTTCTGGTAAATGTGGCTGGTTCACCGAAAGAAAGAAAGGAAGGAAAAAATGTGTTTCACGTTAGTCAAATTAAACGATTAGCAGTAGTGGTAAATCTCCTCATCACTCATCAACAGTAGCCTGAATTATGACCGGGTTGTTTTACTGTTACTCGTGCAGGAGCTGACACTTATCAATGGAACAGGGTTTTGTTGGTGTCGTCCCCTATCTGGACAAGAAAGGGGGTTGGCCAAACACTGTAAACCAGAGCCCGCATGAAAGTCTCTATTAAAACTTTTCATGTTTTTAGAGGGGGGAGGAAATGGAATACCCAGAAGAAACCCACATGACAAAGCAGGTGAAGAAGGGAGAAGAAGAAGTCGCTACAAGGATGTACGCCAAATCAAACCAGTCCCAACCAGGATTCAAACTCAGGCCCTAGCCTGCCACCAGTTGGTGTCCTGCTAAAACAGGTGCCATTTTAACAAGTTTTCAGGCTAAGTATTCGCTTACTAAACTGCCCAACCAGCAGAAAGCCCAAAATAGAGAAAGTAGGGCTATTTCTGTGATATCTTCCAAGTGCGAGCAAAGATCAAGTACATGGACAGACTGTTGCTCCTAATGGAAAAGCAGCAGATATCCTTAGGATTTATGAAAGAACCATGATGACAAACAACTTAAAGAACATGGTACTCTGAGGAGGAAGCTTTAAAAAAAAAAAAAAAAAAATATATATATATATATATATATATAATACCAATAATTCTGCAAGGAAAATAAAAAAATACTGAAACAAAATCCAAGTTGAAGCACAATTAAAATACAACCTAACATAACTCGGTCTGTAAGGAAACTGACAACAATTAGAGGCTAAAGTTGAATGCTTGTTAATTTTCAGATGATCAAACTTTCTTCCCACAATGTTTTCCATCACAGTCACTGTTTTATCAGCTCAGCCCTGGCCAGCAGAATCCAGTCACTCGGGCAAATCTAACTAATTGCCAACACAATGCCACCACTCCGAAGTTCGGATGGACTCTCACACAAAATGTCACAACAGAAAGTACAGACTTGGCAAGAATTTTTTAAAGATGAAAAATGCAAATTTATGTTTTTATGGCAAACTTTCTGTCACCTCCCAAAAATCATGACCAGTAGCTCTTACATTTACCATATACCTGATTGGTGGCACCCTTACCCTGGCTGAACGTCTTTTGCAAGGGACTTCTTCAACTGGCATCCGTTTTCTTTTTGGTGCTTTCCGGTTTCCGGCCTCATCGACTTCCACAGTACAAGGATGATCCTGAATAACTACAAATTGACAACAATTATCAATAATTTCTAGGAATAAAAACAAAAAGCAGGATTCACTAAGATATCAATTACAATAAATTGAAGTCTTTATAACTGTTTTCAAATTAAATCCAAAGCTGTAGTGCTGGCATAAACAACAGTAAAAGGTGATATGCAGCTCTACAAAAGTTAGCATTTTTGTTAGAATTACTATGCAAAATTTTGTAGCGCTGCTCTATAAGTGACTCCGTTGTTTTAATTCATCTATTTCACCACAGTACCAGCTCCCATTACAAAGAGTTAGACAAATGACATCACAAGCAGACTCAGCATAAATGAGTAGATTGGCCAGGCAAACTCGTCGGGATTGTGAAATGAGTTAGTACCCGATGAGATGTTGCTTTCAGGGTGAAAATGAAACACGGCAGGCAGTTGTCATGTCACAGGGAGGTGACCAATTGGCAACCGATCATAAAAAATGCCAAATGAAAATGGCGTTTTTCAGGTAAGCTGTGTTATGTTGAAGACGTTGAAACAAAACTTAGCTGGATATGATTGCAGTGATTCTATTTTCAGCCAGGTATCATTTGAGGAAATAGGCAATGTATGTGTGCTACCGTCTTACAAACTTCACATGGAGGGCGGGCAAGTGGCAGCAGTGAGAAGACTTACTTGTAGCTGCTGGTGGTGATGACAGGTGAGAGATGATGGCCTGAGAGGATAAACTGGAAGACATGGATGTGCTGGTGGTAGTGGTGGCGGTGGTGGTGATGGAAGACGTAGCCAGGTTTTCGCTGCTTGTCACTGGCAGCTCACTCAGCAACACCTCTGGGGTAGACACTCTTGCCTGGGACTCAGTGGTAAATTCAGGGGTCACAGAAAAGGGCTGGGTAGCGGTGGTAATGCTGTCAAATGGTATTTGGCTGCTTCCAGTTGTGCTAATGTTCACATATGGGGACAGGTCCACTTTCAGGCCCATACTCTGTGATATATATAAATTAATTTGTTCTTCCTTGATGACATTGTTTAAAATTAAAAACACACAAACTGTGGATTCATCAATGAAATTAAAAGGGATACCCTGATGATGAAAAAAAGCAGTGTATGACCAAGCTCCACTATAAACTCACTACAAAAGGTTTTATTGTGTATACACTGTATTTATTTGAGTAACTGGCAAACATTTTCATAGATATTTCCCCACTAAAATTCTGTGTGCATAAATTACATGAGGAATTTCAAAGATATAAAAAAAAATTTTCATGCTTTGGTCTACAAAAGTGCAGAAAGTCCGTTTTTTTACTTCAGCCAGATGCTCTTTTCGTTAGTGCCAATATCTTGGATGACATTCTGATACTCAAAACTCGCACTGCCCTATGATTTCCAAATTATTCAGTATACTTCATCACTTTCAATTTAAATTCTGCAGACTGAACACGATACAAGGCCAACCTTTATGACAAGGAAACGCAACACATCTCCATCTTTTTGGGGCTTCGGTTAGTGACCGGCCCAAGACCTAAGACCAACCTGGACCGGAGGTAGAGGGGAGAGAGAGCACAATGCAAGAACTTGTTGTAAACAATCAGTCTGCTTATCTAATCCAACAAGATAAAAAGTGGACACAAATGTCAGGGGAAAAAAAAAAATTTATTTATACCTTGAAAACTGAAGTGCATAGAGTATTCAGAATATCTAAAATTCCTAGTCTGGCTTCTAAAAACCAAGGTGAGTAAATTATGCAAGTAAATGTGGTATATATTTTTATCAGTTAATTATATATACAAAATGTGGATTATTTCTTTGGTTAGCCCACAATTATGGCTGCCAACGTATATAACAGCACATTCTTCTTATGCTACCGTTACGGCGTATCTGACCAGTCGGAACAGTTTCAGAGGAATACTGAGCTGACACAGGTGAGCACCACAAACTGGCAAGCCATCCAGGAACCTTTTTCTTTCCTTCACTAAATTCAGGTCTTACCAACTGTACTTAGACACTATTTGAACTAACACAAATGACTGTGCAAGTTGCTGCACCTATTACATTTTCAAAGTTTATTTAGAAAAAAGAGAGACTGAATCACTGCAAGTATTTCACCTTATATATAATGACTATTTTTATGTCTCTGTCATTGCTGCACATAAAAATGGTATAAAAAACTTGTGTATGGTTCAACGCATATTCTTATGGCAGACTTTTTTTTTTTATTTACAGCAACAGTCAGTCATCGATCTTACCAGATATCTGAATAAGAGAAAAGGGTACGTTTTGAGGTCTGTAATTTATGGTTGTTTTTTTTACGCAGAGATAAGATATTCGAGATTTATGAGTTCAATGCAATACCACTTACCACAGGTGGATCACTTTTGGCAATCTCCTTATACAAGGCTATGAGACATTCTCCAACACATTTCCAGCTGATAAAGAAATTAAACAAAATTAAAGCAAAAGAAATTATATAAAATGTTAGTTATCAGTCGTTATACCTCTCCAGAAATGAAGGTATATGACCAGTATCTACATGCTTAATGTGTAATTGTGCATGTATATGTTGGATGTCTAGGAAAGCAGATAACCAATGTGCATAATGCAATGCTTCTGTTCATGCATGTCTTTATTTCCCATTTTCCAAAACAAACATACAGTGAAAACAACAGATGACCAAATTATTATGGTAGGGCTCTGGGATAGAAATGGTTGATATAAAATGAGCTCACGAGTAAGATGTGATTGGCTGCGGCAATTTTAATGGTTCAGGCTCAGGAGTTCCTGCAAGTTCCCGTCGTATCCGACGCATCTCCAGAGCTTCGTTGACATACTGCAAGCAGAAACATCAGAATCAGCTGTTACTACAAAGGTAGAAAGCAAAGTACAGAGCTAAAGTAACAGCATGTAAATGAAAAAGTCAATAAGTTTATTCCATTGCTGACAGTGAAAAACAGACTTCAATTTCCCTCCTCCCACCCCCTTTCTAAATCCAAAAGCTGGGTCCTGTATTGAGGAGGATAAAAACCCAGAAATAATTTTAGAAAAATGTTTTAAATTCAAAAACCAGGAATATTTGAAAAAATAGTAAAATTTATATGTAATAAACCCTCTGGTGACAGTAGTAGAGTAAATCAGGAAAGCTACTTTAAGTTTTCCTGCATCTCTGAGTAGCATCTTTAGGCAAAGAAATGAACTAGAAAACTGTTCAGGCCACAACAATGAGCAACAGACTTGAAAATGACAAACTTATCTACAAACAATTCTGATCTTTCTAATCATCTGTACGCCACATCAGCTTTTATCTCATTCAGACCATCTGGTCCAGCCTAGAAGTACTGTTTAGTCAACACACCTGTAATGCAAAACCCATAAGGCTAAAGCAGTCTGAGAATCTGTTGTTACAGAGTTATTACAGGTAGACAAATCCGGAAACTGGAATAAGCAAGTTTGTTTGTTTGTTTGTTGATCCTTTTGATTTTATTTTTTTTTTTGTAGATGGTGGTAGGTGAAAAGAAAGAAAAAGGATGGAGGAAGAGAAGAGGCAAAAGGGAAAAGGGGAAAAAGAGAAGTGGGTGGGAGAGAGAGAGAGAGAGAGGGGGGGGAGATATGGGCAGGTGAGAGAAAGACTCAGAGAGTGTCTTTGCATACTTGTATGTGTGCATGCATGGCAGACGTTCTTAACAAACTCTACCATGTGAAAAACTAACTAAAACATCAAAAGATTTTTTTTTTTACTAGTAAATACAAAACATTTCAAGGAAAAGCAAGGCGTGTAGTTACAGCAAATTGAAGAGGAGACAGGAAACGCCTTCACTTATACAAAGAGCTACAGTAGAATTGCAAAACAGACAGAATTTCTGCTTCTATTGTCTTCCCAGCAAACTGTCTGCTTGCAACTTTCCAAAGCCATAAACCAATGATTCTCCTTAAGCTAAATGCAAGTACAAACAGAAGGTGATAGCACAAATATTTTTAGCCAAGCTGAAGGTCTCAGTTTGTAATTTTTTTCTCAACCTTAAAATATCGTTATTTATGAGATGCGTAACCTGCACTGGCTCCGGAACACACACAGTACATTCAGTACAGAATTTTTCCAAGAGAACAGTCTCAGCAAACAAACATACACACCCACCAAACCCATATATATATATATATTAGAATGATCTCTAGAAAATATTCAAAATATCAATCATGAAGAAGAAAAACAGTAAACAGGCTGGTTAAAAAAAAAAAAAAAGACACAAGGTGGCAAACACTGTTGGAGATAGTTGTTTGTTTTTTTGCTATGAGATTAAATCTCACATACATTTATCAAAAGGGAGTGAGTCAGCATCGGCGGCCTGTCATGCTCTGGCCTCCTTTGAAGCCGTGTCTGTGATTGTGGCAGCTGAACCCCCCCCCCCACAGACTAAAGTGAGTGCTATTTGTTTTACTTGTGTGGTTGCAGGGTGGGGTGGCACCCCAACGAGGATACTTACCCTTCATACACTTACACAAAGATAAACAAGCAACCCGACCTTGAGTTGGTTTTGTGCAGACAAAAGAAAGTTACAAAAGTTTAAGAGCAACAAATGCGCGGGTGTCCTGAGCTTCTATTTAAATTGAACAAATGAAAGTCTAGGTTCGCCTGGACATCTCACTTACCTCTGCTGCCTCCTTTTGGTCTACCTTTTTGCAGAACACGAAAGGATCACTGAAATAAAAATAAATCTGGGTCATTTACCTTTAATAAGACACTTTGCAAAGTAAGTGAAGAAAGGGGAAAGACTTAACCCTAACCCAGCCAGTGATTAGCCTACTAGGCTGGCAAGGCTGAAGGCATCAAGTCCAATTTGCGGTCAGGGTTGATTTGATTTAGCATACACCCCTGGCACGATGTCTTCTCACTCTTCTTCAACATCCAGTTGTGCGGGTTAACTACCTCATCTGAAAATGAAGAGTTCTAGTAGGATTTTTCCCTGTTGAAGTCAGAGGTGGCAGGGGAACTCATGTTGCACATAGCCAAATGCTCCCTAGTGGATTACTGAAGCACTATGCTCTGTCACCAAGGTGGTATCCTCGGAGAGACTTGAGCGCAACAATAACGGTGTAACCTACAAAGCTGTATATTTAAATTTTGACCAAAAATAACAAATGAGTATTCGCAGCTTCTGCAGTATATAGGAAAGTAAATGGCCACCCAAATGCGTATATATGTCAGATTTTTAAAGCGGGGGTTGTCATTTGGTTTGTTAAAAAATGTAATGCAGGCTAGAAAGTCACCTTATCTTCCTATTTTGTAAAAGTAAAGCTACCGGAAATCTCTTTAATTGCTGTAATACGCTTAAATGGTATTAATGAGGGTATTGTTCACTTTACATGATTAACGAAGATTTTTCTTAAAAGATACTTAGTTTTTTGTTTTTTTTTTTGGAAAATGCTTTAACAGAAATTAATGACAACTCCCATGTAAGAGTTTATTCAGAGCTGAACCGAGATACTGAATACCCAAGGTCAGCCCACAGCAGAAAGACAGACAAACGAGATGAGGCCAAATTATCATCGGTATCTGTTGCTGGCGACGTTCAAGTCCACTGACTGCGTTAATCTTCGTCAGACATGCCCGGTTCTCACTTCCTCTGCAAAAACAGGTACATGTTGAGGGTTCGGTGAGCCCCTTCTTCTAGAGCATCAATAATAAGTTTTAAAAAGACCATGCCTATGTCATCTGTTTACTTTGAAAACGTACAAAACAAAATAAATAGATAAACAAATGTGAAGTCTCCCTCCCTCCTCAATTGTACATCCTCCAAAACTTAGATTTTCTTCTCTTCCTTTACACCATCACTCAGACTTTAGTAGTTTTTCTCCCTTTCGCTACTCACCAGTTTTTGAAGAGGTCACTAGAATCCCTCTTGAGTGAAGGCTGTTCGGAGAACATCTGATCCCTGAAGCAGATACCTTTGGCATAATCATAATCCTTCTCCAGCGCCCTGGCAATAAACTTCATACAAGCTGCAACAACAACAAAAAAAGTGCTCTGAAAAATATTCGTTATAATTGTATCTCTCTCCCTCCATCTAAAATGAAATGGTTTGCCACAAATGCAAGGACCACTCTGTGGACAACAGAATAATTAATCTTGTGAGGACAAATGTAGGATCCACAATCTGTAATCAAATGAACAAACTGTCTTGTAAAGATAAATGTATAGCCTAGCTGAATGACAAATGTATGATCTATTTTATACGAGGTCTGTTCAAAAAAAGAGCGGACTTTTGTTATAGCTCACGAACCACTGCAACGATCGAGCTCCGACAAGTTGTGCCATGTATCAACAACCTTCCGTGACATAACGTCGCCTGGGGCCTCTTGCTATTCTGATCAGTTACCCGTCTAGAGCTTTGAAAGTAACACGTGCTGTCAACCCCTCTGCGAAGTGAAGATGAAAGATCTTATGGAACAACGTGTGTGTGTGAAATTTTGCTTTAAGATCGGCAAAACTTTTACTGAAACATGGGCTTTGCTCCATCAGGCCTTTGAGGAGGACTGCATGAGCCGACCACAATGTCACGAGTGGTTTAAGCGGTTTAAATCGGGCAGAACATTGATTAAGGAAAATTCAAGATCAGGACGACCTTCGAAGTCAACAAACGATGGAAACATCGATGCTGTTTGTTCTGTGATTCGTGCAAATCGTCGTTTGACTGCGTGAGAGGTTGCTGAGGAAGTCGGTATCAGCATCGGGTCGTGCCACGAAGTTTTGACTGAAAAACTTGACATGCATCGCCTCTCTGCAAAACTCGTGCCACGTCTGTTGACCTACGACCAGAAAGAGAACCGGGTGATCATCAGCCAAGAGCTGCTTGATCGTTCAAGAAGTTCATGAAAACTATCATCACAGGAGACGAAACTTGGGTTTATGGCTATGATGTGGAAACCAAGGCACAATCGTCGCAGTGGGTTGGGAAAATGTTGCCCTGACCGAAAAAAGCGCACATGAAATGATCAGATTTGAAGTCGATGTTGATTGTGTTTTTTGACTGTCAAGGAGTGGTCCATTATGAATTCGTGCCACAAGGTCGGACTGTGAACTAGGAGTTCTATGTAGAAGTTTTAAAGCATTTGAGGGAAGATGTGCACTGGAAAAGGCCCAAGTTGTGGCAAAACAAGAGCTGGGTGTTGCACCACGACAACGTGCCTAATCACTCGTCTCTGCCTTCTGCCAGTTTTTGGCCTCCAAAGAAATGGTTGTCCTTCCCCACCCTCTGTACTCTCCAGACTTGGCCCCAGCATACTTTTTCCTTTTTCCCAAGCTGAAAACCACCATAAAAGGACGTTGTTTCCAAGTGTAGACGAGATTAAACAGAATTCGCTGAGACAGTTATGAGCCATCTCAGAAAACGAGTTCCAAGGAGCATTCCAACAGTGGCAGAAACGATGGGAGCGGTGCGTTGCAAGCAGGGGGGAGTACTTTGAAGGTGATAAACATGTATAATGCTGTAATTCCGGCAATAAATTTTGTATGACAAAAGTCCGGTCTCTTTTTGAACAGACCTCGTACAATACAGACACAGTGGACAAGTGGATCGTCTAGTATAAACTTTAATCAGTCTCTAATAACAAAGAGCCAAAGTCAAAAAGTCATGTGGCAAAACTTATTGGTGCAGTTTAAAATGAAGGCCAGTTTTTAAAATATGCTATTGCTGTTCCAAATCGAGTAAAACATTTCAATTTACTTTGATATACTGGCAATTAACATTTCAAAAAAAGTAAAATATGAAACAGAGAAATGCATTTACATATTAAATTGCTGTGAAATCCTGCAATGAGTCACGTACAGCAATACAGCTATTCACACATTGAAGATAAAATATTTTTGTAAGCCCCATGTAGCATTAACCACTACAATAATTCCCTTCTTGCATGTGTAATATCCCTACATTCCATCCTTGCCAATCCTAACATAGGATTGTAACAAAACAGAAGTGCAAACAATCCAAGGGAGTCTACTCACTATCCCTGAAAACTGAATTTCCTCTTTTGCCTTTCCACAATTGTCATACACATATATACAAATTTTAGCTGTAAATGAAACAGTATCAGAGAAGGGAAAACTTGCAGACTGAAATCTTTGAAAACCATAACGAAAGCAAATATAATGTACTTGAGGATAATATGCTGCATATTAAAGAACTAATAAAATGGTTTTTGTTAAGCCTGCAAACACAAAACCACAAGTATATTTGCTAACTAAATTCGTGTAGATCTCAAAACCTGAAAAACAAATGACTGCATGTGTATATTGAGCCAATCTATCATCCACTGTGAAGAGAAGCAATTTGTGGTGGTTATTCCTATCGCCAGCATCTGAAACTTATTTGTAGCTACAAAAGTATGGCAATACTGCTGCAGAAAAAAAAAATGCTAGACCACAGGCTGCCTTGGTTTCAAACGAGATGAGACAGCTGTTTTGTTAGGCAGAGTTACGTAGCTGCTAGATGCCTGCTACCTTTTTGCATAAGATCGGCAATACCCTATCAAACAAAAACAAAAAACCGGAAGCTGAGGCTCTTTGCTTGGTCCCTGTGATTTGTGTATTTTTATCTGACTATCCACTGGACCAACATCTAGCTGACATTTGCTGGGTACAGTTATGAAAATAAAACTCTTCACTTCTTTACTATGCAAAGATTAAATTGGAAAGAAAAATAGGTGACTTGGTTATTATGCCATTTAAAATATGCAAATTTGTATGCCTTCCAGCTGATCTTGCGATTAAGGTAGATAAACAAAGTTTTACCAGATTTCCAAGCAGCCGTCTACTGGTTGATGTTGTTTCGCTACACCAAACATGAACCATGTCAACAGAACCAAGAACTAAATAGCTTTTTTTGAGTAGACAACTTAAAGATGTCATTACAATGTGTTTGAGAGACTTGGGTCAGAATGACTGTATGAGTAAATTTACCAGATTTTGGAAATTTGCTTCTGTTACAGACCTTCAAAATAAATCTACATCACCAAAACAAATAACATCAGACCTGGAAAAACCATAAACAACAACAATGGAAGAGCCAGGCTGGCTTGAAGCAAAGATTACTATAAAAACAAATGACAAAATACAACTGTCATTGAACCAACTCACTTACTCCAGTAATCATTCAAGGCATAGAGAACAGTAATGACATTATCCAGGCATGGCCAGTGGTTCGGACTACACTTTAAACCCTGAAATATAAGAAAATATTCAACTTGGATCATTTACATCACAGTAATATTATGTCTGTGGATAGCCACAGAAGTCATCCATGATTAGCCACGAGAATCAGGTAAAACACAGTAGATTGTGTTCATGGTTAATCATATAGGTCACAGTATATTATGTTTATGATTAATTCAAGGATCATCTTTATCACAGCATAATTGTGCATAGGTAACCCCAACTGCTACGTTACAGAATATAAAACATTTAAAACAAAAAAACAACTCCATTAAAATGTCGTTGAAGAAATGGGGCAAAAATTTATGACCATTAAGTGCAGAATATTCTGACAAATTAAACAATTACAACTCAGCCTGCAGAACGCACACAGATAATACAAATCTAAACGTGAGGTAAACATCTCTCTCATCCTGACTTCATTCAGAACTCCATAGTTATTTTAGGTCACTAAAGTAATAAAATTAGAACGTATAGTTATTGTTAGTAAGCCTTCATTTTTGAATTCTGAGTACAGATAAAGACTAGAGTTTAATGCAAAAATTTTAAATACCATACTTATTTTATATGCATACAGTATTTACATATACATAACTATATAGGAATTTGATATGCTTCTTTCATACTTCAAGTACTGAGAACAAATCAGTATCATGGAAAATAATATTTTAGTTAACCCTTTTACTGCAATCAGTTGGTCGATTTTACAAAGAATGCCTACTTTCATCGAAGAAACATTTTAAAAAGTCAGAATTTGTCTAATGTAATTAGAAAAGTTCAGCATTGAAACCAAATCAAAAATGGTAGCAATATAAAGTAAAATTTGGCAGGGTTGCTTCAACAGTCCTTTAGGCAAATAAAATCAGGTTTTTCAGTAAAACAAAACTTTACAAAAATAAATTATATAACCACTAGTTATTTTTTAAATTAATTTTAGAATATTCAAATTACGATTTACTGAAAGATTTCTTTCTAGCACATCGTCACTACATCAGTTTTTTGTTAATCCCCTTTAATCAATTAGTGAAGTTTAAACGTAACCAAAATAAATCCAAAACATTCCAACATTACTCTGATCATTTCTGTCACAACTCATATCCTTCCCAGAGCATTATTTTGGGCAACCTGTCTGTGTACCAGGGAGGAGGGCGAGGGAGGGAAACAAATTTTGGTAAAGCATAGTCTAAATTTTTTCTCAAAAATATTAATCAGCAAAATGCAATATTAGATAACTGAGATCCACTAAAAGAAAAAGTTCAAGAGAAATCAAGCCTCACCTGCTTAAAAGCGTAGCCTGCCAGCTGGTAGTTGTGGATTTCAAGAGAGATTGTCCCAATCTTGTACCATACTGTCACCTCTGTTGCATCCACCATCACAGCCTTTGCATACAAAAAAAAAAAAAAATCACAGATGGTTGTTTGAGAACCAGAGTAGCAATGTTTTTCTGAATAATAAAATGTGTGTAGATTAAGTTGAAATGTCTGTAAACATTGGGTTTCTCTTTGTTGTTCCCATACAAAATGCAATCCCAGTAAGTGTTTATATTTTCACCTGCCTCCATTCAGGTGTGCAGTTCCTTTGCCATTGAAGACGAATCTGGCTTCAGAAAACTCTGCTTAACATCTTTAACCCTTGTATTACTGTTATATATATATATATTGT
Source organism: Nautilus pompilius (assembly GCA_018389105.1). Taxonomy (NCBI): domain Eukaryota; kingdom Metazoa; phylum Mollusca; class Cephalopoda; order Nautilida; family Nautilidae; genus Nautilus; species Nautilus pompilius. Next base: position 366,812 of record JACATO010002109.1, on the reverse strand, counting down.
GTTTTGGGTCATAATGTTTGTACAGAACATACAAAAGAAACTAAACAGGTTGTCACAGTTATGTGTTTCTCATTGTACATGTTCATGGCCCTGATCTAGGAAAGTTGCAAAATAAGACCCAATAAATAAAAAAAAATAAAAAAACACAAAACACATGCTAACATTTGTTTCCATACACTGAAATCTCACAAGGTACAGAAATTGAATTAACGAGTTACTCCCCTTGAATAATGTATATGGCACAAGAACACCATTCCACAACTACAGATTGTGGACTCAGAGATACCCCCCCCCCTTTCCCTCCGTTCACAGAGTGGGTGACATTGCTTCAAAACTTGAAACAGGGTAGAAAAATTATTTTGGAGCCAGTCTTCCCACCCACACCAAAAATGTCTTTTAAAAATTTTTTTATATCAGCTAAACTTTAACAGTACTACCTTGAGATTGGACTCTAGGGCTGAGTTCAAGTCCTTTCTCTGGGAAGCAATAGAAGCCATGTTTTTGTGGGTGGAGTACAGTATCTGAAGACCTGGATGAGGATGATTTTCTACTTCTTCTTCAATAAGTTTGGCAGCCTATTTAAAAAAAAAAATTCAACAAAAGATTATAGTATTTAACCATTTTGTCGGCTGGTATCCCTTGTTCTACTAGTGTTCTATGTCAAAATGTTTTCAGTAGATGTCCAATGGACATTAGGTTGTTCTTCAGGTGAGAAAAATGTGTCTTGTTTAGGTCATGTCGTCTTCCTATATCCATTCATTTACTATGTATGATATTATTCAAACATTGGATACCATAAGTGATAATGTTTTCCAGCCTCTTTATACTTATTTACTATTCTGCATTCAAACCTGAAGATCATGTTTAAGATAAATCTGCTTTGGTTAAGAAAGACACATGCACAAGATATTTTCTCTCTTTTTACTTAACTAGATTGTACATGCATTTACTTTCAGTGTACTATTTAATGATGCATCTCCACCTTAAATACAATTTTGTTCTATACAAAACAAATTTATTGTAATAAATCATCTAATATTATTAAAAAATAAACTGCATAAGGAAACTGACCCAAAATATGATAAAATCTGAAATAAAACTGAAAACAAAAAGGCTGCTTTTAGTGAAATTAGTTTTAACCTTCTTACGAATTAAAAACTGAAGACGATTAAAATTTAAAAAAATTGCTTAGTTTTTAACTCTAGCTTACAGTAACAACAAAAATTACTCCCAAAATTAACACAACTCTTTGCTGCCTCCCCCAGCCATGACTTAAGAGGAGCAAGAAGAAACCAATCAAGATTCAAATTCAATCCTTTAGCCTCCCAGTAGCCTTATGCTAGACCACTGGCCACCCTAGTACTCTTCCAAAACATTTAAAAGTAAATACATCAGATGAAATGCCAAACTGCATGTGGCATGCAATTTCAAGGTTAAAATTTGATTAGTTTGGACCTTTTAGTCTGTGATTTTGAGATGCCCCCCCTCTCTTCAAAAATTTCTCTCTTCCATTATTTGAAACAGAATAAAACTTCATAAAACAAATGCATTGACTATTCTCAAGAAATTACACTAAACAGAGGTAATGCAGCATTAGTCAAGAGATGTATATTTAGAATTAAATGTTTTTATTTACTATATATGCTATAATGTGACATATCAACCCCCAGAACTGTGGAAATCATATTGGGAAAAGTCATTGTATTCATTTTACACAACTATTCAAATAAGTAATTGTCTTTCTACTTCTTGCATTTATTATGCTGTGGTAATATCATCTTTGGAACAAAGTTGTCCATCCACTTCTTCACAAACACTTTCAAACAAATGAGGTTAGATTTAATGAATTCAACTTCAACAACATGAATTAGTCAGTGACAGGAACCATGACGCATGATTAATATCCCTATGAGTTGGTAGCATTCCATGATATAATATGCCAACTGGATATGACTAACGTTCTGGCTGTTCTCTGCAAAACAAAATCTGTTCCTTTCAGCTGACTGTTGAACCAAAACTGTAGTCGCATGTTATCATTGTATTTTTAATGTGAAATTTGAGGAGGAGAAAAGAACATGCACAGGCAGTCAACTGGAACACATGCATAAAATACTTAAGTGTTGTTAAACCAAAAAAACAAACAATACATCATACATACCTCCTGTACGAACCCATGTTGCAGCAGCTCTTTAAATGTCTCTTCTGCCTTCTCCACATCTCCTTGGATCTGTAGACTCAGCGCCTTGTTATAGATGGCAAATGCTTCTGCCTCCTATAATAAATAAGGATGTCATTCATCATCTTTGGTAGCAATAAACGGGGACTTGTAGCCTTGCTACTGATATTTGGCATAAATCCAGAAGATTCCGAGGTTTTATTTATGATTTAATAGCATTAAATGCCGCAAGGCTGGGAGAATTTATAACAAGTGGTTTGCTTGTTTTTTTAGTGTGAGAAAGGAAAATTTCTGCTCAAAGATACATTGTAAATGTCTAAATGTATTACACGAAAACAAAGGTTTCCATACAAGTTTTCTTTCAATGAGAATTATTTGTTTATCCACTGGGATCATAAAATTCAAATTCTTATTTAAAAAAAAAAAAAGTGAAAATGCAGACTGCAAATATAAACATTTGTGTAACAGTTATTTATTTATTGTATTTTCACTGAGAATAAGTGTTAGGGAGAGGGGTTAATTTAAAAGTGAGTCCCATCTAGCTATTCATATTTTTTTTGTATTTTTATTAAGAATTTTAAGGCAAAGTAGTATCAAGAATGTGTATTTCTTTAGTACCTGACCAAAAAAAACCAACAAAGAAACATGCAAAACCCTTCGTAGCATCATTTTTTTCTCCCTTTGTGAACCTGTGTTTCGCAGACATCACCACAGAAGGCATCCACCAGAAGAAATCTCCTAGTTTCAGTTTCCTAAATCAAATGCAGCAGAACAGAGTGCAGAGGTTAGCTGCACACCAAATAGCATCAGTAACTCTACATTAACATCTTTTAGGCACACATTTTCTCATGCAACAAGATCCAAAGCATTCTTCTGACTTGGTGAAGCAGTGTATGGCAAGAAGTGGAATGTGCTGTGTGAGACTGGCACCAGCACAAAGTCCTGACATAAACACTTAGCAAAAAGGGTCATTTATTGATTAAGAAATATCAAGACTTTATGGAAAATTGCGTAAAATGTGGATCTTATCTCAGCTGCATTTAGATCTTAGTAAAGTAGAATATCACAATGGCAGTGTAACTTAAACACTCACTCAAAAAATTTTTTTCAAAAAGTTGCAATGGCTTTCTGCCTCTTTGCAGAAACCCAACCCACTCTGTTCTGATTTTCAATACAAGGATTAAAAACACAAGCCACAAACATTTCATGAAAATGCAATAAATCCAGGAGTCTCTGATAACCTGACTGGTAAGCTGGTAAGCTTTTTTTTTTTTTTGTTTTGCTCTTTTCAGAATAGAGAGAAGTGCTGAAGGTTACACCAAAATGCAACACTTGATTTCTTTCTTCTTAAATCTGTTACAGGCACAACTTTTGGTGAATTTGTAGCAAATTTTTAATATTGGCAGAAAAGCATTTAAAACTGAGATTTCCAAAACAAGAGATGTCTTTTCAATATAAGAAACAAATAATTTCAATCCAACCAAGTTGCCAGTAAACTGCTGCTAAATCTAGTAGCAGCTTTTCCTCTCATTATAGAGACCTTACCATAACAGAAGAACAATGTGGGAGAATCATATTAATGCAGACACTTTATTTTGCCAGCCAAAGATGGTTTTCAGTACATAAGTTTGTTCCTTCTCCCCAGTTGCACTTTTTATAGAAGACTGCACAGTAGAATTGAATAAGATTTTCATTTCGCACTTATAATACAACATGCAACCAACTTTTTGATGGCCAAAATTTCTCAAATGTTGTTAGCTCATCTCACCTGCGCCTCCTTTGTAGCAACCACAGACTTCTCTTGGTTCCCATCATCATCAGCACTAGTACTGGTATTTAATGCACAAATACGGATCTGAAAAAAAATTAGAGAGGCTGCAGTAAACAGTTAACTGACTGCTATATCATTCTAAGGGAAAACAGGAAATAAGCTATGCAGATGTAGAAAAAGCTATCTATCAACCATAAAACCTTAGTGACATGTTGATGCATACTTCTAGTGTCATTGACTTCTGGGTCATATTCTCTCTCTATGAGTTCAAACAAAGCTTTAGACATCTCCACGCTATCTTTTCGGAACTGTAGCAAGAATGACTTTCCCAAATAGCTGAATTTTTACATTCATTCTTAACTAGTTGGATTGTTCCAATAACAAGAGCATTGAAGCCTGTACTTATGTTCCATATGAGGGATAACTAACATTCTAGGGAGAATATTAACACATCGATTTTATTTTTTGGTTGCTGACATTTTTGTGGTGGTGCATGAGGTGAGAGCAAGCCTTATATATGCTGCTGCGCAAAGAAGAAATAGAGTGGTTGATACATCCCCCTGAAACCCTAGCAAGCAGAAGCTTCATAGCAGGATCCAGAAGAATAAGCCAAGCAGAGAGAGGAGACATGATGCCATTTCAATAACCTGTACAATAGTAGTACTGGGCTGTGCTCTGAACCTACTAAATACCAAACAGAACTGATCCAATCAAGACTGAATAAACATGACAAACCAGAATGCTACAAACTATGCTGCTACGGATGATAACTAGAAGCCATTGACCTTTAAAAAAATGTTGGACTGTCAAAGACTGTAAACTTTCATATGCATTTGTAATGACAGCCTCCATAACTTTGCTGATCTTCCTAGGTAAGCCATCCTCTAAAGAAAAAAAAGCTAATATTTTGACAAATAACAGGGAACCTCTCTTAAGTAGAGGAAAAGTTGAATACATAGAAATAAGACAACAAAGTCAGCAAGAGAATGTTTCATTCAGTACAGTATATAGCTTTAACAAAATGTTTTCTGATTTTAGAAGTGATAATAAAACCAAAATCCCTCTTATCTCTTCACATTATACTATGGCACAAGCTCAAAGTCTCCTAAAATAATGTTTGTTTTTCTAGAAAATTTAAATTGCATGCCATTTAATTGCAACATGTATAATGCCTTAGTAATAAACTGCAAGTTCTGTCAAATTCAGTATCTGAAATACCAAATACTTGTTTTCACGTAATTCCGTGATATTCTGATATCTGTTTAAGATCAAAGTAGCATTAGAATTTTCTTTCCTAAAATTTCAAATATAGGTGCAAAAAAACAGTTTTATCGCTCCCTCAAATTAGATACACTTAGTATAATATAGTGCAAAGAAGTACAAAACTTATCACTTATAAACGGCTCTTGTACACTCAAAGTAATTCTTAATGAAACTTACTGAACAAGACCTTACAACCTACCCAGAAAGACAAAACACTCCAGGCATTAAAGACCATCCTATTAGTGAATAAACACTTAAAAAAGAAAACAACACACAAACGAAGCACTTCCATTTTCCAATTCAAAGTAGCCACATTATTTTACTAAAAAATCTGCTATTCAAATGAGCGTATTACGCAAACTGGTTAAGTTGCATTCTTTATTTACTTTTTTTTTTTCAACTTTTCGGGTAAATTCCATCTCCCATTCGAAAAGCAAGCTACCTCCATCAGGCAGTAAATGTTCTGGCACCAGTTCCACCGTTAATCAAGATCATCTGCAGTACCAGTGGTGAGCAAGATCAGCTGCGGTACCAGTGGTGATCAAGATCAGCTGCGGTACCAGTGGTGAGCAAGATCAGCTGCGGTACCAGTGGTGATCAAGATCAGCTGCGGTACCAGTGGTGAGCAAGATCAGCTGCGGTACCAGTGGTGAGCAAGATCAGCTGCGGTACCAGTGGTGAGCAAGATCAGCTGCGGTACCAGTGGTGATCAAGATCAGCTGCGGTACCAGTGGTGAGCAAGATCAGCTGCAGTACCAGTGGTGATCAAGATCAGCTGCAGTACCAGTGGTGATCAAGATCAGCTGCAGTACCAGTGGCGAGCAAGATCAGCTGCAGTACCAGTGGTGAGCAAGATCAGCTGCAGTACCAGTGGCGAGCAAGATCAGCTGCAGTGGCGAGCAAGATCAGCTGCAGTACCAGTGGTGAGCAAGATCAGCTGCAGTACCAGTGGCGAGCAAGATCAGCTGCAGTGGTGAGCAAGATCAGCTGCAGTACCAGTGGCGAGCAAGATCAGCTGCAGTACCAGTGGTGAGCAAGATCAGCTGCAGTACCAGTGGTGAGCAAGATCAGCTGCAGTACCAGTGATACTATAACAGCACGCCCTCCATATCACTACCACCACCGGTACTTTTAAGCTGTCGTCAGCAAACACAAATTACTTCCATTCAAAGACACGATGATGACCTGCAACCTAATGAAGTAGCAAGTCTCCTTAGTACAAACAAATATAATAAAGGGGGGAAAACCTGGATAGAGTTTCCTTTGATAACAACAACAGAACTCTGTAGAATTTAGTACTGGCGCCATAACAACAGCCCGCCAACGTCGCACAGCCGCCACGTGTAGAGTTACCGTACCTCGAGATATCAAACTTCCTACTATACACCACTACCACTACAACCACCACAACGCATACCATTGTTCACAGAACACACAACAATCTGCATCACTCGCTCCGGGCCGAACCGATCCCGGCCCTCGAAATTTCACTTCTAATCGCCGCCATTTTGGTATCTAGATAGAATGAGACCTTTTTTTGTCTTTTTTTAAAAAAAAAGGAAAGAATTGTACCTCGCTTATTTAGTGGAACGGATGACTACAAAGTAAATAACGATAGAAAATATTTATTAATTATCAATGCTAATTTTAGGCAGACATAAATATTTTAATAAATTCGAAAGTGCGGATATGTATATATATATATATACATATATATTTTAATAATTGGCTATTCCATGAATTGGTGGTCCTCAAAAACTAATTAAAATAATTTCTAAATTTATTGCTTAAATGTATAAAAAAAATATTCGCGCTGAAAATTGTGTTTTCTAAACGACGGTGCGCGACAAGGAAATCTAAAGTGTTCAACCGGCGAATTCTTTTTTTTTTTTTTTTAAATAATAAAATAACGTTTTCAGGGGGGGGTGGTGGTTTGTCTCTGCAGAGGGAGGGTCGCGGGAACAGCTCATCGTTTCCTGGAGGTGGGACGGAGGTAATTTGAACGTCGTGGATTTGCCACCATCACCATCATCCCCCCCTCCCCCCCTGCGGTTCGTGTGGGACTCGAGGTCGAGAAGCCAGACAGGACCAGCCGCCGATTCCAGCTCAGGTACACGTTTCCTTTATTGTTCGTTCGTGGGCAGCGGGGAAGAAATTAGAGTCTCTCCGGCTATTTTACCCCCCACCGAGAGCCGTCGCCTTTCCCTCCCTGGATATTAATTTGATAACCGGGGCCGGGGGGGCTATGGAGTCGGCCTCTCGTGGTGGCCCTGTGGGTGGAGTCGTTCTGCTTTCCTTCCCGCGCTGTCAGTAAGGGAAGAATCGACCCCCTCCCCGACTCCCGAATATCACCCCCCCCGTTTGTTTGTTAGTTTGTTTTGTTTAATTTAAAATATTTTAATGGTATCTGTTCAGCAGCTCACCTACTGACCCCTCTCCATCTTCTCTCTCTCCCTCCCTCCATCTGTTCAGCAGCTCACCTACTGACCCCTCTCCATCTTCCCCTCTCTATCTCTCTCCCTCCCTCCATCTGTTCAGCAGCTCACCTACTGACCCCTCTCCATCTTCCCCTCTCTCTCCCTCCCTCCATCTGTTCAGCAGCTCACCTACTGACCCCTCTCCATCTTCCCCTCTCTCTCCTCCCTCCATCTGTTCAGCGGCTCACCTACTGACCCCTGTCCATCTTCCTCTCTCTCTCTCCCTCCATCTGTTCAGCGGCTCACCTACTGACTCCTCTCCATCTTCCTCTCTCTCTCTCCCTCCATCTGTTCAGCGGCTCACCTACTGACCCCTGTCCATCTTCCTCTCTCTCTCTCTCCCTCCATCTGTTCAGTGGCTCTCTTACTGGCCCCTGTCCATCATCCTCTCTCCCTCCCTCCATCTATTCAGCGGCTCACCACCTGACTGTCCACCCCTGTCTCTCTCTCTCTCTCTCTCCCGGCCATCTGTTCAGCGGCCACTCTACTACTTCTCTCCTCTCTATCTGTTCAGCGGCCTACTGTCTCTCTCTCTCCATCTCTCAGTCGGACTCATCCTCAGTCTACGGGGACCACTTCCTCCCCCTTCAGCCATCTCCTCTCTCTCCCCATCTGTTCAGTGGCTCTCCACTGACTGGCCATCACCTCTCCTGATCCAGGTCCAGCCTCATCCGCCCCTCATCATCCTGCGGCAGAGGATCAACCTACTGAACCCTGTCCAGTTTCTCTCGACTCTCCCTCCATCTGTTCAGCAGCTCACCTACTGAACCCATCTCACATCTCTCTCTCTCCCGCTCCCATGCCACCCCTACTCAACCCCCCACACTCCCCTCAACCATCGTTCCTCGCATCGAGGCTCACCTACTGACCCCTGTCCATCCTTCCTCTCTCTCTTCCCTCCATCTGTTCAGCGGCTCACCTACTGACCCCTGTCCATCTTCCTCTCTCTCTCTCCCTCCATCTGTTCAGCGGCTCACCTACTGACCCCTGTCCATCTTCCTCTCTCTCTCTCCCTCCATCTGTTCAGCGGCTCACCACCTACTGACCCCTGTCCATCTTCCTCTCTCTCTCTCCCTCCATCTGTTCAGCGGCTCACCTACTGACCCCTGTCCATCCTCCTCTCTCGCCTCCCCCCTCCATCTGTTCATGGCTCTCTGACTACTGGCCCCCCCCCATGTCAAACCCCCTACTGACCCCCCCCAATCACACCCATAATCTCACACCCCCCACGTCCCTCTCCTCTCTCCCCCCCCCCCGTTCAGCGGCTCACCACCTACTGACCCCTACCCCCCCCTGTCAATCTTCCTCTCTCTCTCTCCCTCCATCTGTTCAGCTGCTCACCACCTACTGACCCCTGTCCATCCTCCTCTCTCTCTCTCTCTCTCTCCCCATCTGCTCTTCCAGAGGAAGGACAACGAGAACTACGCTAATTAATAGTGTCTATAACCGCTCCTGGTGACACGTGTGGGGACCGAATTCGCATCCGAAGTGTAGGGGGTGGGGACAGACGGACTGACATCCTTTGTCTGTCTTTCTGATTTTTAAAAGTCCCGAAGCGTGGTTAATGACAACGACAACGACGACTCCTACACCGATACGATGACTAATGGCGATAATTAGGAAAGACGGACAGACAGACAGACACAAAAGAAGACGAAAAACAACCCGCACGCATGGAGAATGTTCTAATTATAGAGATGTTTTAATCCTTCCAGTCAGGGCTTTGTGTGTGTGTGTGTGTTGGTGGGGTGGGGGGTTAACCGCAGCTAACACGACCACCCAGTTAAGTTATGCTGGGGACAGCTTTAATCATAATTTATTTAAAGTTCAGGTCGCCGCCGCCGCCTCTCGTCACTCTCCTCCACGCACGAAGATACCTGTTCCCTGCCACCCTGACTGACCCTGATGACGAATACATTTTTTCATTTTTTTCTTATTATTTAGAATTATTTTTTTTTTTAAATCCAGTCCCTGCTTTTTCCTTTGTTTTCAGATTTCTCTCCCTCCCTCCATCTCCCTCTCTCTCTGTCTCGAGCCCGAGTGAGAATTTCTCTCTCTATCAGTTAAGTTCGCATCAGTTGATGATGATGAACCACTGCTGCAAGAAGTCTACATATACAGCCTCCCCCCTTGCTGGGTGAGGTATTGACGACCTCTTCCTCCCCTCCCCTCCCTCACTCCCTCCCTGTTTGGAGGTTTTAATAATCCGCCTTCTGTTTAACTCCAAGAACCAGACTCGATATGATGTCTGATATTTAAAGCGACAGTAACTCTTAATTGCTTACATGGGTGTCTTTTGTTTTTGGGTCGAGAAAGGCCCCCCTTTTATCGTTCCCTTAAGGGCGACTGGGTCTGCAGTAAATTTTTTAAAAACATTTTAGAAAATCTTTAAAAAAAAAAAACCTAACAGGACAATGAAGAAAAATATTGATTTTCATGCAGAAACCCTAACAGTTTCTCTCTCTTTATCGATGAGGTTCAGCTACAGACTGGAATTTGAACAATGAGAGGACAAAACTATTACCAAATATATTATTGCTCTCTCTGTCTCTCTCTCTCTCTCTCTCTCAAACACACACACACACACACACACACACTCAGTCACTCAGGATTTTTGAGATAGTATAATGGCTGTAGGCAGTCACACCTAGAGATGCTGGATATTTTAAGGTTTGTGTCAGTAACGAAAAATGGTTTGTGGTCTGCATTTATGAAGATTGAACAACTGTGAGCGGTGGTTTATTAAAAGAAGAATACCAAGCAAAAACAAATGATGATGGGGGGAGAACAACAAGAGTTTTCTGTTTCTATAATCACTATTATACAGGTAAACAGCAGCAGTTTTTGTTTGTTTTTTTTGATAATGGTAAACTTGAGATAATTATTCCACGTACGGTAGTTATTTGCCAGGACTTTCACATGGTCCAAGTAGTGTGTGGTGGGAGGTTGTCGTCACAGCCGTGTGATTTGTTAAGCCCGAAAACTTCCATTTTCCATGCAGAGTTGAACTTATTACAGCTAGCCGATTGCCATTTTTAGACTTGCCTCTGGCATATCAAGATTTCCAGTAGTTTTTATTTCTTAAAGATCGTAGCCTCTTGTTACCAAAGAGTGATTGCGAAGGGGAAAGGTTGAATTGCAGACTAACTACTGTTACCTCAACTTTAAAGAACCGAATGTGGCACCATGGCAGATCTTACATGGGCTTTCATCTGGCTATGTCGACCAGAGCTGCTGCTGACCGCTCCTCATGTGACTGTCAAAAAACATTCTCTCAAACATTTCTTGTAAATTATCCGTGTCCAGAACTAGTCTTTTAGAAAAAGAAATTTCAAAATGTATTTAAGCAGAATTGAGTTTTCAAAATGAGAATGTTTCAGATTTGTCTTTGGCTGATTCTTCTGAAGAAAAAGCTTAGACTTTCTCTTGTGTAGAGAAGGATTTTAAACGTTGCCCTGTGGTTAGGTGGGGAAGTAGATTTTCTTTTAGATAAAGGAAATGAGTTTTAAAACTCATGTACTTTATAAGAGTCAGATTTTTAGCTAATCACCTAGCCACCCTATATGGCCTCTATGAATCACTGAAGCGGATGTACCTTCTACAAAATATTTCAGTAGAAAAAAAAGGTGGGGAATTTCCTGTAGGACCAAAAAAAAAAAAAAAATTAAAAGTAGGTGCTTTGCATTTTCATGGGATGTGTTCATTTGATTTGGATAATTGCTTGTTACTTCATACAAAATTTGTTTTTGTTTTAGTCTTCCTGTCTCACTCTTAGAAATTACATCCACATGCATGGCTGCACATGAAAATCTTCCCTCTAGATAATGGGAAAATATGATTTTCATTAACCTATGATTTATAATGTAAGATGAGTTAGTTAAATCGTGGAATAGTGCCAGAGGCATCAACATTGGTCTTATCTCATCAGGTCACATCTGACTTTAATTGATTGCTCAAATTTTATTCCTTGCCAAACCTGATTGGGGGGGGGGCATTCAAAAAAACCTTTTGTTAATTTGAATTATGTTTTTAGCATTAATTTAGTGACAGGGTATGGAATAGGACAAAAACCTAATGTAAATGCTTTAATTCATGCATCATATATATAACAGAAACAGATGTAATAGTTTGATGTTAATAATTATAATTTATCTGAGCTACAAGCAGCAAACTGTCATTATAATATTTATTAATTGCTTAGAGTGTTAATGTTTTGCTTTTAATTCTTCAGCTGACATGCTGCAATTTCTCTGAAAATTGATATTATAACTAATGCTATTTTGTTCAAGAGAATTTCAAGAAATCGAACCTTCTGATTTTATAGCATCCAAGGAAACAAGAAGATTAAACAACTTTGCGATTGATGTTCTGGGTTCTAACATCACTTTTATTCCAAGAGCTCAAACACACAACACTGAAATCTCTGAAGTATTGATTTGAGAATTGTTAATATGTATTTGATAGTTTGTGATTATTAGTAATTTTAATGCTGACATCAGATCATGAATAGTAGTATTAAGTGTGGACTTCAGTGTTCCTTTAAGTTTGAGCATGTCTCTAATTCTTATTAGTGATCGTCTCCCTTGCCAATCTTTTTGGTTAATTATCATATTAATAATGTAAATTAAAGCAGCTTTAATCATAGGGGGGGGAGAGAGAATCAAAATAAGCAGGATTTTGTTATATACTAAAAAAAAAAAACATTTTAAACAGTAAATTCCTACAACTATCATTATCGCCCTGAATGTACTGTACTATAGAAAAATTAAATGCATTTACTTTACAGTTTACAGGTGCTTAATAATCGCACAGTCCATTTAAAAGTTAAATATCAATGGTTTGGTACATTTAACAGATTAAGGAGGCTATCAATTGAATGTAGGTGCATTCTGTTTTAGCATCCTTGATGAAATACTCCACGGTTAACAATGCAGTCTACGAAATGCTAGTGGAATATTTACTTTTCTTGAAAAACACTTTGTATATAAGTTGTAAACACTGTGACCACCTGATCAAATACTGGCAGGTAACAGTGGGTGTTGAAGAAAAGGTAAGAGTTTTTGGTAGCTGTACCCTACTTCAACACGGCCAAGGTGGTAGGAGTCTGACCAGCAGAGTCCTATTGACTGACTTCAATAGTTCAAAGCTGCTTTGGATCGTTTGCTTTGTATTTTCAGGTGAATGTCAGTGAGTCGAGCTTGTACCTTTTATCCGGCGAAAGCGCACCAACCTAGTAATTAAGACCTTAGCTTAAACCTTACCAAAAAAAAGGGGAGGGGTTAAAATCTCTCTTTAAAAAATGTCCCCTTTAAAAGGCATTGAGCAGGTCTTTTTGGGGATGTCAGTACATCTTGTACGAGTACTCAGCGTGCTGTGTTGGATTTTGTTGTTCTGGTATTTTTAGTGGTAAATATGGGCTGCTCTTTCTTTTTACGTATCTGGAGGAGGGAGAAGGGTTTGGCTGTTAACATTGAGTGACCCAGAAATATATTGTTAAAATCCTTTTTGCTGTTGGTTTTTATTTACAAATGCTGTAGATTAGAATTTTCAAAATCAAAACTGACACGGTTTTTCTTCTTTTTCTTTTTTTTTTTCTCTGTGTGTATCCATCTTAAAGATGGTTTAAAATTATTAACATTTTGTAAATTCTGCAATTGGGAGTAAAGTTTTAAAGAATTTACTGGTAATTATTCTTGTATTCTAATACAATTTTTTTTTTTTTTGTTATACCTTGACAATTACTCCTGTTGAAACTCCTATAATTATCATCCCAGGAGTGATGTATTTCTAATGATTTCAGGACCACAAGACCTTTCTGGAAAACTTGGAAAGCTAATTAAAATAGTCACCGTACTAACTTTTATAGCCTTAATTCATTTTGTCAGTACTCTATTAGCTTTGGCATTGAGTGCCTTTTATTTTTAAAAAGAAATGAGGTGGGGAAATGTGCTTAACGATTTGTACAAAACAAGTTACCGCAGACAGCTTACATTGTCAATATTGAATTGACAAGTTTACAGTCATCATCATCATCATCATGATGTAAATATTTAAGTACGTCTTTGCTATTGAGTCTGGTTACCTGACTAGAGCGGCGTGTTTGTTAGGTTAATTGGAATGGCGGTGCCCAGTGTTTAAATAAAACTTCAGGTTGTACGGAAGAAAGTGTTGTTAACAGATTTCAATTTGCCATCGAACCAATTAATGTCAGGACCGAGTTATCTCCTCTTTGTTTGTTAGTGTTTTCGGAAGGGGGTTATAAATAAACATTTGATCTGACAAGGTGTGTCCAACGTTATCAAAACTTTAACTGAAACCTTGCCAGCAAGGGTATACCCATTGTTTACCGGGATGAATGTGACCATTGCTAAATATAACCATCTTTTTCCCCAATACCTTTAAAAAATAATTAACCAGATACTTCGTATTATGAATAACTCTTAATTAAATTAGTTTTATTTACACTTATAGCAGAACTCTAGTTGCAGATTATAGCAATACTTTTTACAGTTATTTTAAATTAAAGGTACACTGGTCTGAGTCTTTCATTGGAACTGAAACAGCTCTCATTGTCTGAGAAGCTGAGCTTGTGTTGAGAGGAATTTCAAAATAGACAAAGTTAGGTGGGGGGAGATAAGTCAGCCCCATATTTCTACTGATAAATGACATTGCACAGAGGGAAAAAGAATTTTAGCAGCAGCATGGGACAAGTGCTTACAGATAGTATAAACATTACCAAGGTTAGTCAGTAAATGAATTTTTTTTTAAACTCACTACTAGGTGACTGGAGTGATTTAAGATGCTTGCTTTTGAGGGATGTCTGGTAGCTTCAGTTCAGCTTAGCTTGCAGCACAAATGAATGCCTGGTGAATTCTATGAACTGCAGCTGGCAAGGGAGAGAATCGGTCATATCTCATTATGCTGCAGTGCAGAAAAAGAAAGGAAAAAAACTCTATCACATCACAAGATCATTGGGCTTGAAGGGAATCTCCCCACTTAAGTTGCCATGAAAATTGAGCATCTGTATTTAGCTAAAATATTAAAGGGAGCTTTTTCTTTTATTTGAAATTGAAGCTCCAAGTTAAATTAATAGCATGCAAGAAGTTTGCCATCTTGCCAGCATTTTGACCTATGTGCAGTTTGCCATATTTGCTTCTGTACTGAAGATCGAAGTGAGTTTCCATTGATTTTCTTTTTTCTGTATTTTGTCTGGTGACTTGGCCCCTTGAGTCTGGCTGTTTTGGCATTTAAATACTGGGATGTGAAGAACCAGAGCTTTTGAGGTATCTTTTGGATTGTTCCCATGGTATCCTCAGCCCAAAAAACGCTTCTCCATCCCTTTCCTTTTCATTAGCATGTTTCTACATTTAAATAGATTAAGCGTAATAACAATGTTAATTTTAAACTCTTTGACTGCTTAAATAATGGCCCCTGCCCCCTCTCTTGCATGGCAATATTAAATTTGGATGTTTAATCCTAAGTTTGTTTTTGTTTTTTTAAGATTGTAAATGTTTTCATAGTCTCCTTGATCTGTACCTTAAATTATACTTGTTTTAGTGTTCAACCTGAGCCGAGCAATTCATCATTTGAGAGACTTATTTTCTAATCTACAGGTGGAAGCTTGTTTTGGATTCTATGTATCCATACTTTGACTAGATCTGTTGTAGATTAACCTGGGTAGATGTTTCATGCTTCTAAGACTAGAGAAATTACTGTTACAGTGGCTCAGCTGATGAATTCACACACCTGGCCATCTTATTGACTTTTGTTGATTTTGTCATTAAAAACCATACATTGTTATCTATAGTTTAATTTCAATACCTGTGAGCCCTTATAGCCTATATAGTATTTCATATAAAACTGTCTTTTTAATATAGAGATGTCTAGGTTGACAAAATATTAAAACAGACATTCACTTCACTTCACCTGTCCCATAACCCATAAGTCGTAGGGGCACTTCAAAAGGTGTGTGACTAGAGCATTTTACAACCTGGCAGAGCCCATCCCTCTTCAGGTTGAGTCAAGATGAATGTCAGCATCCAGAGGAAGGCTGTATGGGCTTTTGGCCCTCAGCAGCAGCACATACCTCCAACCCCACTGGGGATCGAACTTGCAACACAAGGATTGACGAGCAAATTCGCTACCCATTGTGCCACAACGCCAAAATAAACTTTACATTTTTTTTTTTTTAAGAATTTAAATTCTTTTTTTGACGAGCATGAGTGCATGCCTTTATGATGATAAATATAAACGGAGTATAAGCTTTTTTTATTTTTGTAAGTAGTTCATCTGACTTTATGATCAAAAGACAGTGAGCCAAGCAGGTCTCATCGGTTAAGACTCCCCTGTAAATTTTTATACCAACTGTTGTACTGCAGCCAGTCTAGTTGGTGGTGCCAACATTTAAAATGGTAGGAATCTGTTCTGCAGTTTGTCAGTAACACTCAACTTCAGTTGAATTTCGAGTATGGAAAATACCCATATTAGTATACTTTTATTTTTTTTTTTAAAATTAATGCTACCCAAAAAAAAAAAGTCTAAATTACAGTTATTCTAATTTTTAAATACTGCTTCTTTGTGTAATGGGAGAGAAGTTTCTTAAATAAAGAAATGCATTAACATTTGAAGATCTGTTCACATTTATCTGCAGCAATGTGATACTAACTAAAGGAACTACTAATTGCATTTTCCATCTTATGTCATCTAGGTACCATCAAAACAAAGACTACTACTGTGCTTAACACTCCAACTTACCAAACAAATTCTATAAAGCTTTTTGAGTGGCCTTCTACAGTGCATCATCCACGAGAAAAATCTCTCTCCTACCTCCCTCCCTCCCACCTTGTGGCTGTAGTTGCAGGTTCAAAATATAAAATCTAGTTTGAAGAAGGGTATTTCAATGAGGGAAAAAAAAAAACAAAAGATCTTGTCCATTGCTATATTTGCATCAAGTTTTGAGAAAAGCATCCCACCTCCCCATCTCAGATTTTTTTATGGAGCCTCTACTATGGTGCCATTAAGGAAGGCTTGAAAACTTGTAGCTCTACTACTTTCCATCCAATATTGGTAGGCTAATGTGACTGATTTCAAAATATACACACGAACAAACAGCAGCGTAAATTGTTGGATGGTTTTTCATTCCCTTAAAGGGAAAAGTGATCAAACACGTCTTTGTAGAAAAAAAAATTATTACGCTTCAGAATGTGAACGCCGCTTCAGGTGTGTAGGTTTACAAACGCATTCAGAGCTACGTGGCCATTACAGCCTTTGAAGTTAGTTTTGGTTGCATGTTCAGTGAGGGTGTCTTTGTGAACATACCAACTGTTTGTTGATAGAATCCTCGTTCTGGTTGTATTCCATTCTGAGATGGAAGAAACAGTTACTGTGCTTCTTAGCCTGGCAACTATTAAGCTCTAAATATGGCTTCATACACTGCAGTATGATCAGATGATCCCCCAAGGGTCTAACTTGTGGCACAAAATGATGTCAAAGGCTATTTCTCTCATGATTTTTGGAATCTCCTTAAGTCCTGGGAACTCACAGCAATACCTTTTTGCTTGTTGGTACTGATTAATACTCCCCCCTGTTGAGGTGCGGTATTTTTTGGAAGTATTATGAGTTGAGGGACCTACAACTTTGCAGACCTTTTTGGGCGTCTAATGCCCCTACAATAGAGGCTTTATCAAAATTTGAGAGGATGAGGTGAGGCATGTTTGATTTTATGCAGAAATGAGCCTTGCATGTTTACATATATATGAACTTGAAATCATAGAGCATGTAAGCTGTTGAATTTGTACTGTGATCTACCTTTCGGTGTTTGAAAGAACTGAGCTAACGTATGTTGTAAATAGTTTCTGTACAAAACGTGATTCTCATTTAGTGCTCATAAGCTAACTTTGGCATTACTAGTTGAAATTTTAAAACTAAGGTTAACATTGTGAGCAACGTACTCTGGTGCTCAGCCGCTAATATCTCGTTATAATTGCATGCAGAATTTTTGCAAAGTATCCTTGCTTTGCAAATTTTGACTGGTTTAAGAAAAAGGTTTCTTGAGATGGAGTTGCACTCAACCTATGAAGGAAACAACAATGTGCCATCTTTTTAAATGACCAGGGTTTATTTATGAGCTGATATTTACCCCTCATCTTTTTCCAGAGATGATGATGAGTTTTGTCATTTCTTAAATGCTTTTCCCTGCCTTGTACACTAACAAGGGATCGAGATTTTAGCCTGACAAGAATTTTTGTTTGTAGTTTGTTTGCAAAACACATGCATTTCATCTGTGAAACGAGCTTTGATTCAACATAGTAGAAAATTGCATACACCTACCTGGTTGGCTTGATGAGCCATGTCATGCTATTGTAGCATCCTACATTGAAATTCAAGCAAGTGTGAGTTGGAGAAAAAAACATCCATCATAGTGGAGCAGCTATTTGAGAATGGACTAGTTGATTATTCTGCTCTCAATCACTAAAATAAGGAAGAAAAAAAGAGAGAGAGAGAGAGAGGTTTAAGTCCCTATGAAGTTGTAAGCATTGTTTACTGACAGTAAAGCTTTTATGGAATACCACCAGTCTTGCTTGTTTAACCTTCTTGACATTGTTTGACAGCTTCCATTCACTATAAAATGCTTATGATAATAGGTATGTTGCTTGGAATATAAATGGGAGTGGAGTTTTCTTTGACAAGTTACAGATAAGTGTAGAGGACTTTATTTTTTCAATTCCCAGTTGACATAGAAGGGAGATTAGTAGGGATGTGGTTTATGGGGCTGGTGTACCATGCTGGATGATGATTAACTTGAGTTACAGTGCATTGTTATAGGTCCATGTAACATTAGACACAAATTGCAGTGCAGATAAACGAGGCGGGCTGTTGGAATCCTTGAATGATTCCCTGATGGTAGCTTGGCTAGTATTCACCTATAACCAACTTATTGTACTGGCTGAGGAAGAGAAGAATCATTATTTCTAAGATAGCTTGACTATGCCCGAGTTACTTTCTTCCTGCCCCTGTACCCATGGGTCATGCTACTTACTCCTGACAATTTACTGTTTTGTTGGTTTTGTTCATTATTTGCACCCATAAACGTGACTCTTCCTTCTAAATTTTGATTATAAAAACCACAAAGAACTGAATGCTTTACATGGGAAAGTTGTGAACTTTCAGTTCTTGTTATATGGTCTTGTAAAGCTTTTTGAATGCATATTATATATCCGGATTCTATATTTATTACCTTGATCTGTTACTGAAAGTCACCTGATAGGTAATTTTTAAAGGTCTTTTATAAAACCCTGTCGGTCTTTGTATAAATACTTTATTCTGCTTTCAATCTGTTTAATTCCTTACCACCAAACACACGGCTCTTTTAAACATTCCTTCAGACATGCGTACATTTAGTCTTACTATACTCAAACTGCACACTGTTTTGTTATTCATGTCCCTTTCTCTTTACCTCACCGTAAATCTAGTTACAAACTACTTGTTTAGGACCTGCAAATTATTATTTTCTCTTTCTTTCTTTAACTATTAATAATTTTCTTCAATTGAAAATGAGTGTTGGATTCATTTACTCCCTTCAAGTGAGGGAATTGTGTCCTTTAATTAAAGTACTTTAATTTTTTTACCATCTTTCTTTTCCTAGAGAAGAAAATACCATTTGTCGAGTGCTGGAGTTTGTGCTAAAGTGGTTTTAAATGGCATTTCAGACAGGTGAAAATCTGATTTTATTGTCATGTGGTTTGATCATGTCTTCGTTCTTATGTGTATATATGTACTGGTCAGCTCTACAAGTTAAAATGCCACTTAATGATTTTCAGGTAACAACAAATATTTCCTACCTGTTATGGCCATTTTCATTGTGAATAAAGGAAGGCTAGAAGAAAATTGCCACCAGTTTCAGGTGGCAACAATATAACCAGATTGCAGAACTTTGAAAAAGTTTCAAGTTTATTTGTCCTTTAGCTAGCTAGAGGTTAAAACCACAAAGAATTAGACTTTTCTCGCCTTAATGTTTAGGTTTAATTGTGCATGAAAAGTTGCTTAGCTCTGCGATTCATTGAAAATTTTTTCTGTATTAAAGTTTTTACCTTAAAGCTGCTTCCAAATTCAGCTTTTGATTAACTCACTTTTCAGCTACCATGGATCATCTGCTTTTTTTTTTACTTTTTCCTGGTATTTTCCATTTCGACTCTAACAATACCAAAGCCAGATAAGGTTTGTACATATTAGTAATAACTCCTTTGTAGAATAACAACAGTCACATTAATGTGTAGATGCATTTAGGGTAATTATTCAAATGATTGTAGACCAGCTACTGTTGGGATGCTTGATCTGCCTGCCTGCCTGCATTTCGGATGTAAAGCAAATTTTAGAAAATAACATCTGAAATTATTTGGAAATTGGTTTCTACTTATAAAATTGAGGGAGGTAGTGAGTTTGCATTACGAGGAATTATTGCCCTTGTTTCCTTTTCTTTAAGGTTAGGTAAACTCAACTGTTGATGTTTACTCTGGCATTACTTTGCATAACAATAAATAGTGTAGTTGTTGCTAGATCTTAATTGGTTAATACATTTAAAATTCCAGTACTGCTCTGATTTACAGGCTTTTTTTTTTCCATTTCGTGTTAAATATGCTGGTTCTCTCCAGGCTGGAAGTCTAAATCTAGTTTTGTACGATGATAGGCTAGGTTGGAGTATTTTGTGATTTTCAAAACTACAATTAAGCCCCAGGAAAGGTATAGTCTATAAATAGCAAGTTCTTATGAAATGACTGAATGAAATCAAATATTTGTATTTTCCAGTTTCTAGTGTAATGGTATGGAAGCAGATCTTCATACTAATGTGCACAGGCCTTTCTGATTTGTATGCATTATTGCATTGTAGAGTTAATAAACCATGGCGCATTGTTTGGATACCCCGAGGAATGCTTTCATGGTGTTGCATTCTAAGAACGTATCAGTGGATAAAAACTTGCTTTCACTTGATCATGCACAGCCTGCACTTTTCAGTTATTTATTACCTCCCCTATTTAGGTTCAAGTACCCAGTCTACCCCATGCAAATAATTCTATTTTGGTGTATTAGTTTTGTCTGCTCCAAGCATAGAAGAATGAATGAAACAGCACCTTAAGATATGGTTGTTGGATTTTAGGAAATATCATCATCGATTACACAACTTTTTTTACAGAGCAGATAAAATGTAAAAGTTCATCTTTTATAAGTCAGGTTAATAATCTAATGCAAAATGCTTAGTTGGATATTCTTGTTTTCTGTATTCTTTGGCTTAAATGTGAATTGGCTGTTGTTGCATAAGCAATAGCTGTGGTGGGGAAAGGGAGAGTGCCTCCTTGCGGAGGTGGAAGCGATATATATGTAATTAGCTTGTTCTTGAGAGAACCACTTTTGTGAGGGGGGGGCACAGAAAGAAGATACAAATTCTGCTGTGCATAAACGGAGTGAGTGGAGCAAGAGTAGTTATTAAATTTGCTTTTAGTTTCAGAAAGGATGGCGGAGAAAGTTACAGCACAGCAGCTGTATATGGTAATTATCTTGGTTGTTGGAACATCAGCTGTCTGAGGGATCTTGGAATAGTAATGGCGATATTGATTTTTTTTTTTTCTCCTTGTCATTTTGTTCTACTAAACAGCAGATTGATGTGATATAAGCTTGTCCATTGCAGCTAGCATCACCTGGAAATTTTAGTCTGGTGTGGAATTTTAAAAGAAGTGACATATATACACATACACCAGGCAACCCCCTTCTATTCAGTAATTGTTTCTATTGAGCATGATTGTTCACCAATGAAATATGCAGTCGGTTTATTAATGCATGTAACTATTAGAAAATGTGAGCATAACAAAGGATGCTATGATAAGATTGTTAGTCTTTGTGAAAAATCATTTCAATTACGAATCCATAGTTGTATCTCCCACTATATACAATGGATGCAAAAAAAATCTAGGGATGTTAGAGTTTAATGTTTCAATAAAAATCATCAGGTTTTTAGGTCCTTAAATTTAATGAAGGAAACATGAAATAGGCTCTAGGTCGTGCACTTCGACAGGCAAGCCTGATGTTGCAGGTTTTGATGTTCCAGCATACAACATCATCTGACTGCTGCTTCCAGGCCAGTGGTTTTAACGACAAGTCTGCCTGGTAGCCATGGAAATCAACAGAATTTCAAGATGTCTGGGGTAGATTTAAGTTGCTTTATCTTTGTTTTCAAGAGAATTCTTTCAAATGCATGCCCTGCCTGTGCAGTCATTAGCCTTGGAAGTAACCACTGCTGCCATTCACATGTGCTTATCTCGTTTTTTTCTCTCTCTCTCCAAAATTCTTAATCTCTTCCCCTAGAGTCTTGCTGGAGCCAGATTCTCTGATTAGAATCACTGGAAAATAATGCTTACAATGCACTTAGTCTTCCACTATTTGAGAAAATTGAACAGTTCTAGGTTATTTTGGTTCTCCATAAAAGAATTACTAAGAAATTTAATTCTCAAGAGTAAACTAAACGGAAGTTAGTTATTTTTTTTTTTTTTTTTTAATGTAGAACTTGTAATTAAAATGGCTTTTTCATGGTTTAAACTTGTGGATATGTTTAAGTTAACTGGGAAAACAGATTTAAGTGCAAATTCGGAGTTATAGTCTCCATTTGGTAGGTGGCAGGTACCATGCACTGGTGTGGTTAATGATGGAATATGTGCGTACTGAGATTTGGTAGGGTTTTCCCTTTACTTTTTAGCAACTGTTGGTCTCAAAGATGTTTTTCTTTTTATCATATTCACAAACACATTTACGTAGCAGGATTTTCATGAGCAGTTGGCTCACTACAGCACTCCTTCCGTCGTTTTGCTAAGTGATGGTGAATCTGATAACTTGACTGCCCGACACTGATACAACCTAGCATTATGGGAGGGGGGGATAACTCTTCATTCACCTATAAAACTCATTTTGTCCTTTATTTTTTAGTGTCTGCCATAAGACTGCTCAGTAGATTTTTTTTTTTTGCTTGTTTGTTGGTTTTTTTTTTAGAAAATCCAGCCAGCCATTCCTCCTTAGACACCTATGTTGGCTTAAAGTTTATAGGATTTTCCAGTTCGAGACTTGAAAGGTAAGTGCTGCATCCATACCGGAACCTGACTGACCATATAAATGCGTTAGACTAATCTGCTGGCATCCCCTCCCCCCCTTTTTTTTTGTGACCTTAATGCAATAAAATAAAGGGTTCAGTATGCTCAGTAGTAGAATCCAAAGTACTTCCCTTGCAGTACAAATGTTTCGTTAATTTGTCAAGTCCTGCCTACCAGAGATACCAGCCTGGGATGAGTTTCAGAACATAAACAGTAGCTGCTAATTATACTGCATAGAGAGAACCTTTTCTCAAGGCGGAACAGCGTTCCACTTACTCATTGAAGAAATGAAATTTTGTAACTAGATTGTACTTGTTTTCTTAAGCCTAACTGCTTTCCATGCCTCTCACTTATCAGCTGGTTATAGAAGTTATCTGAGCAGGTATGTCAATGATTCATAGGTTTGTCTCCATTTTATTTAAACCAGATTCCAGAAACTAGAAACAAGCTCTACAGAACACACAATTTTTTTCTTTTGTATTATTACGGTAAATTAGATGTTGGTAAATTGTTTACTGATAAAATTCTAACAGTTTGTCACTTTTTTTTTTTTTAGGATACATCTCACATCTGTATCCTATAACAGGTAAAATTACTCAAAACATTTTATAATTGTTTTTATAGCTCTCTGCATGTTAATTGCTTTTCACAAGCATCTACTGTTTTGGAGACTTCAAGAGTGAATGTTTGCTGAAACTAATGTAGGCAACTACAGGCTTCTAAAATAATGGTCATAAAGCATTTCTAATTAAAGAGTGTTTACTTTGTGCTCCAATAGCCAATTTTTTTTTTTTTTTTGGTATACAATGCCAAATATAATGTCTTATACGTATTTCCATTAATTTAATTTGATTGGTTGGTTTGGGCTTATCCAATCAGCATGAAGGTTAGAACTAGGGCTGGTTAAGAAATAGCAACTGAAGGTGATTACAGAGCCTAATTTAAAGCAGGATTTAAAATACCACAGAAAAGATTTAGGTTTTTTTTTATTCTTGATGTTATGTTCAGTGATCCTCAAAGAATTCCATGGATTAATAGGGTAGGAAGAAGTTCTTTAGTACAGCTGCTCTAGATATCACATTGAATCACAGTAAATAGGGAAGTGTTTTCAGGGGAGGTAGAACACTTAAAGATGGTGTTTTTTGTTTTTAAATTATATATCTCTCATTAACAAATTAAATTTTAATTGCTGACTGGTTTCAGGTTGCTCTCTCTCATCACCTGAGACGTGGATTTAGACATTATTGCTGAACAACTTGCTGCATGTAATAACAGCCAGGAGGAAGAATTGACAGTACATTAGTGTGCAGTACTTTTCTCTCCCATTAAAGAATTAGTGTTTTCCACTTTTTATGGTATGTCGCCATTGCCAGTTTACAATTGACCAAGCTCTTTATTTTGCTTTTTTAAATACTGTCAGTCTTCCAGGGTCCTAGAAAAATTACTCCCAGGACTGTGCACTCCGTACTATTAGTCATGGCTGCTGTAAACTGTTAACAATATCATAAAACTGTTGCTGCAACCAAAATATTGCCATAATGCAATGTATCTGTCATCAAGATTCCGATAAGTCTTGTTGAAATTGGTCACCCAAGAAAATGATGCTATTCCATTTTAGCAAATCAGAGATTGCCATGATTAGATAAAACAACTTAGTGGTTCTGAGTCTTAGCTACATTTTTGGGTATTGAACTTTCATCGAAGAAAGGAAAATAAATTCTGGACGTAAAAGTTGGAAATCCAGGGACCACCTCTCTTTGCTCTGGTGGAGTATCCTGGTAGATTACTCGATGCCTTTTATTTAAACCCCCTGTAACTAACACTTTCATCTCGGTTGCATTTACCTCTGGAGGTTTGCTGGGCTGTAAAATCTAACCTTTTAATGCAGATGTTCTTGTTGCCATGGAAATGCAATTCCGTGGTCAATATATTTTCTTTTCTCCCAAAACATCGCTGCTGCTTGTTGAAAGCATGGTGAGGCAGACCAGAGATCACTGAACTGATGTTTTTTTTTTTTTTTTTTAAGGATATTTTCTCGGATGGTTAACATAGCAACAGACTACAATTTTCAGCAGCCTTGTTCAATTGATTTAGAAAAGGCATTTTGGACCATCAGCATTTAAAAAAAAAAAAAAAAGCAGACACATCCATCTGTCTGTCTGTCTCCTGCTCCCCTGAAATCTCTTCCCCCTTTAATATATTAAGGATGACAGGAGAGAGAAGAGCCAAAGTATCATTATCTGTTGATAATTAAGTAATGCTGCTGAATGACTTAATAGAATTTTTGGACAGTTGTGCAGAATGAAAATGAAAATTTACATAGAAGCCAACAGTGTAAACGAATAAATCAATTGGATAGTAATTGGTTTGAAGGAAATTGCCAAGAATCTGCCAAATTTTGAAAAATATAATGAACAATGCGGTTTAAAGTACGTAATGCAAACTGTCCAGGTCAGTATTTCTTGGTTGTCTCCCATTGAAACTTCAGCTGAGAAGACAAAATGTGCTTTTTTTTTTTTAAAGTTCATGGCTTTTGAAAATTAAATACTTTTTTTTTTGTCATTTTTTCCATCAAAATGTAACTGTTATTTATGGGGAGACAATGTTTTCGGTTTTTGTTTTTTATAAGTATTGTTTAGGTTCTGACTGCTACCTGGATGTTTACTGGAACATCAAAAATTTGAAAGTTGGAGCCAAAAAAAAAAAAAATAGTAGTTCATCTGTTGGAAAATGAAACTCAAACCATTCTATAGTCAGCAATCTAAACATTGATGTTGGGGGGGGGGAGGGAGCTAAACTAAGAACATCTCCAAGGACAGTACAATCCTAATAATACTAAATAGAAAAGTATAACTGCATATATAAAAGAATGAAAATTAAGCCTTCCTGTTTGATCTGAAAAGTGAACTGTCCTGGCAACGGTCCCTTTCTGTGAAGAGGCTGGGGATGGGAGTGGACATAAAAGCAGATGTAGTTTGCTTTTACCGTATTTTTTTCGGTGTGTAAGTAGTTTGTTTTTCTTTCTGCAAAGGCCTGGGGACCCTTAAGTACCATGTGAAAATTTATATATGATTGTATGCACATGTTTTTGGGTGCATGCTGACACAGATTCAGTTATCTCCCTTTTATTTATTTCTTTCAACTAAAACTCTCTCCTTCCACCAAATCTCCTGTTTTTATTTTGTCCACCACCGCTATTTCATAACCCTGTCAGAAATTTTGTACTGTTAGTACTTTTGTACAGTAATATCGACTTGTATACCACTTCGACTTACAACCCGAAAAATACAGTACTTCTATCAATGAGTTGCTTCTCAATATCATTGTAGACTTTTCCATGATGCTGTTGTTCCAACTCTTCATTTGTTATTTTGTTTAGTTGCTTCTTGCACTGTACCTGACACCTAGCACTGTTGCAGTTGTCTTATGTGCGAGTTTGAGCATTGGACGAGTCCATCTTGAAACTTTACTTGCTTACATCGGGAGGCAAGGAATTCCACACAATCTGGACCTAATGAAGGTGGGAACATGGCTTTGGCTTTCTCAGCAAGTGCTTGCTCTGCATTTACCATCCAATTATCCCATTTTGGCTGTTTTTGGTTGAATTACCAATTCCAGGATGCATCAGCAGGTTGTACTAAGCTGGTGCAACCATTCAGAATCACTGCAATGTCTGAGTTGTAGCTACCCTGCATCCACTAAAGTTTTTATCAGGTATAGTGACCTCCACGCATTTTGCAACATTAGAAAATGTCTTTATGTAGCCAATCACCTGCATTCATTCTGACTAAAGCAGAGTTGTCAATCTTTTTAAAACAAAGTGATGGATTTGAGCTTCCATGACTAGCACGGCTATCGCTGTCTTTTTTTTCATGCCTGGAAGGTTTGATTGAGACTCTTCCTCAGAGTGATAGAGTTGAATTTCCTGGCATGTTGAAAGAGACATTATATCATTAGTTATGTATTCAGTTGTTTCAGTCAAATGGTGTAACCATGGAATATTTCCACATTTTTCATCTGATACTGAAATAGTTTTGTAGTTTGTTTTTTTTTTTTTTTTTTGCATACATTTTGCAATCTGGCACTTGCACATGCATGTTTGACCAGCATAGACAATAATTTACTATGCTTCATATTCTTCTGTAATTTGTGTGCCATGCTCAGTGTTCAGAAAACTGGCAAACCAGTATCTTGCTTTTTGTATAGTTTGCTGCAGTTTGATCTTGATCAGGTAGATTGCTGCCATCTTTGAGTTTCTTGCTCTTGTAACTGTTTCTACAGACATGATACACTATGGCTGCTATGTGGGGGGGGATTGGTGTTGTAGTAGAAAGAGCTAATATGGTAAACTTTTCAAAAGATGACAAAAGGTATTTCATTGCAGTCTCTAGAATATAATCTTTAGTTTTAGTGCTAAGCCTAGGTTTGCATATTGATATTTGGTTCATTTTACCACAGTTTATCTTCTCCTGCCATGTAGACATGACACTAGATTTTAATGTATTAAAAATTCTTAGGGGTAATTTGATGAA
Organism: Nautilus pompilius; assembly: GCA_018389105.1. Classification (NCBI taxonomy): domain Eukaryota; kingdom Metazoa; phylum Mollusca; class Cephalopoda; order Nautilida; family Nautilidae; genus Nautilus; species Nautilus pompilius. The sequence continues at coordinate 339,462 of JACATO010002109.1, read as the reverse complement.
TGGGGCATGTTCAAATGAAAGAATCATAATCTCAGCCAGTTAGTTTTCATTTGAATGTGTCTCATGATTTGATCTGTAGACTTCAGAAGTTACTAAGCATCTATCACCATAGACTACAAAAGAAAGTGTCTAGCAATACCATTTGGGCATGTTAAATGATTAGGTTATCAAATATTACTATACTACATTTGACCTACAGTAGTCTGATTTATGCATTAAATCTTTTTGCTGTCATGTAATGCTCTATAAATCTTTTCTTTCCATTTTCCACATTTCAGCTGATTTTCTTTGCCATCTTTGGTATGCATTGATCATATATATTCTGGGAATTATTAATTTTTCTGGTGTCTTGAACTCTTGACCTGTTAAATTTTGGATGTTAGTCCACTGAGCCACCAAGATATCTTCTTTTTGCAGACAATGCAGTGGCCATTTAGTTCACATGCAAAGTGAGGAGCTGCTGCCATTTTATACAAGACCCCAAGGGTGAAGCTTGTTTTCGTGGGCTTTTTAATATTAGAATACATTGCAGAGCTGTTTCATCTCAATGGGATGGGTTGGGTAAATATTTTTGTTCTTGACAAGAGAGAAACAAACAAACCTAGCCATGCTCTTTTCTTAAACTGGTCAGAAGAAGTGTGAGAAAACACTTATAAAGTTATTAATAACTTTGGTTTACTCTAATTTTTTTTTCTTTATAGACAAATGGATTATATATGTTTGCACCAATGCATAAATGCAAACATAATAATCCAGTTTTGAAATTTGTTCCTTGCTTTCACATGCATAATAAAGAATTCCATCCCCAAACTAAAAGTAACATTTGCGTATATACAATTCCATATATCTCACTGGTGTAGCCACTATTGTATGCCTTCTGAGGGAGATGTTCAAGAACCTGTTGAGCAGCATTATCAGTAACATTAATTAGGAGTAATTTACCTGCTTAAGTGTTCTTGTAAGTGGCAAGTATTTGTGATCTGTCCTTTGGTTTGTTTGAGCTGTTTAATCCATCTAATAGCTACAATGCAGTGCTTTAATACGGAAAGATCCTTTTTTTCTCTCTCTCAAGTACCACAGTTGAAAATTGTGGTGCTTCATTAGTTGGGATGTCTTGTACATAAGCAGCAGGCGGGTAGATGGAACCTACTAGGAAGCCCTCTGATTAGAAGTTACCAGGTGAAAAGGCAGGTACAAAGGGGGGGGCAAGAAAGAGACGGCTCATTCCGCTTAGCAACATTAACCCACTGCCAGAAGCTGATTTGTAACTAGCTGTTAAGATTTAATTAGTGCTGATTGTTTGCCAGCAGCTCCAAGCACTGATCAATGATCAAACAAATCAGATTACAACCATCTGACTTGTTGCCCCTCAACACGTGAACCCTTTTTCAAGATATAAATAAATTGGGGGGGGGGTTTGTTTGTTTTTTTTTTTAGGCCAGAATAGGGATTTTTCAGCTGAGAATCTACTAAACTAAGTAAAAAAAAAATCCTTACTTGCGAACGCTGGCTAGTTTCTTGGTTCATTTACTTTCTTGGCCATCTCTTTTATGAGCGACTACTTTAAAGCCCAGGTACTCGGTAATCTTAGTGTGTTAATCTATGGATGTTCTTTTTCTTTAGTTGATCCTTATACATGTGGTGGTCGGATGATGATTCCTTTAAATTTATACAAGTTGGGACTCCAGAATTTTTTTTTTAGTATTCCTTAATAGTCTGTTTAGGGAATACATTCGAGGCCACAGTTATTTGTGGAATTTTCCTCCTCCGATTTTTTTTATGGCTTTTTTCGTGGCAGTATATATTTTTTCACACTTTTTAACGCTAAATTATTAAAAACAATATAATTTACTAATTTTGTTATGTAAATACTAACGTAAATTCAGCAAAATATCGATATAAAATAAACGCTATTGGCTGGAGGTTTGAAAGTAGCCAATCCGAGAGCGTTATTCATTTCTCCTCGCTGCTGATTGGCTGCTGCCCACGAGGTGCTGTCTCAGGCAGATGCAGCCCAGCATCATCCCAGTTTACTGCGTGTAGCTATCTCGAGTGTTTCTCCGAGTGTTGTATTTTTTATTAAATTATTATTATATATTTACTTATATATTTTTTAATTATATTTTGGCGTTTATAGGCATTTTTTATGGACCACGTCCAATATTCGCGGTTTTTACCTCTTCGCGGGTGCTCTAGGAATGTAACCCCCCCCCATGAATACTGGGGGACAACTGTATCTTGAAATGTTTTACTTCTCTCTCAACCCTTACGTTTCATTCATGTCCATTGCATTTTAGAGGGTCCAGTTATTATCGGAATCTTCCCTAGCAGATTTGAACGAAGTTCTTGACAGGAAACTAAGTGTAGATGTTTCGAATCGTTTTTCTAAAATAACTTGTCAGAGTTAGGTGGCTTCTTTTTTTTCTTTTTTTCCTTTCCATTTAACGACATTTAATTAGAAATGCAAAATTTAGATAAATCCCTTTCTAATTATTTTACAAAAGCATGGAAAAAAAACAAAAAAATGTAATGGTGCGGTGTCACTTGTCACTAAGCTATTTGGTGTGCTTGCCTGGCAATCCTAACTATAACATTTTAGAAATGAATGGGTGTGTCTGTTACAAAGACTTTTCAAGTAGACTTGAGATGGACTGGCAGGGACAGTGAGAAAGAAATGCATTTGTATGTATATTATGACATTATCCCATTGGCTTAATGGTGATTAGATAGATAAAAAAAAAAGAGAGAGAGAGAGAGAGAAAATAGTTCAAACTTCTGGGTTGCAAACTATTTTTTAATGCTGATTTCGGATAAGATGCCTTTCAGTGTACACGAAAGCGGACCTGTTCATCGGTAACAATGCCTCGTAGTTCTAATGCTGAGCCTCAACAGGTGGTGTCTCTGTAGTGTCACCCGAAAATTGTTATTTTATAGCACAGTCGGGTGAAGCCAGATTTTGTCATTTTAAAAGAGTCTGTTTAGTTCAAAGTTATACTTAAGCATGGGAGAAGAGAGCAATTTGTTTGACGTGGCCAGGGGGTGGTGTGTGTGGGGGGGGGGCTGATTTTGGGATGTTTGTGAATTCTGTTTGCCTCCTGCAGATATTTTGCAGAAATGTTAGGGTGTGGCCATTTGGGTTTGTATCTGTGGAGTTTTCTGATTTTTAATTATTCGTTCAAGTTGTGTGCCAAATGTTTCTCTCATCTTTATCTTTTATTCCGGCCCCTTCTATGTTGAGAGACATGCGCCGTGATCAAAATAGTTTAGATTTTGTTTAGTCTAAAGGAATCTGATGTTGGACCAAAGGATCTGAATTGTTTTCGGAGTTTGTGCGCCATAACTTAGCCAGGACGCATTGTGACGTGATTGTTCGGCCACTTTCAATTCGGAATCAGGATGTCTTAGTGGGTTTTTAAGTTTTACTATAGTTCAGTGAATGGTCCCCTCCATGTAAGGATGCCGCCCTTGGTTTTGCTAACCTCCCTTCCCAGTCTATTTCAAACTAGAAAATTTTAATTATTCAAAAAACAACAAAAAAAAACAAAAGTGTTCTTTTATTATGAGCCGAAATAAAGACTTGCTGCGACTATTGACAGTCAAGCCATGTCACTTATTCAGTTACTGGAAGGTGGAAATGGCCTGTGGGTGGGTCTAATTATTACTGGAACACTGTACATTCACCTGGCTGCCCAGTATGGGGTTCAGCTGAACACTATGTAATGTACATATTTTTTTAAAGAGGATTTTTAGTCTGAAGTCAATGAAGTCTTTAAATTTCAGAGATCAACTGTACTGTTAACCATTTTCTCTGCTATAAAGGATGCATCCTAAATTGGAAAGACAAAAGCTATCAGCTTCCACAGGGATTGCCATGGGATGAAAATTTCCAATCAAACAATTCGCGTACATGTGGATAATTAGCAGTACTTGAAGGCATTGTAAAACGTGACAAGTTCTCGCGGCAGCAGGTGTGCCTAATCTGCCTTAATGCCAGCTCTGTTGACCTTTCTTCTTGCTGCTCGAGTCAAGCGATATTCTGAAGTAGACACCTAATGCTTAACTTGTCTTGGTTCTTTTTCTTTGTGTAAGGCAGTGTCAGCTATAAGATTGCCGAGTTACATACATAATTATTGATTGCAAAAGTCTACTTTTCTTTCAGTATGGTTCGTGCATTTGTCTTATTTATGCCTACTACAGATTTGTATTTGGTATACAGTACACGAATGCATTATGGTAGCTGCTTTTTTGTTGTTGTTTTAACCTTGAAATATTCCAAAAAACAAGCATTTTAGGGGTGGGAGGAGGAGGTGGGCTTCCTTAATTAACTATTTAGTGCTAAAAGGAGGAAGTAAAAGTCACACGTGCTTAATGGCGATTTAGCACATCATCATGAAGTGGTTTGTTTGTTGTTTTTTTTCAATTAAGAGAATATTATCCACTGTTCGTGCACTAGGTTTTAAGACATCTGGCAAAATACATTTGCTGTGCCGTCAGCACGGCTGGTGTGGAAGTAAATTCATAGCGTACTGTGGACAACTCCATCCTCCTTTTTTCAGATCGGAGGTTTACAGGCAGAAATATCTTAACACATTGTGCTGTTCTGCGATGGCCAAGCATCATGTGCTGAGAGCTTGTGTCCAACGCAGTTATTAAAATATCCATGTTTCGGAGCAAAATGTGAAGAAATGTTAATTTGCCCTACCACCCTCCCCCATGTGAGCTCATTTGTAAATGTTTTGAAGTATGTCCTTGCTAATTATGCCATGGATGTTAAATGAAACCCAGACAGATACCACTACCCCCCCCCACACACACACACATCCACCAGCTATTTAAACTGGGTTTGTATGAATGTTTATGTTACGTAGTTTTGCGTTGCTTGCTTGTACTACCATGTCTGAAAGGTTGGTTTCTATTAAACCAACGCAAGTTTACCTACCTGCCACAAAAAGCTGGACATGGCAAAAATGTTGTAATTCAAAAAAAAAACTTACGAATGTAGCATTTTTCCTTTTGTAAATCCAACTGTTTCTTAGGAACTTTCGTGTACATCTTAAATTAGTGGCTTTTAGGTTGTAAACCATAACCCTTAACTGGGTGCAGTAATTGAGGAAGTTTGGTGTTTAATGTACATTTTCGCCAAAATGTACTAACCGATAAGAGTTAACCAAGTCAGTGGTTAACTCTTAGTCTGATGTAGGAAAGGAGAAAAATACTGGAAGCACTTACTTGCACAAGATGTCATCAAGGGAGAGATTTAAGAAAAATCTATTGTTTTAAAAAGAAGGCGTGTGATTTCAGACTGTTGCTAACATTTGTGGAATAGAATCCACGATGGCAGTCCAAAGTCACATTATGACCAGACTTTTTGCAATGAGTCGGTTGCAAATTGGTGATGGAGATATTAAAATCTACAAAAGTTTAAATTGTTTTGATCTTGTCAGTTAGGTAAAAGAAAAAAAAATTTCTCCTTTATACCGGTAATACAACTGATAACCCTGGTAGAGATCCCCATTATATGATTATGAATTGATGATGATCAGAAAAAGAGCTTTATAGAACATTGTTAAATATCTGGACAGTATGGATCTGGGCATCTAGATAAACAATAAAAAATCGGATATCCATTGATTAGTTTTCTTTGGAACATCCATCATATTGATATGCCAGGGTGCCAGTACTGTTGGATTAAGGTGGTGAAAATAGAGAGCATAGTTCTGCTTCCAGTCCTTTTAAGCACAGTTTTGTTAGTTTGGCTGACAGAAGTATCGCCCCGGTCCATTGCTCAAGATTGCGGGGCCTTAGAGGAACAAAGCTAAGATCGAGAGAGACCAATGATCCCGTTTTGCCAACTAGCACCAGGTGTTGTTTTTCAGAACAAGCTATGTGTTAGGTCATGCAGGGCTAGGGCTGTCACTAGGTTCCTTAAGGCCAAGGAAACGACAATTTATAGCTGGCTGTGTTCTGGTGGGGGGGTGTCTCGTTTGCTGAACATTACCTTTCAACATCACAGAAAACTTGTAAGACTAACAAATCCCTCCCCACAGAACCTACATGGACTGGTTTTCCTTAACCCAGAAGTGGCAGGCAATACCAGGTGTAGAAATCTGGTCTGTCTCCAAGCATGTTCAGATGATGTACCAGCTGCATATATTTCTAAGGTGGTCACACACCCACTTACGATATCCCAAGATTTTTTTTGCCCAGTTCACATTATACTCACTGTTTCCAAATCAAATTAGTTTGTAATATCAGAACTTTAATATTGTCTTTTTGAAGAATTCTTCTGGCATTGAACAAAAGCTTACTATTTCTCATTTTTCTAAATGACCTGTATCTGAGATGCAGACCAGCACAGAAACCACTTTATTTAAAATTATTTCAACACAATGAGAGGAGAAGGCACCAACTCAGCTTGAGTTCACATTGTTCAACACTTAATACAAAGTAGATCCTTTCTGGATGTGAACTAACCAGGTCCTTTTTAAGCATTGTTCATACATTTTGGCTATTTTCCAACAAGTAAATCATGATATTAAGTTTAAATCTATTTTAAAACAGTCAGTCATATATTTAAGTGTGTGACACCTGCATTCTAGGTAATTGTGAGGAGGAGATGTGTTAATGTGGAAATTGAATAAATTGAAATAATTAGTATTCCAAAATATGAATAACGATGAATTTTGGGCTGATTATGCACTTAAAATGGTTTAGAAGATAATCTTGAAAGTTGGTGCGGATTAAGTGAAGTTTATTTCTAGATAGAATTTTCAATATAGATGGTAGTTAACCTCAGGAGACTGACGTAATGTGTGTGCATTTATTATTATTATTATTCTGTTTCACAAATTATTTTCCTCTGCTCAGCAGTGACAGGAGTGACCTTTGGGCTGTAGTTTAGACTTGCTAGAAATGAGGCATCTTTCACCCTGAATGAATAATCCATTAACTAAATAACTAGGGCAGTAGCAACTAGTACAGGCAGTTTTTATTCCTAGTATTTAAGGCAGTAAATTGTTTTCTTTGGTTGGGGTGGGTCACCTTACAGAAGTAAACAAGAAGGCCAGTCTTGTGTATAATACTACAAAACGTTTCTCAGTCTGAGTGTAAGAGAGAGGACATCCAGAGAATATAGTGGTAAGGGGTGGGAGGGAAAACTTTCTGGGGTTTTGACCTTAATGTACAACAAAAAAAACTTCCTGCTTTTCGCATTAGATGTGAAGTTTTGCAAATGTATTGAAAATTACAGGAGCTTGACATCCAGTTCCAGGACACCAGCCTTGAAGTAAAAGCAAACGTCAGTGAGCCAGTGGAAATTTTGGCTAGATGTTCTTGTATAATCACATTACTAGAGACTGAAAGGCTTATGTACTCTTGTTTAAAATGTAAACACTGCCCGAGGTAGTTGCTACCTGTAATTCCAAACTATCATTTTATTTTGCATGTAATGAATCTGACATTTCCAAAATTGCTCTGTGTCTTGCGCTCTCGTACAACCAAAGGCTTCTACCACTCAAACTGATCTTTGGTTTGCTCTATACCAATTACCAGGATTCCATCTGGGGAGATTGCCCCATCTTTCGGATACTGATGAGATGACTTCTCAATTTAATAAGGAGGAGGGAGATAATGTTTTTGATTTGATTCGAGGATAACAAAATGTTTCCTAGGAGAGACTATTAAGAGTAAATCTCTGGACAGTTTCCAGGTTATGTTCAGCAAATGCTTTGGAGAACTTTCATCTTTCGTGACTTGTTTCTGCACAGAATTTATATATTCTACTTCCCCTCCCCCCACCAAAAAAAAAAAAAGAATGTGGCTCAGATGTTCTTTTTGTTAGAATTAAACACTCAAAAGGTTAAGTAATATAGTTTTCCTTGATTTATGAAGACTAATGTTTGTTGACTCCCAGTATTGAAATGTGGGGGTTATATCAGAAAGTGCAAAAATGCGGTTGCCATCGCTGGTTGATTAACCCTATTTCCTTTTGTTCTGGTGTTGGCTGGTTAGAGTAATACTGTATAAATGCATGCTGCAACGCATATTAGGAAATGCAAGAGCAGGCTTTGTGTACAAGCAAGCAGGAAAATCTAAGCAAAATTATGTTAAAAAAATGTTTAGTTTGGGCAGTAAGAAGCTTGAGGAAATGGTTCATAGCTGCTTTGACATGCGAATTGGTTCTGATCTCAGTGTGGAGGTCAAGACCATGTGAACCATCCTGTAACTGTATCTCTACAAAGCTTTTTTCTTCAGTTCCTCACTCGCCTACAGATTTGTCTGATGTATCTTATCACTAGTGTTTGGGTGGGGGGGGAGAAGTTTAAGACTTCTAGCTTATGATGCTACAGACACTTCATCGGCCTAACCTCTCAATCCAACATGGATCCTCTTGTATACCTTTTTTTTTTTTTTTTTCCGGTATAACCATTTCTTTGGCATCTCCAGAGAATTAATCTACTTCAAATGTCTGCCTACCAGTGTGGTCCCTTAAGCTTGCCAAACACTACCAATGACTAAAGGCCTGAAATCCAATTCAGCCCGTTGAATGCTTAGCTGCGGAAAAAAAAAAAGAGAATATACATATATATGTACTCCCCTAGTTTTGCCAAATAATTTTCCATATTGCTTATAGTGAAATTGAAATGCATAGATCTGAATTTACAGGTATTAATACATATGTTTGTTGTTGTTATGGTCTAAAATTTTGTTTACTGTACTTTCTCCTTGCCAACAAAATGGTAAATATTTTTTTCTGTAATGACCTTAGTATTTCTAAATTACTTACTACTTTCATTTTACATCTTTTTCGCCATGTGCTGCTTATCTCAGGAGCTTGCTCCAACATCTCTTTTGCAACGTACATTTGGCATCCGAAACTATTGCAGTTATAGAAGTGTGGCATGGTTACGGTCAATTTCTCCTGTACAAACCAGTAGTTTTGCTGTTTAGACTCCCTTATAGCCCCTCTCTGGTCTTGAACCAAAAATGGTTAGGTTTGAAAAAGAAAAAAAAAAATTAAATATATTAGAAAATATGGTTGTCCTTACATTTGGATTTACTCTGGAAATTTTAAAAGGAAGTAAATAAATGAAATTGCAAAAAAAAAATTTTTTTCTTGTGGGGAGGATAAACAACTTATTGTAGCAATCTACAAGGAATAGATTAATGGTTTCTTCCGGTAGGCATGAGTGAGTTGATAAGACAATGATTTCAGTAATCTCTTTCAAGGAGTGGTCCCCTTGAATCATATGCCAGTGTTTCCGTAAGTAAGAAGAAAAAAAATTCTGGCTATTAGTTAATTGGTATGATCTTGATTACAGTTGCTCTGGAAATGGGGGGGGTGGATTTTAATATCAACAAAGGTATCTCCTTTGATGTCTATTATCCACTTTCTCGTTTCATCTCTCAATCTCCTTTTTTGTTTGGAACGTTGGACCAGAAATAACAAAGGAGTGCCGAATTTAGAAAATTAAGAGTTTGACTCGCAGAAATGTTTCGATTGTGGATAGTGGGCTTATTTTAACAAAAGCTCTGAACTGATCTCGTTGTGGTTCACTTTTTTTTTTTTTTTTCAGAAATCGCGCTGTGCGTCATCTATATTGTGGATAGTACATCAGTCATCTACAAAACTGCTTGATGTTGACTGTAGAAACGCAACTGACACTTAGTGTTGGAGGCCACACACACATTGGTGTAGTTTTGACCAAATGTCCAGAATCATTGCCCACATCTGCAATTTTTATCATGCATCTTGGACTAAAGTGGCTTTGAGCCTCTATTTAGTTCATCATTTGCCAAAGACAGTTCTAGTTATTTACCTTTCTTTTATCCATTGTCAGATAGCATGGCAGTTTTGGTATCGGCTACTGAGGATACAGATTTTTGTATTCAGATTCTTGGTTCTGAACCAGAATGTGTAGACACTGTTCTGGTCCTAGTTCTATCTTCCTTTCCTTCCCTTTCATTTGTTTATATATAGCAACAAGGAATATGCCTGCTTCCATATAACAAGGCTGAAAAGCAGTCTCGTCAAACACGTTCTGACTGGCCAGCAATATTTGTCCATTTTAATCCTATTGAACATGTTAGGGATGAGATAGGGTGTTTCTGCAGCTTGTCACAGCACTGCGACATCAGTAAGGGAAAACTTCTCATAGATTTCAGGTTGCAGTGCATACATTAATCAGTCTGCTGTGGTACCTTGTGCTACAGTAAGGGATAGCCTTACCAGGTACTGACTTGCTGGAACCCTGGTATCATATGACATTGTCGTTCAGAGATGAGTTGTAGATGTATAGTGTTCACATTTTTCATTTGTGCATCTTTGCATGTTGCTGTTTCTTACATCATAGCCAACATCCTTTACAATGGGTTAGATTTTATTTCGCCTGTGCATATTATATATATACTGTTATCAGTTGATGACATTTAATGAGAGAGAGAGAAAATTAGATGAAAGCCTGAAATGTAACTTTAGTCTAGAATTAAGGACTAAGTGTCAATGGGCTAGTTGATGTTTGGGTCAAGTGGCCAATCTTAACTTAATCTCTCTCACCACCACCACCCAGTTTGTACTGTATTTTTGAAATTCCTCTGTTATAATTTGGCAAATTGGTAAGGGAAATAAATGGTCATGAATACCCCCCTCAACTAATTGATTGCAGCTGACCAAACAATCTTGTAATGCTACTGCCAAAAAAAAAAAAAAATGGCACCTAAATATTGGTAACAAGAGATCCTAAAAGGGTCTTGGGTTCAAGCTTGGCCACCTAATTGACTGAAGGAGCAGGAACAGATAAGGGGTTGGGTCTATCCCATTGCCCTGACATAGACATTTTATCGAAGAAAGAAAAATAAAATAGCTTTTAAAGAAAGTTTGCATACCGACTAAGGATATTCTAGACCCTCCCCCTTGTTTTTTAGGGGGGGGTAGGTCTCAGATAATCGTGAAATCAAGCTGTGTAATTTCGCATGTTCTCGGTACGTAAAGAAATTATCCTTCATGTTTGGTTGTTCTTTAAATGAACATTAGAATTATAGAACCATTTTAGTGCAAGGCACCTGGATTTTGGCACCTGCCTGGTGAAAAAGTCTAGCGCCACCATTAAGTCTTTTTACTTCCCTCATAACTTTAATAATCAAGGCTTCTGTTGATGCAAAGGGACTTTTTTTTTGCGGGTAGTGTGACTTTAAAATTTTTTAATTTTGCTGTTTTAAGGTCATGCTAGAATGGTTGTACCGACAAAAGCTAGGAACCCTAATTAAAGCAAAACCACTTCAGATAAACCTTTGATTTTTGTTGTTGTTGTTTTTTTGTTCACAAAGTCTTGAGGAAATACCTAAACAAACCTGAAAGGGATGTTATTTGGATGTTTTATCCCCACGTTTTTGTGGAGAGAGTCTTGAGGCAATAAAGTTGTAGCTTCCCCCCTGTCTTTGTGATAAATTAAACAGTTTTTTTTTTTTTTCTAAATCACAGTATGCAACTCAACACGCGCATTACTCAGCAAGAAAATTATTTTCCTTGCCGTCTTTATGCAGAACACTTGCAGATAATCTCTCAACAAATGTATAAGTACTTTTTATTAACTCTTAGTTAAATTTTGAGGTAAAACTAATGAGTACATAAAAAAAAAAAAATATGTTTAAGTAGAGTTGTGATATTTCCTCTCCCTCGAGTGAGAAAAGGGTCAGATGGTGATGCACCCTACCGACTTCAGTTCTGAAGTTATTCGTTTTAGATGTTGATGCTCATTCACATTCAGTGTAACTTGTACTTAATTATAAATTCTAATTAATAGAATAGAATAAGAATTTTAAAAAAAAAATTTTAAGTTAAGAGAAAATCCTAGATTTGTCCTCTATTAGGGAAGGAAAAGCTGGTTTTCCTCATTTAATGATAAAGACATTTTTTTTCTTTATTTACTCTAAGGTTACCTTCAGTTGAGTTACATACTAATCACATGTCATTGGCTTCTAGTAAACAATGTTTTTATGCAGATGAGTTTCCGCTTGTTTTATTGGAGATAGATGCAGAGTCGAAACAAATCTTGGATTAAATTACAATGCCCTGAGAAAATTTTGGGAAATAAAAACAGCAGGTAAGGTGGGGGGAGAAGATACCTAAATAGAATTAATAACTCTGCACAACTTACTGGTGTCAATGTTACTTGGACCTCCTTAATCTCGTGACATCTTTACTTTTTTTCTAATGCCCTTCGGTCACTCCTTTCATGTCTGGAAGTGTACTAAGGCTCACCTTTGGCTGTTCCTTAAATTTACAAATTATGATACTGGTATTTTAGCTTGATGGGTTTGATTTTATGATAATTATAAAAGTAATTTTGCGTTTGTGCCTCTACTTATTAACGTTTTTGTTCAAATTATGTAAGGAAGTCGTCACTAACTATAATCTTTGTTTATTTGGGAATTATCAGACCTATGGGTACTGGCATTGAAAAGGGTTAATGTACAAAAATGACCACTCATTGGGTATCTAAGGGATTTAATTTCATTACTCTTTTGAATGACTCCTAAGAATCTAATTTGGAAATGCTTGATGGAAATTGATGAATGTTTAAAAGGATGCAGGGACCATGCATAGACTTTTACATTCCATTCTTATTGATTCTTCGGTTTCCTTTTTAGACATATGAGAGAGAGAGATGGGATTTCTTCATCTGGTTCCAATTGGGGATTCAATCTGAGATTATTTCAGAAAATAGCCACCATTTTCTGTACATTTTTCCTTAAATATTCTTCCTTGACATAATAAAATAAGCTTATGCATAATATACCCTGAGGACTAGGATGTGAACATTTACTACTTGGGATCTAAATTCTGCCATTTTTCCTGTTTGTCTGTCTTGCCTATTGAGTAATATTTAGATCCATCAATAATAAATAGCAACTGGTCCGGTTGTACCCCCTTCCCCCCTCTCCTTTCCCCAGTCAATATACTAAGTTGGTGGCCAAAACTATTGCATAATCATTTGTAGAGAGAAAAAAGTCTGTACTCAGGGGTCTAATGCTCTCATTTTCTTTTTTAAGTTCCACTCTCTCAAAATTATTGAAAGTCCAAATTGTTCTGTTCCCCAGTTTTAGGAGGGTCCTGATCAGGCTATTGAATTAGGCATGGTTAACTTTTGCCAACAATGGTTCTGATGCCAGTTAGAAATCTTGGAGGTGGTTTTGAACTCATAAACTAGTTGCTAATCAGATATGCCATCAACTGTGCATACATTAGTAAATGAAACCCCCCCCCCTACCAAGGTATTCTCAAACTATGGCACGCACAGTTGTTTGAGAGATCTTTATTGCCCAACAACATTTCGAATGTTTGGAATCTAGAAATTTCCATGTGTGCAGTGCACGTTGTTACATTTGTCTTTTAATTTTGGTGTAAGTAGACCAGATCTGTTACTGAACTGTTAAGTGTTTTTCTCAGAACTGTCTTCATTGTGGCTGGGCTTTCAGATATGACATCTTTCAGCCTGGTCCACATTTAGCTAACAGATTCCCAACCGTGCTGCAGGCATTGCCTGGAAACTCAGTGCTTCTGGCTTTTGCTATTCTGCTGCCATAGGGAAAAGATTGTTCTGGGATGTTAATCATGCATTACTTCCCATATCAATGGTGAACTAGGCAGACCGTTAAATCCACTAGCATCTGAAGTAAAAAAAAAAAATAACCAAATAGCGATGCCTATCAGAGTAGGAAGATATTAACGATCTGCATTATCTTTTTGGTTAAAAACAACAACAAAAGCCTGTTCTCAGTTATTACTCGGTTATATTAGTTTTACTTTAAAGCAATATGCGCACTGGTCTGCTGGTTTTCTGTCAGCGGTGTAGCGTATCCTTTGGTAGTCTCGTTTGTGGTTTTTCTGTATTTTTAATAAATATTCAGCCTGTCTTGATCATCATGTTTTTGCATTGCTTAATATTAATTAAATGGATTATCACCACATACAGTAATTAAAGAGAAGAGAGGGAATATGTTTAATGATGCTATATTAAGACTTTATTCCATTTAGTTTTTACTCTAGAGTTTTTAAAAAAAAAGTTTTGTTCTTATCGCATGTACGTAATGCGTCTGCCTTTGTAAGATCTACCAGTCTTAACATCAGCTGGTCTTCTTTAAAGCCAAAATTCCAATTTGTAAGTCAACTTAAAATATGCTATAGATGTAGATCCCCCCCTCTCAGTTTTTGAAAACCTAGAACTATTTGAAATGGTTTATTGCTTTCTCATGTTCTTATCAGATTTACCTGGTTTGAAAATTGTTTTCTCTTGCCCTGGCCCCTATGGAAACCAGAAGTTGGGCATGTGTTGTTTGGTCTGCTGATGATTTTTATTAGTTAGTTCACCATTTGCATTTTGTGATATTTGTCACATGTATATATAAACTATGGAGATTGTCTTTTTTGGACAATTTCAATGGGATACCAAAAAAAAAGAGAGAGAGAGAGACCGATTGTAGATGTTCCTGAATATTTAGCACAGTGCTCTGTTGCAACTTCATCTTTTTGAGTATTATCTCTCGTGCACACCACACCACACCACACAGAGAGAGTCTCCATTTCACTGTATAACTATCTGCCGTTTTGTTAGCTTGTAGACTACTTTTGTTGTTTAAAATTAACTTGCAGTCTTTTCATTCTAAACCGACACCCCCCCCATTGAGATTTTAACACTTTGCCAACTGTTTCAGTAAGTTATGAAAATGTCATGTCATTGACAACCGTTGTAGGCAACTTTTCTCGAGCAACTCTATTTTGTCATTTTCTAATTCTGCTGGTCATCTTAACACATCAGGACCCTCATTTACTTTCCTTGTATACTTTGTTACATGGTGGAAAAATTCCAAAATGCAACCAACTGCAGAATTGTTATAATAACAATGTATTTTTTAAAAAAAAAGTAGATACTTATTGCAGTACATTTTATGAATTATTGAACCAAAATGGTTGTCAGATTATGGTAACAGAATTTTATTAGATTCTCTTTAGCTTTTAAATGACAGCTACACAATTGTATCCTTTCCCACCTCCTATGTAAAGCAGATGGCTTCCTCTCCTTGTAATTACTATACCCACTTATGTTATATCCAAAAATCATTCCTTATTAAAACTCAATTTCTTGCTAAAGATTGCTGTTTGGGTACTTATTAGCTGTCTGCTTTGTAAATAGAACCAATCAATATTGCAGTGTTGTTGTCTTCCCTTTTTAAAACTTATTTCAGAAATCAATTTATAGTGCAGTCAGTCTCCTTCCTTTCTGCAGGTCTGGTTACCTTGTTTTCTTTTGTTATCCCCATTCTTTGAAGTATCAGTGTCAGATCATATAACCAGGGGTTTTTTTGGTTTTTTTTTTTTTTTTTGTTCTGTTGCCCATCAAATGGCCATAATTGCTTCTCCTCTACACCAGTATTCTTGGTCCTCGTTAATGATAACCAATAACATAGTAAGAACATTGCTGCTGCTGCAAGTTGGTTTGAGAGCTGTGTGGTGCTAAAAAATAGAAAATCTATATTTTTAGTGAAGCATTTCTGCAGATGCTAAAGCAACAAATGGGTTGGTTGTAACCATGGTGATATTTTTTTTAAAAAAATACCTTGCATTCTCTTTGTAAGAGAGGAAGAGATTGGAGAATATTAAATAAGCTTTGTTAATTTAAAAAAAAAAAACAACTTTTTTTCCCCATTTTCCTGTAATCTGCAGAGTTTTATTGGCATTCTCTGAAGTTCATGTTTGATAGTAAATCAAATAACTAGAAATCACCGAAGTGAATAGATTCTGTAAGTTTCCAGTTAGCGCGCAGTTATGGGAGTTGTTATGCATCCTGACACGTGAATTCACTAATATTCCGCGCTTGCTATTTAGATTTTAATTAAAAAAAAAAAAAAACCAAACTTTCCAGAAATGTTAACCACATTAGAATTTCTCGGTAAACAGTTTCCTGGCTTTAGACCTTTGTGGCTGCAGTTCTTCAGAAAAGTTGATTAATTAGAGAAGATGAAGTCAGTCAGATCATTAATCTTTCTGGTTTATAGTTTGCAATAAAATGAGTAAGCAAAAGGTATTTTAAGGGGCTCATTATCCTTAAGACAGGTGCTGATTTAGAAGTTATTGTACTGTATAAACTTAATTTAAAAGTTTGTTTTTTTTTAAATATGTAAATGCAGCTCATTGTAATCTATGTAGGGTGTCAGCGAAATAGTAAAATTACTGGTCCTTTTAATAAACAGGTAAAGACAACCAATAATGTAGTTCAACAAATCCAGAGAGGGGACTGAAAATTGCCTTCACTGTTGGGTTTCACTTGAAGATGTACATCACATCTGAAAGGTGCTTGCTGGCTAACAGTACGTGTGACTAGTTAGTATCTGCATGTATTTTACTTGAATTTTTTTTGGTGTGGAAAATAAAGGTTACATAGTGGTTTGATATGGTGAATAACTAGTAATTTTGGAAGCTACGTCTTGATGGCTTTGACATCTGCAGCCAAAAGCTGCTTGTTCAGAAGTATTTTGAAAACCTCTTTCTCTCATCAAATTTTTTGTCTTATTACTTGGGCGTATTGAAATTAAGGGGCTGGTCTGAGCCGGTTGTAGTCTTACCTACAACTACTCATAGGTAAGTTTAAATTACTTAAATAGATGCAACTATAGTTTAAAGCCTGAAAGCAATGTTTGTGCATGCTTAACAAAAATAGAAAAACAACTTTATTAGGGTCATTTAAACAGATTAGGTCCAAATTCAGGGAATCCCATTGTAGTGTCCCTCTTTATTCCTCTTTCCATTTCTAAATTCTGTTGTTTACTTTGTCAGACATGTATAAGATGACTAACAGGGGTTGCTGTCCAGAAATAAATTATTATAATCCATTATTTAAAAAAAATAGAGTGGTTGGGGGTGAACTGGAGTGCCATGCTAGATTGGCACACTAAATCCAAGTTGAGACTAACCTGATTTGAACTCTTTGGTCTTTAACTTTAGTAGTCAACCAATGGACCACCATGCCATGTTTTAAGTGGATTTTTGGTAAATCCACATTCATTCTTGTACAGACAAGATGGGGCCAGGCTTAGATTTATTTGATGTGTTACCTGTTAATAAAAAGTAAGAATAAGGGTGATTTAAAGATCTGTCCCACCCTCGTTACTTCTGCTGTTCGCAGTAGATTGCTTAGACTTCGTCAAATAGATCCTAAAATGTATCTGGGTGAGGTGACACTAAACATCTGTCTGATTAATGTTATAGTGTTTAGATAACGATGTTCAGGTTTGTTCAAACTTTGTGAATTCCATAACCTTTTTTTTTTTTTTTAGTGCAGTAAGAGAAATTCAATTGCACTTAAACCGTTGCATTCCATCCGTGTGCAAGCATTTTTCTGCCTGCCCGTTCTCCAGATTCACCCAATAGACTGGAGCCTGCAGCTGTTTGACAACTTTAGTTCAATGGCTTGATATCTGCTTCACGGATCTCATTTTTTTATGGCGCCACCAACTGGCTTACGCTGATTGTAAAGTCCAGCGTATTTTTGTTGGTGGAAGGGAAGGGAAGGAGGGAATGGAAAACACATCCACTTTCACTGTTTGCATGCGCGCATGTGTGGAGTAGAATGGTTGTCATGCATAATGGAGACTACTGCTTTACATAACTGACCCAGCAGTTTACTGGAAGGAGCTGCTGATAACGATGCTGATCTGCATTAGATTTTGGAAGCAGCAACATTAAGTTGTTTAATGTGCTGTGGTAGACTTGAGTTGGAGACGTTCGCTGTCGCCTGCTCACTGTATTTATTATGCACTCGGACATTAAATCTTTCTCTTTTGAAAGTGAAGCCCATTACTAGGCTACAGTTTGGAATCCAGTAAATAGGTAAGTCGAGGTTTGTTTTATTTTGTTTTCAGATACCTTTAAAATACCAACACTAAAAACTATCATTTAAAGGGGCCTTTTTATTGACTTGGAATATATTACAAATTTGTGTTTATCTCCCATAATCCCACAAGTCAGTCTCTCTCAGCGATGCGTCGTCATTAGTGACACTAAGGAAACAACCGGCACCCATGTTTGACCATTGGATTTTCTTTAACCTTTGAAAATAGACTTACAAATATTTGTTAGTAATGATTGGTTATTAGCAAACCATAAACTACAGTAAAAAATGGTTTTTAAGTACTGTTAAATTAACTCTCTTTTTTAATGCAGCAATAAATATAGGGTTGCAAGAAGTAATGGGAGTTGGCCTTCTCACTTATCTACATTACAGCTGCCATTACAATTACCAAGTAACTAATGCTAGTCAGATTTTTTACCATTGCTATTTGGAGCATAAGTTAAGACTAAATGTATACATGTCAAAAAAAAAGCGAGTACTTGCTGAAAACAACTTTCACTTCTAAGTGAAATCCTGTTTATGCTTCATTCGACTTAACTTAAATTTTAAATAGAGTAATCTTTCATTTGATCACTGCTAGAGCTTGGTTCATTGTTGTCATGGAATTATTGAACATTTAGAAACTTTAATCCAGTTTTC
Source organism: Nautilus pompilius (assembly GCA_018389105.1). Classification (NCBI taxonomy): domain Eukaryota; kingdom Metazoa; phylum Mollusca; class Cephalopoda; order Nautilida; family Nautilidae; genus Nautilus; species Nautilus pompilius. The sequence continues at coordinate 320,917 of JACATO010002109.1, read as the reverse complement.
CTATTTAAGTGTGATGAGGCATGATTCAGAAATTCAAACTGTGTGTGTGTGTGTGTCCACTCTCTCACATCAGTGGGTAACTAACTGTGCTAATGTTTTTACTGACATTTGGTGAACTTCTTAATGGCATTGTTTAAAGAATACAATTTTTTAAAAATGAAGGTACACTACATGTGCTTTTGGTACATAGATACATATGGAGATATTACTCAAATCTTACCTGCTTTGCTGAAAATTTAAAAATTATTTTGCTGATAAGATAGAGGTGTATTGTTTGGTTGGCGAAACTCAAGCTATTATTCAGTGTTATTGTAATTGTTTATTTTTAATTGGTTGACAGCTGCTTACATAGATTATCTTGTTTTTAACATTTGTACTGATAAATAGGTAGGATCTGAATGTGTCAGGGTCTGGGGAAAGGTTATAAATTAGTGTTATAAATGAATTTAATTAAATCTGAATCAGGTCATGGCCACTGCTGCAGTAGGTGCTAGAAGATGGGTAATGAGGAATTTAAACAATTTCTATATTAAAAGTAATTCCTTAAATTAGATTTTACACTTTATTTTTATACAAATAGTTTTTTAAAAAGGTAAAATTGTATATACTTAGACAACTAGTAATCATGATCTCTCTCAATCAAAACAAATTCACTATTGATACTTTGGTCTAGAAAAAACGATCACAATTACTTTTACTTAATAGATGATTAATTACTGTTCAAGTACATGGGTGATGTGCTAAGATAATTTACCTTAGCACTTGTATCAAAATAGCATAAATATTTAGTTACATGCCATTGGCAATCCATTGCTAAAGGGTTAGATAATAGAGATATGGCATATTGTAATAATGTGATGACTTGTCATTGAAATAGTTTTATACCTCTTTCCGTTGTTAAACAGTTCACACATCTATGTATGTGTATGGACACGTACGTTAATGTTAAAGTTCCTACGATTGTGTGTGTGTGTTAATTGCAAGGTACAACTATATTTAAGTTTTGCATGCTGGAAAAACTTCCAAAAGCAAACTTTGTGGTGAGCCTACATATCTGCTTCAAATGTGCAGACGTTCCTGCCACCTATTGGGCAGTTTCCATGACTGCGAACCAATAAACCTAAATAACTCCATTGTTGACTCAGTTTTTTATAAGCTGGTATTTTTGTGTGTGTGTGACTAGCCTACATCTTCACCAGAGATAGTTGTAGCCATTTGTTGTTGTTTTAAGGGACAGAGCTTTAGAGCTAAAGAACGTATTTACAGATTTCTTGACGAAAGAGGATCAAATGTGGGGGGAAGTTAGTCATCCTTCAAAATGGAGTTAATTTTTAAAAAAAAAAAAAAAAGATGTTTGAGATTTTACGAAGTTCAAGAGTCGATAAATTACCACTTAAAAGTTGTTTTTTTTTTTTTTTTTTTTTTGTTAAAAAGAATAAGCTGCAGCTTCAGAATTGTAATCAACTTCTTACACAAAAAGGGTGGGGGTGGTGTGATGGTGTTTGAGAGAAAACAGAACTAATGGTGGGATAAACTTTGAAGCAGACCAACCAATAAACTGCAGGCCTAGAAATGTTCCATTTACCTCCGGTTATCCAAGCTCAGGTTTTCCAGCCCATCAGAAGCTTTTTAGATAATGCAGAAAAAAGAGAGAGAAATGGAAAAGGAACAGAATAATTTTGCCCCTTTTCAGTGTTTTTTTCTCTCTCTCTCGTTTATTCCTGCTATCATGCAGTTACATTGTCTCATTCTTGCTTCCGCCATTAGTAGCCATACTGAGTTACTACCCCTAACAACTAGAAATTTAACTATTTTAGAATTTATTATTAGGGAGACTTGTCAGCTGGACTGTGTATTTTTATTCTACCACTGGGAGGGAATTTGTTTCTACATGCATATAATTGTCTCAGATGGGGTCTGTACCTTTTTCAATAAGGCTTCCTGACTGCAGCAGCAACACCCGATTTTCACCTGACCAAATTGACATTTGAGACTGGGTAAGTGACAAATGATGTGATAATGGTCATGCCGTGAGTCATAGATAAGGGATTGCATTGATGTGATCCTGTCAAATATGGAAATTTTGGATGTAGCTATTACTAAATACATAATTCAGGAAGTATTTATTTTTTTTTATTTGTTGTCTCATTCCAAAAAAAAAAAAAAATCTTCAGCTGTTCTGGCCTACATTGTGAGAAACAAAGATTCAATGAGTTGGCAAGGTTTCCAGCCTCGTGCGCGTGTGTGTGTGTGTGTGTGTGTGTGTGGTTAAGAACTATTTTTTTTTTTGCGGCTGCAGAGTCAGACAGGTGGGAAGTGTCTTGAAGTCGACTGAAGTGATGCTTTTTACTGACAACTTTCCACACAAGCTGCCAGAGAAAACACACTCGCAGAACTGTCCATTGTTTTGTTTTTGGCTCCACTTCTAAAGAAACGCAGATTGCTTATCAGGTTCATAGCAGTGGAGTTAAATACTCTGCTTGCTCTGTCATTGGCTTCTTGTTAGTTGGGTAGTGGGGGAGGAGTGGAATTTGGTGATTCTTCAAAACGTTTCCTTGGGTTTATTACCATTCTTACAAGGTCCTTTGTGGAAACATTCTCTAAATCGAGATGGTGTGGTCTATTTACTTTTTCTCAGGTGTGTTGTTGTTGTTTTTTTAAGAGGGTGGGGTTTATTAGATTCTTAGACAGCCATGCTTTTTACTATGTCCAGATGCTTGTGGTAAGCAGTGGCAGAAAGTTGAGTGAGTAATTGTGAGTTAATAGTAGAACATTAGTGCTTTTGAATTTCTTCTTGGAATGTGCTACCATTTTGGCTTTTATGCTGTGTACTGGGACCATGAACTATCAATGACAAGAAAGCTTACCCACTCGCTTATAGATGCTTGTCCATTGGGCAGCATGGTCACCTTTCAGTTGTCCTTCCTCCACTAAGGCCACAGAAAGTGTCCTTCAGCTACTACTGTGATGATGGTGGCACTGGAACTTCTGCAGGGATTGACGATGCATTCTAGAGACAGCTTACGTGCTGTTCTCTGATCACTGTGCAGTAACTAAGTTTCCACTGATGTGCTAACTTGGAAACTGCTCTGGTGATAAATGGTCAGACAGCTTGTTTGTAGGTTGCTGGCACCAAGTCCCAAAGAGTGGACATTGCACGAGACAGGGCGCCAGCTGTGTGATCCAGTTCTGGAACATTTGTGATTTACTTCGGAAGACTGCCTTGCATGATTCATGCCCCTAGGAGGTGGTTCAGCTTTCTCTTTGCCCTTCTGGCAGCTGCCCTAGACCTGTGGAGGTTAATCAATGGAATCCGCAGAGCTGTCCCGGCATCCGTTTTAACATGATGCCGGCTGAGTTGGGCCATCTTCCGCCATGGAAGAAAACACTGCTGATGTTGATGGTAGGCTTTCGGAAGTTGGCAGAGGGGCATCTGGCACGCACTGAAAATCAGATTGTTTCCCTCCCCAACCGCTTACATTTTCTGCATTGGTTATCTAACTTGATTTTTTTAAAATGGATAATTCTGCTGCTGCTTGCTAGACTGCATTAAAAAATTTTTAATATTCATACAGACAAATGCCAACTATTTGCCATGTATCTGAAAGCTGCCATCGTTGTTAATCAATCGCGGACATCACACAACCATTATTTTGCTACATGCATCCCTAATTTAATAGAACGATCAGAGGTTATCCAGCGTCTGTCTGGAAATGGACATTAATCAAGAGCTATTAATGAAAACTTCATTATTAGTAGAATCAATTAGTGGTTACTGGTAGCTCTGTCTGAACAGCATATCGATAGTTTCTGTCTCTTTGCTCCTTCCTGCGATTGAAACGAGAAGAAAGTGAACAAATGACTTTTAAAATTTAATTTTTAAAAAAAAGCAAAAAAAAAAACCTGAACTACGCAATGCTTGGCCACTTCTGGCATGCATAAGGTACAGAGGGGTAATTAAGTTTTAATATTAGAAAACCTTAACTGACTATACATACTACAGTTTTTTTCTTTCTTTCTTTTAAAAAGAAAAGGGCTTTCGTTAAGATAGTAACTCCTCCAGGTGGCAGGAGTAGGGAACTTAAATATTTTGGATAATCCAAGAGGAGAGAACTTATCATGCTACACTTGCTTTTAACACTTTTTGTTTTGCATAGGATTGCTAATATTCCATGCCCATTACCGAGGCAAGGACTGTTACTTTCGCTACTACAGTTTCATTCCTTTAATTTCCACTACTCCTCTTGCTCTCAGGTGGCCGTTACCTTTGTATAAATTACGCTTTCAGTAATAGTAACGCAATTTTAACCGTACTGCTTTTTGTTTCTCCCTCTTGCTTATCTTTTGGCTCTTTGATATTGTTAGAATGATTTATCCAGGGCACAACCTACACATTTTCAAAGGCTGCTGTTCCTAAATAACCACCACTTGTATGCTATGCAAGCACCTGATGATGGTTGTTCTCTAGCCTGAAAAATCAAAAGTTAGCCTTAATCTACGAAGTTTAAGGCAAAGCATTTGGCAGTCAACCAAAAATCTTTATTGTGCTACGCATTGCCCCCATTTTACCATTGACCTCAGTGTTCCACTTTTTTTGCTCAGGTGTAGCTTAAGTGCATTTCATTGCAGTTGTTACTTCAACACCGCCAAAGCTTACTCTTGTGCGACGTATGTTTGGTTTTTGGGGGCTGGCTTCTGCCCTTTTTTTTTTCTTCTTGTGTTGCTTATCCAGCACAAGCGGGGGAGAGTATTTGTTAAACAAACAAACAATTTCTCTACTAAGTGGGTTTAGTGACTCTTTATTCAGTTCTCACCAAGAATTGTTTTGCTTCTGGCTGCTAATCCATCATTCTGCTCTGCTTTCATTCTAACCCTTGACAACTCCCTTAATAACCAAACTACCCGTCGACAGTCGGATTCCACTTCAGTTAGAGAAAAGCACAGGCGAAAAATTAAGTGGGGATTACAACCATAGGGCAACAAAAGGTGCTTGGTATTTTATAAGCCGGTTAGTTTAGCTGTGTTTTATTTATTAATGGTTTGGTGTCATGAGACACTGTTTGTTTTTTGGCTCTTCCTCATTCCTAAGATTGCTTGTTTTAAGTATGATACAATTTTATGTATGAATTGATACTTTTAGAACTTTTTTTTTTTTTTTTAAGAACCTTAATTTGCTCTACTCATTTTCCCACTTATTACAGATTATTAGAATACATTTGGAAGGGGTTAGGGTACTAAATCAGGAAATGTAGTTTTCAGAAAAGGACTTGAGGGGGGGGGGTCACACTGTAACTGTTGGCAGGGAATGCTGGGAACAGTTAAGGAAATTATCGAAATTCTAGTGGTACTATAGGTTCCTCAAGTTTAAAAAAAACATGGATGTGCTGTGTAATCATGTAAACTGTATGTAAGAAAGGATACTGAAATATTAGGAAAGGGTGCTACACTAATTTTAAAATATTAAATTTACCTGTCGTCTTCAGCTATCTAATAACCAAGATATCTGATAGGGGCTTTTTCAAAAGCATCTCGGGTTTTTTGAGTGGGCAATAACCAATTATTTTGGCTATTTAGTTAGAAGGGTCAGGAAATAACAACCCTAAATTGGTCCAAGTATCAGCACGACACATTATAGGTGGACAGAATTACTGGCGGTTAGTTGGGAGACCGGGGGCTAGTTTGAAATATCAACTTTGTAGGCACTAATGCGGGTCAATTCCCATTTGACGGAAATGTAACCTAAACTTACATGGAGTTTATCATTTGATTTGAGAAGGTGGTGGTGGGGTGTGAGATTTAAGAAGTAAATATTCCCCCATTTCTTTTAATTTAGTGGGTACTCTCAGAAAGTGCTAGTCAAGAATGAATGTACTCCCAACATTTGGCAAACCTTGTTTTGACTTTCAAAGTCTAAGGAGACTTCTCTTGCTGTGAACTTAGATGATGTCTGGATTGGGGTGGTATTATTCTCCCTGGTGGCTAAGCAAGTTACCTGGGTACAGTTTTGGGACTCTTGAGTGGAATATCCCTCCCCCCACCCCCTTGAGGGGATAAGAGCAAGGGGAAATTGTTGGGAAGGTGAGGCAAAAGAGTCCTGAAATTGTTTTTAAAAAGTTATTTCACTTGCTATACATTATCTTATGGCAGTAGTAACACTTTGAATATAAGGCTGTTGATAGTTTAGTTAAAAAAGAAACTATAATCCTTTTCAACAGCAAACAGATATGGAGTTTTTGTTTTGTGTTTTTTTTTTAATGTTTATAATTCGGGGGGGGGTGTCTACCAATTTTGAGAAAGTTTAGTGTTTTTTTTTGTTTGTCTGTCTGTCTATCTATCTTCCCACCCCATCCCTCTCTGGAGAAGTTATATAAGTTGTTATGGCTTTCTTCTGCCTCCTTGGAGCTCTCGTTTTTCATCAATGCTATTGAATAACCTTGCTCAGGGAATAAACAGTACTGCCACAATGGAGCTGTGTGTTCCTACAGAACCTGCTTCCACTTTGGCACTGTTGTGTTTTAGGGCTGCCCCAGCCGTATCGTTGCAGGCTCATTGGTTGTAACTCTCCAAGGATCTTACAGACATCGAACACCGTTCTGTATTTAAACGCTTTAACAACTTGTTATTTCTACTTGAGCAGTTTTGCCGCTTAGTGGGAAAGATCAACGCGACGAGGAAGATAACCTGCCACCCATCATTGTTGACTTGTTTCATCACTTGCTCAACGTTTCCTCTTTTTTTTTTCTTTTTTTTTTTAACTTCTAATGTTCCCTCCCTTCAGCATTGGATATTCATTGATCTTTCAAATGGTGAAGTGTGCAAAGTTGAGTTCTGGCTGGCTGGCTGGTTGGTTTTTGAATGAGATGATCAGGTGCCTTTACATGAAAATAATTTAAATATACTATTCAAAATGTGAAATGATCAAGATAACAATTTTTGCTTACTGCCTGGCATGAGCATAACATTTTGTCATTGAAGAGCTTTGGACACAGCAAATTTGATTTGTTACTTAAAGATTGTTGCTTATCCACTTTTCCCTTACCCCCCCCCTCACTTCCCATTAGAGCTGTTTCTAATGGGAGAGTTGTGATATATTGTCGGTTGCAAGAAGAGCCACCTTTGTCAGCCATATGGGCTGGCTGGCTGACCAACCAGGAAATGTCATTCTTATGCTATGATTGTTATTTTGTGAAACATGTTAGTCTTTCCTCAAAGCAGTTTTACTTCCTCGTGCACTGCTTTAACTATACAATTTTCAATTTAAGCTATTCAGATCTCCATTTCTTGATACTGTGCAGGAATACTAGTTTTGTTTTATTTTGCTAGAATTTCTAAATGACAACTGCTCAGTTAAGGGATCACCTCTCATCCAAACTAGACATTTTGAGTCTCTCATTAACAGCAACATTTTCCTGGCCACTTCTCCTCACTTCATGTCCCGTTTGCTCAATAGTTGCCTGGCCACATCTCTTCTTTATTAGATGTGTAGTTTTAACTGTTATTTTTGCTTCTCTAGTTCGTTCCAAAGCTTTGTTTAATCCACTTTTGCTGGATCGCTTGAGATTCTGTGACAAATGTAAAAGTTCACTTGCTAGGTTGAGCTTTGTTTGGAAAATGACTTTAGCACCTACCTGAAACTAGACAAGATGCAGTTTTCTTTCCTTTTCTCCTAGTAAAAAAAAACACTTTTGGTAATAGACTTCTGGTGTATTTTCCAACACCCCCTAGCTCTCCTGTGTTGTATGGCATTTTGTCAGGAAGATAGAAAATTAGCTAAAAACAAGATGGCGGTCTCTGAAGTGTCAACTTGAAAAATACTTCACTTGTGCAATTTATAATTTGTCATTTGTAATTTTAGCATTGAAACCAAAATTGGTATTAGCAGTACTATGCTAAAACTGGGGACTTTGGTTACTTAATCTGAATATTTTATCTGAATAAGTACAATTTGCATGTTAGTTTCGTGATTGGCATGATTTTCCATCATCGCTACTATTGGCTCCGACATCTGGCTGCCACCATTTTCTTTACTCAGTAAGAGGGTGTCATTAGATATCAGCATGTATCGCCAGGTTTACATTACTCGGCCACTAGAAGCCGACTGCTAGACAGTTTTTGTGCCGTTCTTGTGAGCAGATGGTTCAGAATCTGCAAGATGGAGATTTGGTTTGTCAGCTTGGATGTTGCTTTTCCAAATGAATTTGGTTATTAAGAATAAAATGTATGGCTAAAAAAATTTTACTGATGCCGTCTGGTGTATGTAAAGGGGCTACCATTGCTGCAGAATGTCAGGAGGCTTTATTCGGGTAGAAACCTCTGATGTGCATGGAGGAAACAAAAGTAGAAAATTATCCTAGAGATTTAGACATAAAATATAGGCTGTAATGTGCTGCTGCTTTATCTTTTTCTTTTTTTTTTTTTCTATTAGAAAATTTACTCGTTTCGACCAGTAAAATATACAGTGGCAAAGTCTGTCTTGACTGTATACACACTTGTTAGGAGAGTGTAACTTGTCTCATCGTCATTGTTTGAGACCATTTGTAGCCTGATTTTTGTTATTTCAACCAAAACCATATCATTAATCTTTCCTATCTATTTATACACGTAATCAAGTATAATATAAATTTTTAGAGTTTTTAATTCATCAACAAACTGACTTTAGCTCAAGACCGATTTCCTTGGTATTTAGGATTGGTATGAAGATGTTAACAAATGGATATATTATTGCTAAACTGTAAATCAGTTTAGGCTCATATAATTGGTAATAGCAAATAACTTGCAGGAAAATATTACAACTCAGCCACTAAAGTTTGTTTTCTTTCTACATTTCGAATGTGAATGGGTTAAAAGAAGAAATTCGGTATTTGGCCAAAAATGTTCTCATTAAATTCTTGGAATAAGTGGTTTTTTTTTTTATTTATTTATTTTTTCGGTTAAATGCCTATTTTGGGAAGGGGTCATGTACTTAACAAATTTTATTATTTTGGTGCACTGACAGCTGCAGTGATTGAATTATGATGATAATTTGTTCATCTTTCTCTCTCTCTCTCTCTCCTATAAATGTATCTAAAATCTAATGTAGCTTTCTGATCATTTATCAGATTTTAACCGTGATCTTATGTGAATGAGTAATTGATAATTTTTTAAATGAAATGAATAATTTTCTCTCCCCCCCTTTTTTTTTCTTCTGAAGGATCTAAATTTAAATAATTTCTTAAAGAAAGTGTCTGGTTCCTGATGATGATAAACATCTCCGTCTTTCTCTTGCTGATGAGTCAGTATTAAGAGTCCTGAACATGCCTTACCATATATAGAAGTTGGGTCGTACCAAAACAGGGTAGGGGCAGCAGGGTTTGAGGTACATGGAAACCTTTAACTGCACCACCAGTTTCCCCTTGCTGTATATGTGACTTTTTTAAAAATAAAGAAGAAGAAAATTAGCATATATTAATGCACCATCTTTTTAGGATTTTTTTTTTTTAAATTTCTCTTAAAAAAAAACAACAACAACAAAAAACAAAGTATTTTTGTTGTCAAGTATCTGTGGGAGAAGGTATTATTTGTTGTGTTTCTTTGTTCACTTGTTTCAATTTGGGAAGTTTTGAGGAAGGAAGCCAATCTGCTTTGGTGGAGTTGCAGGAGGTCAGACATCCCTCCCTCACCCAGTAAATGAATCACTACACTAGCCTGCACACCCTCTTTCTGGGGGATTTATGAATGGCAAGCTGACACAAAGCCAGTTAGTTGGGAGTTCCTTGGTTAGTCTCCAGCCACCATCGTTAGAGGATACTGGACTGTACCTACTCTAAACAGGTATACTTTTTGTTGTTGTTGTTGTTTTTTTTATCATCATCAACTTGATGTTAGACTTTGAGTGGCTCCTGACTCTATGCCAAGTACATAACAAATTATCAAACCCCCCCCCCCTCTCTCTCTCTCTGCCTGGGCTCTACATCTCTGCCACATTGTCCACCGTTTAAATCTTCTCACAAAGAATGACTCCAGCATAGCTCCATTGGAAAATTTCCTGGGTATCACTAGATTCTAGTTTCCAGATCCTTCCCTCCTGCCAATTCTAGGTTGGCATTCTCCTCTCTCTCTCTCTCCTCCCACCAACCTCTGATCCTATCGTTTATTAGACGTCACAATTTTTAATTTAATCGGCTTTGAGTATTTGAAATTTTTAAATATTCTACACAAAGAAACCTTTAGAGATCTGCTTTTGTTGTGATTAATGAAGAAAAAAGAAGGTACTGCTAAAATCAGGATTTTTTATTTTTTTTCCCTTTCCCTTTCCTCTTTTCTCTTCTCTTTTTTTTTTTCCCCTGGTAATATTACCAGAAATCAGCTACTGTTTTCTGGTAGTTATGATCGATGTATTTACCACCGTTGTCGCTAATTGGTGCTTAATTACGTGATTATGGCATCTTCTTTCTTCTACATTATCAATTTTTTTTCTTAAAAGAAGAAAAAATTTTCTAAAAATTCAGATTATTTTGATCAACAGGAAACTGTTTTTAAATGTTTTAGCTATTTCTAATTATCAATATAAATTCAAATTAATTTGCAAAAGAACAGCACAGGGAATTTTTTTTTTTTAAGACTTGTCTATTTCTTAAATATTAAAAAAAAAAAAAAATTTGGCAACATTCTCTTATTTATCAAGTCAAGATGTTCTGTAGTAACAATCACATGTCAGCAATAAAATAGTTAATGTATTCGAAAATATTTACTTTGTAATTTAAGATCGCAGGGCAGGAAACTTCAGCTCTAATTGTATTCCATTTTAATTGTATGCAGGTTTTCAAATCTTTCCTTTTTTTTAAAATGATTTATTATCCCAGATTATAATGATAATAGTCATTTGGGAACTCTGAGAAAATTGAAAAGCATGTCATATGTGTAATACCTTGACAGTGGATACCTTCCATTGTTTGTTTGTTTTTGAAATGTTTAACTTGGATTCTTGTAACGAGGACAGTTCCTGCGCTTCGGTAATAACCATAGGTTTTTGTTAAATGTTTAGATCGAGAAGCAACAAACGCCCCAAATATTTATGGAATTTGGCGATTTGGATTGGGTTGTCATCACCAGATGTAGAATTACTTACACTTGGTGCTTGGAGGGTTGGGGGAGAAAGGAGTTTAGTATACAAGTGTTCACTCTTAGATACAATAGGGTTGAATCCATAACTAAATTTGACCCTCCAGAACAGAGAGCCCTGGTTAATCCTGAAGGCTTCCATGTTTGTTTTTTTTTTTTTAATTAATTAAACCGAGATTCTTTTATGCATTCCAGCAAATTCTCTTGCAAGTTTCCTTAACAAGAAAGTAGCAGAATCTGGTCTGTGTAGCGTAAATGTGTTCTAACACTTTGAAGACTTAGTTTGTGCGTACATGGCTGCTTTGCTTGCTACGTGGAGTCGTTAATTAATTAAATTTTTCGTAGATTATTGCCGGCAGTAATTTCCAGATGGCTGTGACCGGCGTGAGAACACAAGAACGTTATCGGAGAATACCTGATTGCCTTTTGTGACTTGAGAAACCGGAGAGTTGTGCAACCATAGACCAACTGGGTGCAGGGCTGAGTTATTTTAAGCTAAAAAAATCCACTTAAAAGTCTCTTCACCCCCCCCCTTCTTTTTTTTAAATTAAAACTGTTAGAAAATACCATGACACTTTCGTCTTTAATGGGGAAAGCCCCTGATCAGTTCACTTTCCTCTCATGAACATTATAGAAATGCCACTGTCACCGATGGAGCACGGAATTTACAGCTAATCATGATCACGGATCAGAATTTTTAATTGTTAGGCTCATTGTCGCGTAAAAGCGTTGAAATGTCATCAAAGAAACAATTAGGCAATCAACTTTTGCAGCTCAGGATAAAAGCAGCAGCAGCACCAAATACTTTATTTTTTTTTAAAAAACTGCAATAACAGGACATTTCTCTGAAGTGGGCTTCACCACCAGAAGATTTGGTGCCACCATCCATGGAAGTGGCTCATTTACTATTATGGGAAACTTTTGCTTACACTTTTCTTGTAACCCCCCCCCCCTGTCTCCCGATCTTTATTTGACAGGAGGGTTAAGATCGCAGTGAATCTTTCTCATCCTCAAAAGAAAGATAAGACTAGTATTGCAATGATTTTCTGAATTGGAGGGTGGGACCAGCATTGTTAAAGATGACAGGTTTTGGGGGCAGGTCTTAAAACTGGACGTAGTAATTCTATAAACTGAATTCGTATGGTGAGATCTCACACCAGCCAACCCAACCCCCCCCCCCCAGGGGAGAGAATGCTGACCTATTTCTTGGAGAAGGTTGGTTCCCCCAAAGGGACGGGCATTAGACAGAGTTTTGTTGAGCACCAGTCACTCCTTCCGCTGGAGATATGAGGCAACTTGTTTTTTTGGTGTGGAGAACCATCCCACAAAGTCATATAAGTTCTAATGGTTGAACAGCTTCAGTTTTGGAGAGAGAGAGTGAACTAACCTGTAGTGCTAATTCCAACCATGGCTACAGTTATCACTGTCTGAACTTGTCACTTGCCTCTTCTTTTTTTTAGTCTTTCGATATACATTGGTAGGTCAAAAGTTCGAGAATGACTTCCTTTTTTTTTGTACTGATCTAGTTTCAGCCATGGCTAACGTGTGTACTTATGTATAATTCACTGGAACGTACTATGTTAAATGGCTTAGCATAGTTGAATGTGAACAAGGATGGAAGTTTAAGATGATTGGCATACTTTAGAAATATTTATCATAACTCATTTCTTCTTTAGATTAGGGGGGTTCTAATGCTTATCTATAAAAAAAAAAAAATTATATTGTCTTTCCATGGCTCAAACATCTTTTAGAGTTCCCTGCTGGATGCCTGTATACTTATTGCTGCCTATCAGTGATGTACTAGTCTACGCCAAAGTTAAGAAAAGTTATTTCCTGCAATATTCTTTATACACAGGAAATGTTAAAAAATAGATGACAGAAATTGCTCGCTGAAGGAGTGGGTATTGATCCTCGCTACTAGGGCCAGTTTGTCTATAAGCAGGATGGGAGAGATTGTCGGACACTTCAACCCACAGAAGAAATGTGTGTGCAGCAGACTTGCTCTTTTCTGGTGTAATACATTTATGGAATGTTTTCTAACAGACATCAATTCTGCGGAGTTGCTATCAGCAGTATTGAGTTGAACTGTAGTTACTAGACATCGTTGAAAAATTATTTCTTTTATCAGAATAACAATGGAATATCAAGGGAATTAACTACATTTATTTCTCTTTCTTTTTTTTTACCTTCCAAGATTTTAATAAGCGATTAGCATAAAAACGAAAGTAGAAGAATACTTCCACTTTTTGGCAGCAAGTGACATATATATCATGCAAACCCACCTGGAACAGGTGCTTTGTGATAGCCGCCCTCTACTGCTGATGGTACCGTTTATGTTAGGCAGGGCCGATCTGCCAAACTTCCAAGAAACTTCTGAAAAATAAGGAGAAAAAAAGAGACTGTTTTAAGGTTCATTCCCACTGTGTAATTTCTTGTAGGCCAATTTTGCAAACTATTTACGTTGCACATGCACAAGAAAGGCAATTTGAAATTAATGAGCCTGCCAGATTTTGGGGTTTGGTTCTGGGTCGGAGATTTTCCCACAAAAAAAAAAAACTTGAATGTGGGATTCCTGAAGCTGTGTGTTTTTTTTTAAAATTCTTTTAGCTTTTAAAAAATTAACTTCTAAAACTTTCCCTCTTTTGACTGCTGCTGTTGCATCGCATCTGCACGCAATATAAAACTATCAGGAAATTAAATAGCCTGTGATTTTTAAAAATTTTGACATGGGTTGGAACTTGTTAAGTGATGGTTTAAGGATTTATCTGCAGTTAACTCTATAGGAATGAAAATGTAGTGATGCAGTGACAACAACAACAACATAGCTGTGCACTCAGTTTGTAGTCTTCCTGACAGGAGAGCTATGGTTTTGGACATGCATGTGTTTTTTTTTTCCTCGATTTTGCTGCAGGTAACTTATTACTAAAATGGTCTTTAGTAAAAGAGTGAATTAACTTATTAATGTTCCTTGGAGTTTGGATTTATCAGTCGAGGTTCAGATGTGCAACATTGGAATTTTTTCTAAATTTTATGGCAGCGGTAGATTGGACGACAGCTTCATGAACGCAAACTGGTTGAACTTGATGTTAGCATCGCTTTCTTAAATATGCTTATAATTGCAAAGGTTGAAGGGAGAAAAAAAAACATGTTAAATTCTTCTCCCTGATACCACTTAACGCAGAAAGCAGTATAGCTTTGAAATGAAATACCCCGTACCAGTCATTTCAGGCCCGATCTCTAGATGACACACGACCCAAGGTGGGGTGAGGAGAAAACTGTTACTTTGGATTAGCTGGGTTTACTTTTGTCTGGTAATGTCATTTTATTTTATAGCCAAACTCCAGAAGCAACTTCATGGGGCTGAGACTGCCAATACAAAGCTCATAAGTCAGCCAAGAAAGTACAAGCCCCTGGTAGATTATCTTGTGTCAGATGTGGGGAGGTAAAGAGGTCTGGAAAGGAGGGGATATGACTAACTAGGTGTAGAGTTACTTCACTTACAACTGCAGACTTGCAATAACAGCAGAACTTTCTGGTTTTCCACGACCCACTGATTGCTTTTGCTTGCACAAGGTTGATAAGTTGTTACTCATGTGTATGTCCAAAATTAATGCAACTTTGTAGTTGGCCACATTGATAACATAAGACATAATATGGTGCCAAAAATGAATTTAAAATTTGATAATATATATATATGGTGAGCATGTAAAGTTACTTAAAGCCTTATCCAATCTTTGGTTAAATAAGCTAAATGAAAAGATGAGGTTATTGATGACAACGAAGCCTTTTTATTTTTTTTTAAATTTCACATTGGGTAGTTAATTTTTAGTTAACCGCTCACAATATTTCTGTTACTCTTAATTAAGTAGCAGATAGGATTGTTTTTAGGTGGTACAAAGTATCATAATTTTTTTTATTAGTTATTGTTGCTTATTGCTGCATATCATGACACATTTTCTTGGTGAAGAGGGACCATAATTATGTAATGTGGCTTATAAAGGAAATTGTCCTTATACATGGCACTGTGATGATGAGTTTGGACTTTAACATAATCAGCATTGCTGACACCTGAAAATTGACTGAAATGGAGTTTGAATATCCATGATAACATGGTTCATCATTTGATGTTGCCATTCTCAGAATGATGTGTCATCTCATGACATTAAGACTCCAGCAAGTTAGTACTTTGCTGTCTCGTATATCAGTAGATTTCATGAACTAGCTCTCTTTTGTGTGGGAGGAGGCTGCTCTTGCTGATGGGTTTGGTGTATTGTTATGCTGATCGAGATGCTATAGATCACCTGAAATGTGCTCAGCAGGGTCGAGGTCAGGCTGGCCAGTCAAGCACGTTGCTTAATCCGTTATGCAGTGTTCTGGTGTTTCCGCTGCCACCGCACTGTTGTTAAAGAGAACTAGATGCGAGACATTGTCTGCATCTTAATGAGATGTGATTCTGTCTCAGAGTCCACCCCACCCTCTTTTTTTTTTTTTTTTTTTTTTAGCTTAACTGTGGAAATTAGGATTTGCAAATCTGAGTCGTTCACGTAGACAGCATTAACTCCTTTGAGAACAGTGATGTTGTTAGACTCTGCTAAGGTGGGCAACCGTGTAATGTTCTAAGGAGAGGAGATGCCATAGTATCGGGAACAACACTGCTGAAACATCGGTAAATATTTGCGTTTTTCAGATGAATGTGGAAGCCAGGCAAGTAATCCTAGCTGAATCATAATTACCTTTTTCTCTTTCTCCCCCTCTCCATCCCACCTTTCTAGCTCGTTCTAAATAGAGAGAGAGAGAGAAAAACGAAGCAGAAGAATTTCCTGAGCAGCTTGTGTTGGGTGCTTATAGCAGGAAGCTCTAACGAGTGTTAAGTGTTAAATTGAAATAACAAGCTTCCTCGCTGGAAATTGCCCTGTTACCGTTATGTATGGGTTCTGATTCTTTTTCTGGTTGCTGCAGGATGCAGCTTTTTTTTTTTTTTTTTTTTGCTGCCTCCAGGAGGGGCAGGACTTGGTCAAGTACATAGGTGGGTGGGGGGACTAATGTTGATAATTATTCTCATTCTGTTCTCTGCACAGTGTTCTTGGTCGTCGGGGTATCTAATGAAACAAGAATATTCCCAACCCATCGCATTGTTCCTTGTGAGAGGATGCTGTGCACAGTCTGATGACCCAGGTTGTTGTCCTGAAACTGAGAAATTAGCGATTGCATGGTTGGTGACCCACCCACCCAACCTTTTGCGTTTAGTTAAATGCACACCTGCTTTTGACAAACAAGCCAACTATCAGCTGATGTGGCAAAATATTCTGGTTTATCAGATTGCAGGGATGGGCCAACAGGCTCTTGCTATAAGCCATGAGGATGCCAGGCTGATGAAACTGAATCTTTAATCTCTCGCTTCTCCATTAGTGACAGATGTAATGGTTAAACAATGACCGACACAGAGAGATACTACTATTACTATTTTTTTTCTTTCTTTTTCTTTTTGCAGATAGGAATTTATCATTTCCAGAAATTGGATAAACTGTGTTGTTGATTCCTGCTACCTGACTTTCTCTTGCTTTCTCTTCTGCAGGTGCTCTGTATCTACCTGGCACAATGGCAGACTTTGACTCCTTGCTTGATTTTGGGGATTCTACTGCTGCAAAAAGTGGGGACCAATCAGAGCCTGTGGTGGTTGATGAGTTTGACCCCTTTGGACCAACTCCGCCCCTTGAGTCAAAGACCAGTGACAGTGATCTTCTCGTGGATTTCTCCATGGAAACTCAGGTAGAACTTCTTGTTCATGTAACTCAATAAATTGTGCCGCGTTTGGTATATTCGGATGACAGACAAATAACCCAGTTGGCCCTGTCCGCCTCTCCACACCCCACCCAAGTAATAATCTAAAACTGTTTTGCTCAATAGAGATTTCTAATGATTTCTTGGTTGCGAGTCAAGGTCACAAAAAAAAAAGACCCCTTCATGACTCAGCTTCTCGCTGCTAATAAGTGATTCATCTGGTCCAAAAATGTCTAGAGATGAAATACATTTTAAAGGAACAAGTTAAATCGAGGAGACGATATGGTAGAAGTTTTAAAAAAGAAACCTTACGCTAAATTAAAATGTGGGCATGTTGTTGTTTGTTTGTTTTTTTTTTACTTAAAACCAAATAAAGTTATGATAAATAATACAATAATTTTAAGGTTTTGAAATGTATACCTTCTGCCACATCAGCTCTGCTCTCCCCCTTTTTAGAGCGATTGAAAATAATTTTCTTTTCTTCTGAATGCATGTCATGGCCAATGAACCATGACTATCACTTAGCACACGGTCCATGCAGACAAAGAAAGCGGTGGGGTGTGGGCAGGGTACTTGAAACGGCGCTGACAAGGACATCGGGAAAATTCTACATCTAAACCTTCCCTCCACTGAAGATTACGCACGCAAAGGATCCATCTATATCAGCTGAACAAGCAAATTTCCTTGTGATATAATAATTCCTTTTTTTTTTTTTTGCTATACAAACTACTAGATTTTGGTCAGACTTCTGAGCGGAGATTGGGCTAGAAACACTAAATCATGTGGTGGTTCTGTTGTAAAATAATTTTAAAAAAATTTAGTCACAGGTGGTTTAACACATCACTATTCCATTATGGTCCTTAACTAGATTTGAAATAAAATTTAAAGATGGGTGAGGGGGGATAATCATAGGCAACAACAGTGGATTGCATTATCATAGTGTAAACCGTATCAGGTAGGAGTGGCACGGATATTAACGAGTGAGTGAGTGTGCACCACATCCTCTTTGGCTTAGACTGTGCCGAGCAACATCGGTTTGAAGGGTAGCGAGGTGCTGATGTACCCAACTTGGCATGCAGAGGGTTAAAAGGCAAGGTGCAACCTGTTAACTGAATAACAATTTTATTAACATACGGACCTAGCTAATTGTCAGGCTGGTGGTTATTTAAAAAAAAAAATGTTCATTTCTAACATTGGCTGAACTTGGGATCTTTTTCTCGTTCTGGCTGGAAAAATAAAAAGGAAAATTGGCAGTAAGGTCACGTGAGACCTTTAAGCTTAAAATAATTGGGGCTGGGCTGAACTCGCATGCAGTGTTACAGCTGGGGGGGGGGTATTCGTTAAAATGTGGCAACTGTCACTGCCTTAGCAGATGCAGACTATTGTCAAAACTTCAGAAATGTCATCATTATCGTCTCACTGGATTTAACTGATTTGTATATAGGTCTTTGCCAAGAAGTCAACCCTATAATGAGATGCAGACTTACTGAAGCGGTTAACCCTACCTGGTTTCAGGTTGTTGTTGTTGTTTTTACTAGGCTAAGTCATAAACTTATTATTGTGCCAGTCTTCTACAAGAAAGTTACCCTTTTTTTTTTTAAAAAAAATTATTCATTCAGTAATCATGATTTATAGCCTGACAAGTTTACTAGCCATGTTTTGCATTTGATTGAGAACATTAGGGTATTGTATTAAATACATCATCAGAAAAAACACACTTGGCATTAATTGGTGAAGTAAAATAAAGAAAATGTCGGACAATAACCAGATGACTTCCCAGAACTCTCTGTATTGGATGTTCTCAAGACACGACCAGTAGACTTAATGTCTAGGGGTGTTCAAATGAAACCAGGCTCAAATGGCATTGCCGTAATTGTATTCAGGTCAGGTTTTATTTCAACACCTTAGTATTAAAGCAAATATTTGTTTTTATCCCACATCTGGTATCAAAACACATTTTTCTTAGAGAGAGAGTGTGTGTGTGAGAGGGATCTTCTCTATAAAAAGATCCATTTATTTAATAAAAGTGATTATATTTAGGTGGAGGGGAACTGGAAATTATCTTGATCTCTTTTCCCTCACTGAAGTTATTGATAACCCAACCATCCCCCCTCCCCCCATTTATTGATGGATTAAGAATGTTCTAAAATAGATTATAAAAAAAAAGGTTCAGCCTTTTTTCTTTTCAAATTGTGAGATCAGCCTCTGATGATGTATGGTGAGACAGTTAAATGTAGACATGGAAGTGATGGGCACCTCAATTGCAGACCCAATAGTTATCTATTTTGAGAAGGAAGCTGCTAAAAGTGTGAATGCAGATATTTTGGGGATGATTCGTGGTTTCCTATTGTGTCGGGCAAACGCTGATTAATTATGATAGGAGAGACAGAAGCAGTCTAATTTCTGATATTTGTGATGAGTGACTGTGGCTGGAGCATCTAAAACAGAAATGCCAGCTATGCTGTATCTGTCCAGGGTGGAGGGATTGGATCAATCAGTATTCCATCCCAGACCTCTGCTGTCTGATGCAGTTACAAAAACAAGCAACCTCTTCAAAGTACAGGAACAGTAAGATTGATTTCCCTGAATAGGTTTTACTGGCAAACTTCTAACAAGTTGACCTGGTCTGATGATTAAAAAGAAGCTAAGTTTGCTGGAAATCTTTATTCATTATTGAATGGTTTTGTTAGTGAGATTGCTACCACAAAGGAACGGAGATAATTTTATAACATAACACGGTACATTACATGCTTTATTCCGCTGTTCCTTACCAATGGAGGAGAAATGCAGCTGATAGATGACTTCCTAAATTAGGTTCACCATTCAATGGCATGGACCTGTTTCACCGCTTCTCTGGGACAATTTCCAGGCACCACCTATATGATGGTCTATTTAATCTTGTCCCTTTCTGTGCTTTTAATAAAAATTTTAAAAATCAGGGTATTAAAACCCAGCTTTCTATTTGTAACCTAGTGAGGGGCTGATTATTATTATGAATGCCGTTAACAGTTTTTAAAAATAAAAAAATAAAAGGTAATGTATTTAATTACTGAAGCATCGATCTGGGCACGTTGGCAGGTCTGGGTAGTAATTGTTTTCCTTGAATCATCATTGATGAGCAGTGACGCCATCTGTCCCTTCTCGCTCACTAACACAGACTATTCCAGTCACCAGAATCGTGGAAATGAAATTTTTCCTGGGATGTTTAGATGCCTCCCTCTCTTCCCCAACGGAATTACATCTGTCTGCAAATTGTTTCTTTTACGAAGACTGATAATTACAACCTGGGCTGCAAATATCTTGTATGGAGGAGTCTAGCTAATTGTTGCATCAAAATCCACCACCACCCCCCCTTCCTCTGAGAAGAGGATACACGCAGACAGACACACGGACACGTGTACTAGCAAGCTTGCTGATTGCGTTTATAAATTTGTCATGTCTCGGTCTGTAACCTACCTGCGTTTGTTCTGACTGCTAATAAAACTGACAAATGCTGGCAGTTATTATGCATCCAGTGTTTCCATTATCTTCCATTTGCTTTGCAGATGGGTTTTTTTTTTTTTTTTTTTTGTTCTTCCCTTAGTGATGCCAGCCATTTTCTCTCAATCCTTTTGAAGACTGGACATTGATGGCTATTAGAGGGAGGCAGAGCTCAGCTCTACTCATCTGTCAGAAAGATGTTTCTCTCCGCTTTCCTCTTAATTCTGTGCAGTATGCAGATGGTTGCTTGCTTGCTCTGTTCCTTTCTCCCATCTGGGGATCTACTTGGGTAACTTAAACGTTTTTAAATCTTAGATATTCTAAAATGATTTGTTCGTGACGATTTTATCTATTTTAACATCTAACCAGCTGGTAAAAAAAAAAAAATAATAATAATAAAGGTAAGTTATTAATTGCTTCCATGTGATGAAAATGGGCCCTGTGTGGATTTGATGGATAAATAATTAAGGAAGATATCAGATGGAGTGTTGTGTTACCATTAATAAATTACTGTTGCTCCTTGTGTGGAACATGCATGTTAACTATAAACTTCTATTTTTTTTAGGATGTTGTTGTTTGTTTGTTTTTAATGCATCACACTCCAAAAGGTCTCTGGCACTGGGGCACTTGGTAATACCTGTTACTACCTTAAAAGAAAATCTGGGAAGAGGTTTCCATTCCATAGTGCAAGTAAAGTTCTCCACCCTGGACCATGTGAGGCATCCTCCAATTGTGTAGTCCTTTTCTCTATTGATCTCTGATTGTACAGAACAGATTCGAATAATACAACGCTAAAGGAGTCTGTTAGTAAATGATAAATTTATTCCATGCTTAAATGGGTTGCATTTTGGGGGGGTGTTTGTTCTCTCTATTGTTTTGCTAATAATGCACCTGTATGGTTACTTTCGGTAAAAACTAGTCAGCCTAAACACAGGTGGGCAATACCGAGAAGACCACACTTTTTTTCCCCCATCAAAATCTGAAGATGAAGATATTTTTGTGACGAAGCTGTGGGGACCCGAGTCCAACCCTCAGTGTCAGGTACCCGCTAACAGCGATGTATTTAAACATCTAGCTAGATGGCTGGACATCTTGTCCGGTTTGTAAAAGAAAGGGAAGGTGGATGTGGTTTGTCGGTAGCTTTAACGATGGAGGTGAGTGTACAAACAGAAGTAGGCTAATAACATTAAACCTGGAGAAACCAGAAGAAAATGTAAATTCAAACTTTTCAGAGATAATTTTACTTTGTTTAGCTGCTGCTTTCCTTAAGGATGGGGTTTCAGAGGAGGCACTTGTTTGTTTGTTATAATAGTGTAATAAAACCAGCTGAAGCAAAACTGCGGTGTAGGAATGGAGAGATCGTGATAGCCCCGTTTACCTTCCTGCTGAGATTGGGTGAAGTTGTGGAAACGAGAGAATGTAGGCTAGTGGTACTACTGGCTTTACACCCATACATAATGAGTGGCTATCGTTTGTCACCCCCTCCCCAGTAACAAGTCCCCCCTCGCTGTTGTTGTTGTTGTTATTTTGTGCTCTCAAATAATGTGGGGGGGTTCCCGGTAAATGCGCTGAATTTAGGAAGTTTTGATCGCGTTTCTTGTGAGATGGCACTTCCTCTGTGCATTAACTTTTTCGAGATTAGCTCAGAAATATGAAGATTGGCTTTGAAAACCTCGAAAAACGATAAAAATGGTAATTTTAAGGTGCCGAAGAGATTAATACCGCGGCCCGTGTGGTTTATTTTTGTTGTTGTTTTTTGTCTAGTATGTTTAGATATTAGACTAACGACAGGAAGGAGGAGGTAACTCAGAGGTTCTATTTTGTTAGCTATCCAGAAAGAACTCTGTACAGTTTTTTATTTTAAAAACGTTTGGATCAAACCAACACCAGAGCTGCTGATATAGACCTCTCCGAGCACCCCTTCCTTATAAGGGCACCACATGCAGAGAACTCCTCTTTTATCATGTTTGACGGTGATTCTAAACATCGCTATGTAAATAAAAGCTTTTATTTCTAGCAGTAAATCCATTATTTGCTGCTTGAAATTTGCTACTAAAAAAAATATATATATGTCTGAAAACACAGGCAAAGTAGAATATTATATTCAGGTTTCGATAGTTAAGGTTTCATGTTGCATTGTTTTGTTAGCAGAACGATTAACTTTGTTTCTCTCTCTACTCATTCAATAATAGAAGAGAGAGAGAGGTCTAAACTTGTTTTTTGTCAACAAGTTGCAGTGATTAATTGAAATGTTGTCAAATGTCTCTGCCCATGGGATTGAATAAGGTGGCCTTAGCTCTAAATGCAAGAATGCATGGACCCCAGGGGATCCAGACCTCTGCCTTTGAAATTCCTAGCATGCTTCAGTGAGGTTGGGATGTTAAGAATGTTATTTCCTTACCAAGCACTGGGCTATGGTATCTGATAACAAGTTTGTGGAGATGGAGTAGCTACTATAACAGTCTGGGAGATTGAATATTATCTAGAATAGTTGTATGCTTAGCATGGGATCCAGGAGGAAATTTGTCCTGAAATTCAAGCAGGCAACACCATGCCCTCAGGCCAAATCTTGGCACATTCTAGACTTGAGATAAGTCTGGTCTCTAACTTCTGCAGAAGCTCCATGTATCATCATTTTTTTTTTTTTTTTACCATGTTTCTTTAATTCTAATTATATCAACAACAACAACAACTAAAGGCCAAGTAGCACCGTCTCAACGGCATATTTCAAAATGTGTACACATGCACTTTTTTTTTTTTTTGCCTTTTAAATGATGATATAGTTTTTCTTGTGTAAGACTGACTAGTTTCTCAGTATTTGTTTGTAAATGGTTCTCAAGGGGCGTAGTAGTGAGGGTGACATCTAAAATGGTTAACTGAATTTTACTTTTAAAATACACATTTCTAGAACGAAATGACATCTGTGGACTTGGGGGCATGAAGATGTTTCCAATGAATGTTGCCAAGACTTTGTTTTTTTTTTAAATTTGCATTTCTCTAAACGTGGAACTTTGGCGTGGCGTTTGTTCGTTAGCCAAATCAGGAATTCTTCAGAATCTGTTTCTAGGTACAAAAATATTAAACTTTCTAAAATGTAAAAAAAAAAATAAAAATATAAAAACTGGTTTCAGCTTTAGCCATTACAAGGTAGGGGAGCCGTCATGGGTTAAGGGTCTCGCCTGAAGAGAAATTGCCATCAGTTATATTCTTCGGTTAATCACATTGCGGTTACCTATATTTACACACGCACGCTCTCTCTCTCTTTCACACACACACACACACACACACACACACACACACCCCTGGGCAGCATCTCTAGAAAGGTCTTAAGACACCAGATGATGGATGGCAAGTCTTCAGGGAAGCGCACATCATCTAGCATTCAGAAAGATTCAGGTGGCTGTAATGCTCTCTCTCAAAAACTTTCCCCCCATTATTTGCCTGTTTAGAGAACTGGGAGTTCAGCCTTTTTAAATGAGGCTTAGTCGGTGCTGCTGTTAGGGTTTTGACAAACCATCAATTCTGGTCCATCTATCGTCCCTCTTGTCTGTTTTAAAAGATGAGTAGTTAATGGTTTCTCTTGTACTGCTTGAATATAGTAATAATATTCCTAACATGTAGATAAACAAGCATTTTTTTTTTTTTTTTTGTGGAAGGTTAGGAACAACTGGCACTGCTAATTTATTTTTTTGGTCTGGTCATTTAATGTGTGAATCCCCACTTTAAAACCCGCGTGTATGCTGATGCATGTTGTTGTTTGTTTGTTTTTTTTTTAAGATTACTATCAGGACTTTCCTTTAAAAATACGGTGAATAAGCTAAGCTTTGTTGTTGTTGTTGTGTTTTTTTTTTTGACTAAATAAAATTGTAGGTCAGAAAAAAAGGTACTTAAGGTTACTCTCACTGACGGTTGTTTGCTTTTAAATCCCACTTTGCTGGGAGAAAGCAGACTAAGTTAGATGTTAGCGAACAGGATGAACGAGTTTAGGAAGTATTAAAGGGCTCCTGGTGGTTGGTTGGCTGGCTGGCTTGTTTTTCTTTCTGGAATCAGGTGCACACCGACTGCTTTTGGGGGAGGGGGGGGCGACACATCACTAACCTGACTGATAAAGAGGGTGCTGAGGCTGCTTGGAGATTCTACCTTACTGTATGGTTACTGTCCTGGTTATAGCGAGAGATGTCAGCCAGTTTTGCTTGCATCTGTAGGTCAGTTTATAGTTTTTTGTTTTTTTTTTTTAAAGGGGGGGGGCAGCTTTAAGCTGAGAAACAAAAACTCTGTAAGAGTATAACATAGCTGTATTTGTTAAACAGGCTTTCTTTCTTTTTTAAATATATTAACAGAACTCAGATTGTAAAGAAAGATGGCGTTCAGTTGTACGTACTTTAGTCTTACCTCAGTGTGGTAAGACTATCAAGACGCTTTTATTCAGGCTGGAAGAATTATTCATTTTTTGTTTTTTTGCATAAATTTTAATTTTGTATTAGTAAAATGTCTGGGCTTCTGCTTATGCTAATTTTATGCCCCACCCCCCCACAACAACATTCCCTTCCCTCGTCCCAAAATGCTTCCAGTAAAGTCTTGAGAGTCGTACGCAGTGGCTTTTAAGTTGGAAGTTAAGTTTGCTAAGCGAAAGTAATGGTAGTGTGGTGGTTGTGCACGGGAAATAGTGTCAGCGTAAAGATGAGGGATTGTTACAGACCGACCGAAAATTTAGGCTACAAAGCCAAGTGGACTAACATCGAGGATAAGCTGGAGTAATGTGTGCTGCGTGGCAGGGATTTGGTACTGTACAGCTAAGTTTGAAGACCAGACAAATCGCGGCTGGTTTTGGAGTTGTTAGCTTCAAAAGTGATCCGCTGTTGGGATTCAGGTTTATGCATAGGAAGGGGCCCCTTTTTTTATTGGGCATCACGTGACTTTTGGCGCGGAAACTTTCTACGTTTCTCACAGTAGAAGTGGACGATTTATGTGAGTTTGCGTGGACTAAGATACAGGGTGACAGGTCAGACGAATCAATATGGATGATGTCACTCATGTTCCAATGAACAGAAGTCCAAGGGGAAGAAGACTGTTACAATTAGGACTGATGGTCATGAAGTCTAGTTTTACTCTGGACCTCTTGTGTTCTGTTGATGACAGGAAGACAATGCCATAGGAGAAATTTCCAAGTGGTGTAATGATAGAAGTTGACTCCAAAGGATAGATGGACAATAAGATGATGGGGAAAGTGGCTAGAAAGATGCTACTCACATTGTTTTGGTAGATTTTCCTCACCAAAAAAAATCAGGTGCTCATATGGGCGTGCGCACAATCTACGATAAGGCTGAGGTGGGAGCTAGCAGGACGTTGTCAGGCACCATCCCTGGAGGAATTACTAAATTTTGTTTCAAGGCTGAGCTCTGGAAGATGTGGGAGAATTGGATAACAGCAGGTGAACAGTTTTATGAACATGAAGCATCCATCATGCTTCCTATGCCTAGGTTGTGCAATGGATTAAAGATATGAGATGATATGCCTCAATCAGTCATTGCGAATGGCTTAAAGTGAAGAGCCTGAGGAGGATGATGACATCTAACCTGGTCTGACCCCCAGAGTTTGCCATCTACCATTCAGATTTGGAGGAGGAGGAATTTGATGGTTTCTCAGGTGTTGGATGGGATTAAGGATAAGAAAGAGCTCAATCAGTTTAGTGTTGGACCAGTTTTTATTCATAATATCAGAGTCACATCTGCCATGGTTTATTGACATCTCTGTAATTGCATACTTAATATAAATTTTATTAAATATGCACCATTATGGAATGTTCTGCTTGTTTAAATTTGATAGTGTTTTATGCATGTAATATTTTTTTTTTATTCTCTTTATCTCTCTCTTTTCTCTGCCTCTCTATCACCATTTCTGCATTTCTGCCTTTATTTATTTTGCTGGAGTATGGTCTTCACTGTGATGATTTCCATGAGGTGTGCGCCATATTATCCAAAGAGCAGCTGAGCATGTCGGTCTCTCTGTTGTCCTAGTTGTGAACCCCAAATGTCGGACAACTTGAAACAGAGCTGTATATTGACCTTGTGCTATCAAGTTGAATTTCTGATTTTGAGCATGCTGTAATTTCTCAAAATCAAATGGAAGTGTTGAAGATGGTTAAACCTGACATGTTTTTGGCTTTTTCTTTTTTTTTTTTTTTTTTAAGTAGGCAGTCCAACACAGCACGCTCAACATGGGATCGCTTGATAATAGCTGATGTCGATGATAACATTTGCAGTTTCATATATCTCTGATTACAAACATGTTGAAAAGCCATTTAACATCCCATTTATCCAGAAAGTTGTGCTCCAAAGTAGTTTAATAATATTCATGAGCCTGGAAGTGCTATGGAAGGTGGGGTTAGCCAATTTATCTTATTCTCTGGAAACTATGGTACAAATTAAGAAAAACAGGAGATACTAAAATTCTTTCCAAATAGTTGATCTCATCTTATCCCATAGGTAGCACCTGTGTACAAGAGTGAAGTGGTTACTTTACGTTCAGCATTTTCCCTTGTCTCTGCCTCTGTCTGTCTCTCTCTCGTTAATTATATTCATGCCAGATATGCATTTATAGCTCGGAGCTCCTGTATCCAGTCGTAAATTAGACCTCTGGTCTTTTCTTTCAGTGAGTGCAAGAAAAAAGGGGGGGTAGGGGAATGAGAAGAATGTTTAGTTTTTTTTGTTGGGGGTGGAGAGAAAATCTCTGCCTGGCCAAATTGGGCTACAGCAGATGTCACAAGCGTATTCACGGAAAACACCGACTGACTTTTCTCAAGGAAGGTCTGGTCTGACGGCGCCCCTGGTTCTGCGGTTTGTTAGGCCTCACAGCAAGAGCCATCGCAGGCATGTACGGTGATGTCTCTAGCGTGGAAAATGATTGCGGTATTACTTATGTATTTAAAAAAGACCGGTCTGTGATGTTTTCCAGGTCGCACTGTGTTGGGGGCATTGTTAATTGGATCTTAAGTTACTCCAGATGGGCTGGAGAAACAAACAGTTATGATTGATCCCCCCCCCCTGCCACCTTTTTGATGCAACTTATTACAGGTAAAATAAAAAAGAAGTCTGGAATGCTTGTGGACGGTGAGTCGCAGCATGTAGTGCATAAACTCTACAGTGCTCTGGCAATGCTGCATTCTCTTGCCCAGGATCATGGTGGTTAATACAGAATCTAAAGGATGCTGGCTCTCATCGTTGCACTCCTTGACTGGCATACCTGCAATTGCTGTTAACAGGCACAGATGACAACTTGACTTTCTGCCAGGTACGGATTCTGTGCTAAGTACCCGCACCACTAAGAACATAACTGTGCTATCAGCCGCTCGCCATAGTGCTCGAACTGGTCACAGTGATAGGGAAGTGTTTCAAAGTTCAAAGCCAGACACATGGTCATTTGCCAACAAAATAGCACATCAGAAAATGAGAATAGGGATCCATCCCCCTCCATTTGTTAGTTTTTGATTATTGGTTTCTCTGCCAGATTTGAGAGATTTGTCTGTGAAGAAAAGAAAGAAAACTTGTAGCATTTAAATCGGACCTCTAAGGTCCAGGAATCTTCCTCTGGCTCCATCACTATTGGGCAAGGCTGCTGTCACGAACGCATGTGTGTGTTCGTGTTCTTTTGGGAGCCTTGTTTAAAGCGAGTACGTTGAGTGAGTTATGTACTAGACTCCCAACTTAGACTTCTAAGATGCTTAATAATAAAACTATCGACTTCAGCACCCTTCCTGTTGTTGAAAGGCTCACTACTGATTGGGACTTCTTATTGGTTTGTTGCTTTTCACCACCCGCACCTGTTTGGCTTTCTTCAGTGAACAGGTGGCACAACTAAGACTGTGAACCGGCGGTGACAACGACTAATGTAAAACGACCCCTACATCCTAAGAGAGGGGTCTCCCCCACCCCTGTTTTGTTTCAGGGAGGGGCTCATACCCGGCACATGCTGCTTAGCCAAACAGTGCCACAGGGGTTCTGGTGTCTGTCTGAAAACCATTAAAGGAATGTCACAACACCATGCTTGTTTTCAAAACCTAAGCTACTATTAGTATTATCATCTTTTGTTCTGTTAGAGAAGAGGGGGGGATGAACGGCATGAGGTCTTAGACTGAGCGAGCTTTCCAGGAAAGCACCGTGGAATTTAAAATTTAAAAGCCGGTCTTGGGAGGCAAGGGGCAGTGGTTTTCAATGTTCTATTTGCAAGATTTGCATTGTTTATCCTTTCCTCTTAAAGGTAACGACTCTGATCGTCCAAAAAAAAAAAAAGTTTTTTTTAATCAGGTCTCTAATGTGGACAGAAAAATAAAAATGCTTCTGATTAAGTAAGAAAGTGTTTTTTTTTTTTTTTTAAATCACTGTATCACGTGAAACCAGTCATTGATACAGATTGGAACTGGAAGTTGAGTTGTATATAATCCTACAAGATGCGTACATGAAGTAACGGGGGTTTGTGTGTGTGGGGGGGTCCCTTACACCAGGAACAAATTAGTGTTATGTTGCTATTAACTAACTACATACACTTTGCTATAGCAATTATACCCCGCCCCACCCCCGAAGAGAGAGACTTCCAAAAGTTTCTTTATGAAGTGTTGAAAAAAAAAGACATTATTAATCAACAGTTCGGGAGTCGATGTCGTCAGTGTTCCACTGGCTGGCATCTCAGACAGGTGAACCCCACCACCACTACCCTGACAGAAGGTGGGATATTTTTTTTTAATTTTCCCTTTGTTAGACAAAGTAAATTAGAGGTCCCTGCCCCATCCACCCCCTCTGTATTTTGTTATGAGTTGCTTTTTTTTTTTTCCCAGTAGTAAAGCTACCACATGTCAAACATTTAAATTTCTGTTTACGAAAATGTATCTGACCTGTCATAAGTGTCCATCTTGAACACAATGGAAGGGGATTGGTCTTTGAAGGTTTGTCTTGTTTTGTTTTTTCCGATAGTCTAACTTGTGCTGAGCATTGTGTGTGTGCGCGTGCGCGCGCTAGAATCATAACAGCTCTTAAATTACAGCTCTCGGTACATCCTCTAGCACGGCTTTCATTGTGCACCAGCTAAGGACTGCAACAAATCGGAAGTGGGTCCTGACAAAAGGGTCATCTGAGAAAGCCCCACCCTGACTTCTCCCCGTTAACTCGTTCGTGCCGGACGGCCGTTTCAACCCACCACCCCCACCCACAAAAACTTTGCTTGCCATTTCTGAACCTTCACTGTGCTGCCTCCATTTTGTTAACTTCAGCTGTTGTAAGATGGAGTTTTTATTTTCGAAATGGGCAGCGCTGCAATGATGGGTCGTCTTATCGGTGCAAAACAGGAAGCTTTGCGTGGTTATAACTGACCTGTAGGAATGGGCAAACTTTAAGAAGATTTGATTATTTTTTTTTTAAAACTGTACCCCTACCCATCTTAAAAGGGTGAACGTTATTAGACATTCATTTGAACTTTCTTGCACATCCGATAAAAAAGTAACACATTGAGCTGGTGCCCCCCCCTTCCTGTGAAGTCTAAACAGATCTTTGTTGGAAGCAAGAATAAATTACCAGTTGTAATCTAAGAGTTTCATGCATTAGATCACTGTTTAAATTATCGAAATGCTTGACATTCTTAACCCTAAATGGGCCATTCAGATAAGCTATTGCTAAAGTAAAAAAAAACAGTTGGATTCTTTCCTCATGGTGTTATTATTTCTGGTGGCCAAACCCTTGTCCTGCTTAGGTTAGCCTTGATTTTTGCCAGGAAATAGGAGTGAACTTGCTCATCTACTTCCTGTTCTATATCCTACTTGCTGGACATGCATATGAACTTAAAGAAAGGCTCTGAGGATATCTAGGATTAACAAGGGATAAGTTGTTGGATTAATGCTGTGCAAACAGGGTGGACGTCTATCGTACTATATGCTGCTATCGGTGGAAGTTTCCGTGCTAGGTGAGATAGATAACCACTACTGTTACAGTTTTCGTCAGGAGTGGGCGTGTTCTTCGTCTAAGCTAATGTCTGGTCTTGCTGGCTAGAGCGGTTGGGTGGCTGTACTTTCCATGCAGATTTAACTTTGCTAGCACCCATTAAGGTATCAGCAACAGGCCACTTCCACTGGTACAATCTTTTTGCCTGGGTGACTGGATAACTGATGTAACTTCCTCCTCGTTGTTAAGCTATCTTTCTTTCTTCCAGTGGGTTTTCTGTTTAAACATGGAAGAAATGAAGCACACTTTAAGGAGAGGAGGTAGTTTGAAAAATCAAAATTGGTGTCAATGTTAGTGGCTCACGAGGGGGCTATTAGGGGAGTTTCTAGGAGAGGCAGGGGTGTTTTATACTTTGACTAAAAAGTTCCTAAACCTCTCTCGCACTCCCTATTTAGACGCTATGGTGAATTGTTTCCACGGTTCTCTCATTCTGAACTGGGAAGAGGAAATCTGCAAACGGTGCGTTTTCTTTGTCTGACATGGAACTTGAAAGCAACTTGGCGCTGTTAGCAAATTCTGTTTGTTTTGTTTTTTTTTTTAATAACATTTGAATTCATCGACAGTCGGTTTGTTCCAGTTCTGTAAAAATGCTGCTGTCTCAAAACCAAAAAACAGCCACGGCGTTTTAAAGACTACTCATCTCCATCTTCTGGAAGTTAGCTAACATCACTTTCTAGAAATCTGACTTCAGAACCCAAAGGTTAAACAAACAACAAAAAAAAAAATGTATGTATATATATATATTTATGTGTAAGGGAGGTGACCAGTCTGAGCTCCCCCTTTTTTTGTTTTACGATTCCAAAATTGCCAAGTTAGTACATATATGTATATTGCTTGAAAATGTTAAAGAATTTAAATATAACACATTCTTTTAAATGCGGCATGGCTGTGTTAGTTTACTCTACAAGCGTCAGGTCAGGTTATCTGGGCTACAGATGACCTCAGCTGAGCCAGCGCTCACAGTCAGTTGATTTCACCAATGGGATATTTTCTTGGCTACAGACTGCATTCGTACAGCCCCCTCCCCCTCTTCAGAATAAAAACACTGCTGCAGTTTGCATTGTATTCAATGGCAGAATATTTTTTCTTTAGATTGGATAAACAGATGTGTACGTCCCGTTCCCCCTTTTTTTTCTTCTTTTTTTTTTTGTATGTGCGCACATACCGTAGCTCTCCCAAACCTTCAAGACTTTTATATTTAAAGCCCCAAACACACCAGGGTTTTGTACCAGACTGGAATTGATTTTTGGCAGACTCTTCATCTCCCCCTTCTCTCCTCCCCCCTCCCTTACTTTAGCTAGTTGTCCTGCTGCCAAAGGTCTGAGTCATCCATTCATTAGGCTAGATTGCCTTTTCCTAAATCATTTAGTCTAGTCTTACTATCTGTGGGTACTCTTAATTACATTTAACACCCAATTTTTGTGTGTGTGTGTGTGGAAAAATACCATCGAAAACTTGTTTTTTTTTTTTTTTTCACTTTATATTTTGTCATCATCAGCAGGAGCAGCACTTCTCACAATCGAAAGTATCCCACTGTTCAAGCTATTCCATCTTCCTCTCTCTACTCCCCCCCCTCTCTTCCGGCTGAGGGCAGTATGACAAATTGATGACGCATTTTTTGAGTAACTGTTTGGAACGTTGGTGTTCCTTATTTGTTCATGACTGTGCATGGACTTCCAGTATGTTCCCACCAGGCGCTACTGCCAGAGGGGTGGTCAACGACCGACCGCTAGCTTGGGTTGCTTGTTCACTCTTCTCATAAATCAATCAGTTTTGATTTCAAAAAAAAAAAAGGGGGGGGCCAAACTGATGTGATACAAAATATCTGAAAATAATTGTCGATGTTCGAGTTATACAAAAAAAAAAGCAAAAAAAAAGATAACCAATGTTGATGATAGAAATTACTGAACGATAACTACATTTCGAATTGTGCGTTGAGATAACCGATGGAAGGGATGTAACTCAGGCCAGCTTAGGTATTTTGACAGAGAATCTCTTAAGTAGTAGTGAGACTGAAGGAAAAATAAAGCAACCTTATTTTCTAACTGTTTACATTTTAAATACTTAAAGGAATCGTATACAATGTGGTTAAGAGTATGCATCTGTATTAGGTCGGTAAAATTAGACAGGAAAAGGGGATTTAGTACATTTTTTTAAACTCAAGTGGTGGCAGCTCTTCTTTGTCTTTAGTATTTGTAGCAAAGAATTGTTAGTATTGTGAAATTTTCCTTATAGACACAATTGAAAAAAGAACTCCTCCCAGAATTGTTATAAGTTAGTGGGGGAGTTAGTATCCATTGTACAAGAGTTCTGGTCTTGTAGTATAAGGCGGCGTTACCACTAGCCCTGCTACATAGCCGGCCTTTAATATCAGCGCTAGTTTGCTTATCTTAAAGTTAAGAGCTGTCCAGATTTCTAACATCCTGTGAGCAGCCGGTCTGAACCCTGGGCTTTAACCAGCATTTAGAGATGATGGAGGAGAGAAGACTTCGGCGAAAGCTGGGTGTGGCAAAATCGCAGAATCTGAGAGTTCCTGTGCCAACTCTGCATTAACTATAAAAATCCATTATGGTTTCTTTTGGTCAGAAGTAGCTAACTGTTAGGAGTTGTCCATTTATTTGCTTGCCATGTGCCTCTCTAAATGTAGGTTTGGGATTTTTACTCCCTAAGGCTGTCACATGTTTTGTTGTTGTTGTTTTTTTTTTTCATGGAATTTCGTTTTCAAGTGTTTTGTCTGTCTGCCAAATAAGACAGTACCAGTCGTTAATCAAGTATGAACTATAGCCTGCCTGGTCTGTCCATGATAACTCAGAAAGCTAGAAGTGATAATGCCACAATATGTTCTGGCTCATGATTCATTGGTGTTTTGACAATTATTTGCTGAAATAATGTATTTTCATTAGCAGTAGCATTAAAAAAAAAAAAAATCAGGGGATTTATATGGTGTATTCGTAATTTTTTTAATGCCAGTGTAATAAATAGATACAATAAACCGCTTTGAAATCAAGTTCTGACTTTCAGCAATTAAGGTGGTATCTACTGGGGCGAGGTGATGTTTTTATAAGATTGTAAAATAATGTCACAAAGAAAGCTTGTTTTATGGATTTAAAAATTATATATATATTATATAACAAAATCTCTGCGATACATTTATAAAGGGAAAATGCTGTGCCACCACTAGCCTCTATAGAATACTGTTATAACAAGATAGCCAAACTTTAATAATAAAAATAGCAAGACGTCCAATATATGTGCGCTGATCCTGCAGTAATAATGTTACAGTCTTTTATTCTTAGACTAGAGGAAAATAAGTCAACTACTTCCAGTGCTGTAATATTTGTCACATGAAAAAGTAATTATGTAAATAGTTATGTACAACATTCTCGTCATCTTTCTGCAGCTTGGTAATCTAAGTGAAACAACCATGATAATTTAGCTGATAAGTGACAGCTGGAAGAATTTGACATACTCCCTTGTCTATTATATAAATCATCATTCTTAACTTGAAAAATCAATTTAATAAAAGTTGTAAAATTCATCTCACTGTACAGGAAAAGCCCGAATAATTTTCTTTTTATGATAAAGGGAGATAAATTTTACAAGCATTTATTTCCCTTTATCTCTTGAAAGTATCGACAGCTTTGAATTGGTTTTCGAATATCAATGCAAATAAAATGTTCAATAACTTTTCTAGTGTGCCTTAATGGTTGTTAAAGGTGCTTGTTTTTGTTGTAGCTTAACCATTACTGTTGTCCTGGTATGTAGCTAAGAAACTATGGGATACAATTTTAAAATTTATCCTTGACAGCATCCAAAGTGTAGATCCCAGACTGATTAAGACATTGCTGCTATGATTTGGATTTGAAAGAGAGACGGGAAAGATTTCTTTAGAATTGTGCATATATACACTAGTTGAATGTTTCTCTTGTTTGTTCTTTTTATAGGAAACTCCAAAACAAAATGGAATTTCTGGTAATGTAAGTGCAGATTTTGAGGTTTCCATGACAACAACCAGTGCGTCTGACTCTGCACAGAAGATGGAGCCTTCTTCCAATCCTTTGTATGAGCTGTCATCAGAATCCTACGTTTATGAAAACGATGATGCTGAGAATCCTTTGTATGAGAATGTTGATGGGACCAATGGTGAACCAGTTTACGAAAATGTTGATATGGCAATAAACAACAATCAGGAAGTTGATGTTACAATTACTGATTTGCACTATGAGGAAATGAAATCTCCAGGAGCTTCCAATCCACTGTATGACTTCTTGGATTCCTCAGCAGATGTGGAAAACCAAGTTGAATTCTCATTGGAAGCAGAAGCTTCCAAGGATGCAAGTTTCACTGTTCAGACAGACGTTAATGATGAGAGTGACGCTTTGCTTGCCATAGAGGAAGCAGAAGTGAAGGACTATGAGGAGGAACTGGTGATGGCAACAGAGGTTGTAACAGAACAAACTCCACCAGTGGTTGAGGAAGAAATACATGCTAAGTATGAAGAGAGGCGGTCAGTATCACGTAGCCGAAGCTGCAGCAGCAGCAGCAGCAGTAGTAATAGCAAAAGCAAACAGAGGGAGCAGAGTCCTGCCCAGGAAGAGGATATGATGAAGCAGAGTGAGAGCATGAACAGTGTGTGCAGCTCTAGTCCAGGGGCTGCTGCCATCGTCGAAGAGCACAGCACCAGCCTACAACGTAGTAGAAGCTCTAGCTCAGAGGGGAAAAGGAGTCCAAGTTTGGAAAGGAAGAGTCGTAGCAGCAGTTCTAGTTCTGCTTCAGATGGCCGGAGGAGTCGTAGCCCAAGTCCTAAGCAAAGAAGTCGGAGCAGCAGCAGCGAAAGTTCAGATGAAGAAAAACAGGTAAAAAAAATAAATAAATAAATTAGTAGTACCAGTTTAAACTGGTAACCTAAGCTAAATGACTGTTCGACCATTGTGTAAATTTTTGTTATTATCAAACCCGTTTGTTTGTTTTTCTTTTAATAGAGAAGAATCGGTCAGTTTGCTTCATTTCAAAAAGCGCACAAAGGGGGAATTGTTGTTGTTTTTTAATTTACTTTCAGACACACACTGAAATGTTAACACGGCCATCAAAGAGAAACTGACATTTTTCCTTTTGAAACACAACCAAAATTAAAGGAAGCCATTGCTGTGAGAGGCGTGGCAATGATAACAGGTGACCATAAAGTTACACCCTGCAGTTAGTTGCTTGTAAATGCCAAACTGTAACTGAGGGTGCATGCACTGGGTGTGGGTGGGAGGAGAGGGATGTCATGGGGAGTGAATTCTGGAGTTTTTGGCACCCGTACTAGTGCACCACCACTTGCTCTGTAATGTCACCTCCTCTTCTCTGTACATGGGGTCTCGGCTTGCACTTTCCTGCAGCAATAATTGTAACGTGCACACTTTTTGAGTTATGCCAGTTCAGAAAAATGAATTATTTTGTTTCATTAAATAAAATCATCTTTTTTTAATCAATCGACTAAGTGGGATCTCTTCCCCCTCCCCCCCTGCATATGCTTACCCGCTCCTGTTATTGTTTGGGAGTTGTAAACAACCTACTGGAGGAACTAACTTTATGGTCATCCGGCTTCTTATCTCATTATAAACCTAACAACGATTTTGGTAAATTGGATGACTATTATCTACTTGGATATCTTAGGCAAGGAAAGTGTTAATTATCATTTAGAGAGAGATTCCCCCCCCCTCCATACACACTTTTGATGAGCCAAAGGGTCGAGTGTGTTCTATAACTTAGCGTTTTGGTGTTAACTAATAGGCTGTATTGTCTAGCCACCAGCTTAAAAAGTTTGCTGGTTTTGTTATTTTGTTAAATCAAATATCCCACATTTAAAGGAAATCATCCTCCTTTGTAGCCAAGCAGGTTGCTTTTTTTTTTTCTTCTCTTCTCTCATTCCTAAGAAACTAGCACATCTCAAGTATTGATTTGATTGGTTGCAATTTGATGATCATCCAATGGAAGCCATGGTAACAAACTCTTTACTTGTTCCAGTTTTCCATCTATAGTAAAAAAAAAAAAAAAAATTCTTTTTTAGGAAGTTGGTCTTTTTCTTTGTATGGCACCTGTTGTGTTTTCCTCTTTTACCCACTATTTTCCTATTATTTCTCGACTGTTTTAGGATGCAAAATATGAAAATATATATATAATGAATTTTAAAACAGCTAAATACAATTAGGCTATAAATTGAGGTGCATTTATTTTACATTTGCATAAATGAGTTATCTCCTCAAAGCAGTATACTGTATTGACAGGGTTAGGATTAGACAGAAGAGGTAGCATCACCTCAACCCAAGATCAATATTGACCTACCCCTGAAGGTGGACTAACTTTGTCCTAATAGCATTGTTTGAAAGGTGGGAGGGATGGATTTTGGCGCTTACTGAACTCGTCCACACCTGCCCACAGATGCATGGCTTTTGTGTTTTGAGGTCATCAGAACATGGCTGGTGAACTCGGCGACAACAACGCTATAGGCTGGCCCTGTTTACAGTAAGAGTGGGGCTAGTATGGTTAAGTGAGTTGGAAATCTCACGCTGTTTAAAGGGCTCTTTTCAGTTCTGTTCGTATAATAGTTTGTGTAGATTTGAAAGAAAGAAAAAAAGGGTCCAAAAGAGAGAATAACTTAGTTTCTTTGTTTTCTCATCTTCAGAATGTTTTGTTGCTGGTATTTACCGATAGGAATTTGTGCTGAAAGAGACAGTTCTACAAAGTGTTAAGTAGCCTAGCCATTTCCAGTCTTGACAGAGTTAAGCTTTTATTTAGGCATTCCTCACGTTAGGAGAAATCCCATCTCTTGGTGGTGGACAGCACGAATTTATACTGTTGTTAATTCCAACTGTATAATGTAGTTTGTGTTGTTTGTTTGGAATCTGCTGTTTGGTATCTAAATTAACCAAATCCAAGAGAGACCATTTTCTAAATAAGTACTCTATTCAGTTCTGGGATAATACTAAATGTCAGAAAGGAGGAATTGTCATGTATTTGAATTTGGCATTCTCTGCACAGCAGTAATTGTGTACTTTTAAAATCATTTATGTTCTTTAAACAAACAAACAAAAGTTGGCAATTAGAGAACAGAAAGTTAGTGTTTGAATCAAGCACAGCGCCGATTGGACAGTGTAAGGCCTGGAAGATACAAAAAAGGGGGGGGGTTAATTTGATGTTTCTTAATGGTTTATTTGTGAGTGACCATTTTAGTCTGTGATGTGGATATCTGACACTATATCCATTGGCTGTCTTGTTGTTTATGTATACATGTGTATATAGTTTAAAATTAAAATATCTGTCAAAAAATTAGACATATGAAGTTAATGTAAGTGGAGGCATTTGTGCCATAATTGGTAACGTGGAGATAGTTTAATAATTAAGTAAATAGAATGTACACTAACCTTCAATGCTGGAACCGGAGTTAGATCAAATAGAAATTTAAAGAGTAAAGTAAAGAAAATTATAATAAGTGAGCAAAATATCTGTCATATATGATGAATTTTTTTGTTTTTTTAAATTAGATGTTATAAAGAAAATTCTTCAGTACAATACATTGCACTCAATACGGAGAGAGAGAATGGGGACAGTATAAGATCTGTTTGCCTGTAATGTAGAGTTAGATGTTAACTTTTTGTTTAGTGTCTTGTGGTCGTCATACGCCTGGGCTAAGAGATGTTCTAGAATCTAGATGATGCGGTTTCGGTATGAATTTTAACAGGTGGACTTGAGTGTTCTTCAGGTGTTTCTGAATTATCCGATTGATAATTACAAGGTTTGAAGATTTAGAAAGCAGGAAAAAATGGTGGTTGTCTGGAATCTGTGCAGTGGAAAATCCTAACATCTTGGCGACTTTTGCCGGCTTTGAGAAACTTACCTTGTAGGTTGGAAAATAAGCAAGGTTATGGATTCAAAACCTGATTTATGAAAGAAGCCAAAACTTGGATTTCAGTTTGTTGTTGTTGTTGTTGTTTTTTTTATTATTTTAGTTGAGAGATCAACAGAAACTTCTTGTGTCTAAAGCAGAAATGTAAATAAGCCAGGAGAGACAGATAGAGAAACTGGTATTATAGCTTTGTTATCTGCGGGTCATGTGTTGGTGATACTTACCATCTCGACTTTGCCTGCACAGATAAGTAGCCGAGGGTAGTTGGAGGTAGTAACTGTTGAACAGGGCCAGAGATGAAACAACTTGAAAAAAGTGCTAGGCATCACAGTGCGGACTCAAAGGAGGATGGATTCCGTGAAACACGGCAGGGTAATATGGACAGTGAAAATACAGTGGAGACCGGAACTGCATTTCGGGATTGTACGAGCTGGGTAAAAGACTTGCGGTGGGCAGATATAGGAGCCAGTAGTAGGAGGCATACTATGTTACCTGTAAAGCATAACACCAACAGGTCAGATGAACAGGTAACTTCTGTTATCTATTTTTTTTTTCTTTTTTGTTTTCTATGTGCAAACTACTACTGATGCAAAGATAAATGCACAATGAAATAGATGGATGGTTTTCCTGCCATTCCTTTTGGTTCTAAAATCATGCATCGCGTGTGCGCCTCGGTCTGTTTAGCCCATTTGTTACTGCACGTGCGGACGGCCTTTGGCTGTAGGTCGGTGACACGAGTTGCCTGGAGGCCCCTTTACATCTTTGGCGCTTGTAGCAGCTGGTCAGCCAAATGCCAAATCTGCTTCTTGGTGATGCGTTCACATAATCCTCAATCATATAAAAACTAAATTAGACAACTTTCGCACCCTTTGGCGGGACAACACTCTGTTTATTTACATGTGACCAAAAGCCTCTAGAAAGCAAATACGCCGAAGATCTAATGTTTATCGTCAATAAGGTAGCTGGAAGGAAAAAAAATGATTGGGTGATTTCATCCCAGAAAGCTCTGGCGGAACTACTCCCTCAATTACACTGGTTAACCTGTCTGGTTAGCGTCCATCCCTGACAGAATGTGCCATTAACTATTTTTTGCCCAGATGTAAGATAACATCTTTGATGCGGCAGATGGCGCAGTTGTGTAACTGAAGACGCATGCAGCAACAAAAAATAGATGGGTAACAGTGAGAAAAAGAAAACAACAAAATGTCAGATCTGTTAGACAACCACCAGAGGTTTTTGCTGTTAGAGAAATTCCATCCTAGTCTCATCTTTCATCAAAAGAAAATGAGGCTGCTGATGCTGTCAAGTAACTTTGAGGACAGAATCCCATATGTTTGAAGAAGTAAACTAACCTATATTTATTTTAAAGTTTTATTTACAGTGTATATTCTTTCACAACCTTAATGCTAAGCATGTTGTTAGAACTGAATTGCAGAGGCTATTCCTTTGTATTTTTGTATTCTCTTTTAAAAAAAAAAATGTATTAATGATTAGTGAAACGATGCTCTAGGAGTGTCAAGACTTTAGTTGCTTTGTCTTGAAGAAAGAAAATATCTGCAACTACTGTACAATTTGTCTATTTAATATGCATCCTGTTACAACACAGCTACATCATGGCTTCCAACATTTACAATTTTGTTTGCTTTTTGAAAATCTTTGCCAATTTTTTAAGTTACTAGA
Source organism: Nautilus pompilius (assembly GCA_018389105.1). Lineage (NCBI taxonomy): Eukaryota > Metazoa > Mollusca > Cephalopoda > Nautilida > Nautilidae > Nautilus > Nautilus pompilius. Next base: position 281,002 of record JACATO010002109.1, on the reverse strand, counting down.
TTATCGCCCTTTGCTTATTTGTTGGGATTTTCTTTGAGAGCCAGATTTAGGCAAAAGAACTCATTAATCTCAGTACTCTCTCTCTCCCTCCCCATCTCTCCTCTCATAGACAGGCCAACAGGCCGACCAACCTGCAAGTCGTTATGCAGGAATCTGTGTTCATGACCACATCATATCAGGGATTTAATGTACTTAACAAGCCGTGTTTTTTTTTTTTAAATTGGTTACTTAAATAACCTGAGCATTAGGTGGGTACCACGAAAGATTAACTGGTACAGCCCAAATTTCTGGAGGGGTCATTATTAAGATTGTTGCAGAGAGACTGATTGAAAACAAGCAGATTTACAGGGAGTGTCCATAACTCGCAGATTTCTCCTTAAGAAAGAAACAATTTTGAGATTTTAGAAGCTGCTAAGATGAAGATGACTAAAACCCTAATTTACAAAGTGTCAAGAATGGGAAGCATGAACTTCAGCCTTGTTTGTTTTGTAGCTTCAGATTTTTTTTTTTTTTTTTAATATATTTGCTCTGCTTGATTTCCTGTGGTAACACAAAAGTCATTAATTTCCCCTGAATTTTTGCAGAGACCCTCAATTATATATATATAGGTTTGTTTACTGTTTGAGGCTTTTTTGTTTGCCGTTTGTTAATTACAGACAGAATCTGCATGTTCAGGGTAGTTTTGCTGAATGCATGCTATGCTTACTGAAAGGGTTCTAGAATTTTTTTAAATCTGATGGATTTAAAAGATAAACGAGACAAAGAACCAAACTTAAACTAAATGAGCTTCAGATGAAGTGTTCACTAACCTAATTTTTGCCATTCCTAAGACCTGAAACAAATGTTCTATTATTACTGGATGGGAGGTAACTGCTGCACTGCCTTTTGTACTGGCATCAGAAGCGATGCCGTTTGGCTGATGACAGGTATTATACTAAATTAGGATATAATTCACACTATTAGACAGAAAGGGAGAAAGCAGCTCAAAGATTTTTGGCATTTACTTCCCAATTACTCAACCTACCCGAGTATGGACAGCAGTTTGTACAATAGTCTTAATTCCATTATTTAACCTATCCCATTTACAGAAGTCATCTCTGGAAATTACACTTGACTTTTTTTTTTTTAATATATATATTAATCATAACATGCTAAAGAAGAGGGGTCCACAAAGTTTAAGAATATTTATACTTTATTATGCCTTTGTACAGTAGTATTAGTATTTACCTTTTAGGTATGTTAACATCATATAGGATTTTTTTTTAATTTTAGAAAAAAATATTCTTACAATTTTTTACATTAAAATTATCTCCCCTTACATGTGAAAGCTACAACTAGTCTAGATGCCTAATTTGTATGAAAACTGAATTTTAAAAATCGAAGAGGTAAAGATTTTAGAAATACCTGCATAATGATAGATTTTCTCTACGAAATAGCATTTCTGCCCAACAATAAACTCGCAGTTTCTCCATGGAACTCGGAAGGTTTGGGTTTCTAGTGCTGTGCTGTAGGCCTTGTACAGTGCCATTTGTATTTAGTCATTATGCAAACATTAATAAACATATTTATCAATTTAAATGTTTTAGTTGATAGACAGATAGTATAAATATAATTTCGTTTTTACGCACGCACGACACTAGAAATTAATACCTGGGAAAGTCGTTTAACAAAATAGGGGGTCAAGTTTTTCTTGAACTGTATGGTAGGGGAGATAACTTCAAATCTAAAACTAGTCTTTAGTTTTATTTGGACCTTTGTCTAGCAGCTGAGAAGATTTTAAGGCCAGAAAGTCTGGCCAGGAATCCTCAGGGCAGGCATTTTTTTAAAAAAATATATACATTTGAGAGACTACACAGAACTGGAAATGGGAGTCAGTGGCTATATAAGAGATAGCTATTTTCAATGACTGATTCTAATGGTCTTAACTCTTGAAACTGCTTTCATTTGCCTACCAGGAGACTTACAGGTCCACTACCTTCATTCTGTTGTCTCCAACTTCTGCTGGCAAACAGAATAGCATACAAACAATCGTACGTACTAGCCGGGCAACAAATCACGTAAGTACATGTATGGTGATACTGGTATTCTCAGTATTGCATATTTTCCCCACCCACACATTTTTATTTAAAATATATCTTGTGTTGGTCTCTGTAGACTATTCAGCATGTTTGGTTTGTGTTAAATGTTTGCATTTTTTTGTTGTTGTTGTTTTTATTTTTGTGTGCGTGTGTGCTTTGGGCAGATTATTTACTGGTCTATGGCAGGTTTTTGGTTTGGGTATTGGCTATGATTTAGAATTGTCAGTAGTCTTGGCTTAGGGTTGGTTGGCAACTTGACTACCTGCTGAATGGACTTGCAGCAGCAGTTTTCTTACACTGTCACCCTTTAATTATTTCTTATTTGAAGGAACACTGAAGTTCAAACATGACACTCCCTAATTTTTAAATGTATGCGAGAAAAATGATCGAAATAAACCTGGACGGACATTAAATTTCTTTGATGGGGCACAATGATTTTTTAGCGCAACATAAAAAAAATCATAATAGAAAGACCGGGGCAGGGTCTACAACTAAAAGACTCTGACCACGACGTCTGTGGTTGCATGCCACAAGGGCTGCAGCCGGATGCACATTGGCCAGCTTGGCTTTGGGCCAACTTGGGCACCAACAGATTGGTGCAGGGGGCTATAGACCCAATGAGAGATTTACAAGGGCAGGCCAGGCTGGGCCGCTTTGCATAAAATGAAGGAGTTGTTAGATTGAGACAGCTGACTCATTGGGCAAGCCCGGACCCACAATGCCTGCCCATGCCGCCAGGTGTGTTCCTACATCCCTACTTCAGAGATTACCAGCATGTTTTGCATTTCCTTTGTAGATGAAGGGTAAAAAAGGGGGTGATCAATCCTCTGCGAATGCTGTACAAGATACCATCTTGCATACTTAAATTTACAGTTGGTATGCATTTTTATAGCATTCTATTTAATATTATAAGGCCACCTTTGATGGTTGGAGAGCTTAGGAGATACACTTCTATCATAATTAACATTGTAGGTGTAGTCTAAGCTCATAAGTGAGATCAGGCAGTATGTATCAGCTTACCTTCCCTACTTCAGAACTGGTTCGGATGGTTCTGACTTTGGTTCATTGAGCCAGCCAGCTTTTGACCAGTAAAAAGTTCCCAACCAATTTTTTTTTTTTTTTTTTGTTCTTGATCTGATTGCAGTTACTTTTATTTAGCTTCCAAAGTTCCTTAACTCTTAAAATATTTTGCTAAAGAGAAATAACTCTTGTCACCATAATTTCCCTCCAATAGAGAGAAATTTTTCAAAATCAGTGAAAATGAGACTTTGAAAATTAGTCTGTTTACTACAGGTAAATGACATTTAAGCTTTGAAACTGATTTATATCTAAGAAAGATTCTGAGAGTTTGCATTAATGATTATCTGATGTCAATAGGCCTGCATTTTGTAATCAGTATGAGAAAGTGACAGTTTATTGCAGCCATTTTTTTTATTTCAACTGTGGACACTAAAATTACTACTACTATTGTCTGAATTGTTTCCACATCACTATGTACCTGCTCATATTTAAATAACAAAGAAAAACAACTCTTAAGAGCTCTTTCATTGTAAATGGATTCATTAGCTTCTGGTAAGATAAATTGTCGGCATCATTAACATGGCAAAAATTATTCTTTTATTAAAGGTTTTCCATGAAAGTAATAGATCACTTCTCTTGGCGGTCTCAGTAGCTAAAGGGTTAGATAACTTCTATTCTATAATTGAATTTTATCAGCTTAACACTTTTCCATTGATGAGACTGACTATGCTAGATCATTATATATAAGCTAACAAAACCATTTTCATTTAATAAGGATTTGTCTTATTGTCAAAGGAAAGGTAAATTTTGGAGCTAATGCATAAGAGTAAAACAATGATCAAGAATATTTTTTTTTTTGGAACTTATAGCTTGAGTTTGCATGTTTCTTACAAATTGTTTCTCTATTGGAGGTAGTTTGTATATATATTTTTTTTTAGCTTTTTTAAATTTTAAAAAAAAGTGATAAATGATAGATGGAGAGTAAGGCAGTTGGCAACTTGGACAGTGCCAGTGGTTCATTTCTGAACTCTGGTTTGAGAGTTTCATGTCAGAAGGACAATAAATTCTAGTAATTTGACTTAACTCCGTGGTTATGGAGTGAATTTTCATAATGGCTGTCTGTTACTAATTTTATGGGAACTTCAGTAGATTTTAACTTTTGATGTTTAAAGCATGTCCAAATGTTGCCATAGCTCTCTTGCAAAGAAAACTAGAAACAGTGTGTGTGTGTGTGTGTGACAGGTGTACATATTGTTTAGTTGTGCAAGATGGTGTGCTATACAAAATTATGTTACTACCTTTTTTGCCCTTCAAGAGTTTTTAAAGTATATATACATATATGCAAACAAGATGGTGGTCTACAAAGTACTGATATGAAAATACCATTATATGCATTTAATGTTTAATAATTTTGCTATGGAAACAAAATTATAATGACATATTTTCGAACTGTGTGGATTTTTGTGTTTCTTTAAATATTTTAAATGGGATAGGAGTAAAATGTGCAGCTTGACACTTTGCACAGTGGTGTGGGTTTGCTACTGACACTTTCTTTTGCAGTCTTGCTAGACAACAGTTGAATCTGTCTTAGGAATTGTTTTACACATCCTCAGGTCCTAGCAATTGCAGGTACTCTATTACAAGCTGTTATGAGATGTATATATATATATGTATGTATATTATATATTTATGTGTGTGTTCTTTTTTAGAAGAATTGTTGTTGAATGTATAGTTTGGATTTTCTTTTTGCTTCAGTGGGGGGGATGTTGGTGTGTTGATTTTAAATCAATTTATAAACTTCCATACATTTCTTCTTCTTAGGAAAGAAAGAGTTGAGAAAAACTAACTCGTAGCATAGGATTCATTTTAAGCATTTGACTACATTCCGTTAGAAGTTTTGAAAACCACAAACACCATCTAAAAGAATTTCCACTAATTGCGTGGATGTTACGGCTGAAGGGGGAGGATGGTGGGGGAGCCGGTTCATCCTGTGAGCTGAGGATTTGAGAATGTTTGGTTGCTGTTAGCGAAACCACACCATCCGCCTTAAACATCTACCAAGTGCTTGTGGTATCACCTTCCAACCTTTTGTTTTTTGTTTTTTGTTTTTAAATGGCTTTACGGTGATTTTAACGAAAGATGGAGTTAAGGAAGGTGGTGTGATTTTTTTTTTTTTCCTAGTAAATTACCAAGTGCTAAGCATGCAAGTGCCTTGACTGGATAAGACTAGTGTCTGTCTGTCTATAGTAGCACAAGAGACTAGGAAAGAAAGCGGCTGTACAAAGCAAACCTATTCTTCTGGAGAAAGATGTTGTTTCAGGTTGGATTCAGAACTCTGGTATCAAATCATTGCCTAACACTGACCAGGCTTAATCAGACAACAGGTATATTAAGTTGAAAACCTACCTTGAAATTCCTTGTCGTCGTCCCCACAGCTGCCGCCGCCCTCAGCGATGCCTGTTATGTGCCCACAGTAGTCAGTCGGGATCGTCTCTGCTGCTTAGCAAGGCGAATACTTGATACCCGAGTCTTCTCTCTGCTTCCATTACCAAGTTTAGAATGGTTTGGGCAGCATACCAGAAAAACTTCAACAACAGCAGCAGCTGTTGATCTAATACTGACGACATCAGCTCCCATCTCTGTTTTTCCATTGTAGACTCCTTACTGTGCAACTCATAATTAGTTAGGCTATTTTTGTTGGGGGGGGGCTTAAACTGGTATGATCTGGTAGAAGCACCGCCTGCAAGGGGAAAAAAAGTTATCTTACTCTCCTTCCTTCCTCCTTTTTTTTTTTTTTTTTTGTTGCTTCCTTGCACCAATCATTCTAGGAAGTGCAGCTCTCGGTCCTACCTGTTTCTACCAAACAGTCCCCTTTGGTGCTGACTTTGTTGTTCTTACATCCCCTAAAGCAAGCCATCCATTAAGATTGGGGGGGGAAAGAAAGGAAAAAAAACACGCGTAGTCACAGCAGCCCCTTTTACTAGGTGGAACTTATTAAGAGAGAACTATCTACCAGACAAGAATGAATAAAATGGCTACCAGGGAACCCAGGAAACTTTTTGGTAAAAAGGCTTCTCCTAATATTTCGCAGAAAGAAGACATTATCAGGAATGGAGAGAAGGCATCGCCCAAGAAAGAGAAGATTACCACGGCCGGTGAGTAGTAGTAGTAGTTGTTGCTTGTTTTATTTGTGTGTGTGTGTGTGTGTGTTTACATCTCTCCCTCTCTGTTGTACTCTTGTTGTTCGTTTTACTTAATTACCAGCTAATTACTAGCTTGGGTGTGATTAGCAACGGGTTCGAGGTTAAGACCACTTTACTGTTCCTAGATTTCTCTCTCTCTCTACAAATTGGCTTGAACTGTCTTCCCACCCCATCACCCCCCCCTTTTTTTTAAATTAATTTTTTGAAGTATCTACTGTTACTGTTTTAAACAGATCTTCCCTTTACTTCCCAAACCTCATCTGGAGGTGGGGAGGCAGCAGCGATTTGAGTACTCAGTTTTGTTAAATACTTTCTCCATTTTTCTGAAGCAGGGGTTGGTGCTTGTCCCCCCCCTTTTTTTTTTTTTTTTTAACTTTACAGAACTCTCAGAGAATAAAACTTTAAATGCCGTTTGTTTCTTTATTGAGTGAGTTTTCAATGAGACGCACTGTAGATGTAGGCCGTGTTAACCGTTATCTTCCTGTGCACTAATTCCGGAGTAAGGTGCCCCGCCTCCCACCGTTTTATAAGCATTAGTGAACTAGAAGCATGCGTGCAGTGCTTATTTATAGTGTTTGTTGGGGAGAGAATCTTCCCACCCCCACCACAGTTTATTTGGTGGGGGGCACGTGTGTGTGTGTGTGTGTGTGTGTGTGTGTGTGTGTGTGTGTGTGTGAAGGAAATCTGTCTTGTTTATTTTGAGTAGCCTGACTCATGGAGAGGTGGGGGGAAGCGGGACAGAGAAAAGATTCCAAAAATGTGTTGTTGATTTGTTTCCAATTGCTGGTCAAAAATGGTGAAGTTGGAAATAAGAGGTGTAACCATCCTAGTGTTTTAGTTTTTTTTTTTTTTTTTTTTATTTGATGTGGCCGGCGTCAGGCAGGCACCTTGATGAAATCAACAGGAATGCAACATGTGCGATACTTGATACGCATAACACTTGATTTTGCCGTTGGCCTGTAAAGAGTTAATTGTTTTAGAATTGTTTTGTGTAGCAGACCCAACTAACTTAGTTTGTTTTTTCCTTTTCTCTTTTAAGAAAAAAAAAATATATATATATATAAGTACAAAGAACTAGCGCTTAAAGTAGACTACAGATATAGAGCAAGGAAATGAAGTGAAGTGATGGGTTATGTTACTTCTAACAGAACCTCTGTGGCTGATACAAGCAGTAGTAGTAGTGATTTTTTTCCCATGTGTCATTGTCGGTAGGCACTCAATCTCCTCAGCTTCTCTGTACACAGCCGATTGGGTACGAGTTCGCTAGCAGAAGAGGAGAAAAAATTGGGGGGATTCAAAATGTCTCGATGTAGCAAACTTTGAAGAGGCACATCAACTTCAGTGTGTAAACATTGCTTCTTTTTTCGGTCATTATCTGGAGTCTTAGTAATATTCGGTTGTTTGCTCGTATTTTCTAAATTATTACCTAACCCTGAGGTGTACAGGTTATTTTGTAAAAATGTTTTGGGTTATTAAATCACTTAACTCGTTTCTGAATAAGACTGGTGGTAAAATGGTAAAGAATCCTAACTGTGTCTTACAGATTTCAGATATTCAGCTAGCTTTTATGAAATTCTTGTAATTTGCACTTCTCATCTCTGTACTGACAGACACCTGGATATATAAATTTAAAAGTGGTTACGAATAATCAACAATTGTCTACTAACTCCAGAAGAGAATGAGTTATGGCTTTATTTGCTCTATATGACAACTTTAAAATGTTTTCTTCTTATCTGTTTTGCCATTCTGTTGGTCTTCTGTTTCTAGGTAGGGTACGATGCTATGATCATTTTCACTCACCCTGTTTAGCTGGTTCCCACATATTACAGAAGAAATGTACTTCCTACTACTATTTATACATAACAAAGTTCTGTGCATGCCTGCTGGTAGAAGAGAGACAGCAGTGTTTCGGTTGAATCAGTGGAGCTTATAGAATGATATCTGGTAAAGAATGTCTTTGAGGTTCTTCCAGCATTGGTTTTGATCACCATAGGAATTCTTCAGTTCTGTGGCTACTCTGACACAGGTTCTGAGCAAGAGTTGGCGGGTCTGTTCTCAACTAGTGAGTGACTTTTTAAAGTCTCTCTTCCTATTGAAGGGGCGGAGTGCAGTTTTTGCATGTCTTCCCTTCAGGCTAAAACACCAGCCTGTTCACCCAGTCTCTCTCATCTTAACCTATTTGTATTATTTGCTATCCCATCTGTCCGCAGAGCCAGTGATGCGCAGATGGATCAGTTACCTTTGGTTCATAATATTAGCAACGATCCATGGTTGGTTGCCACCCAGTGCTTTAACAAGCATTGTTGATAATCATGAGCCGACTTCTCAAGGCATCAACAGCAGCCTTACCTACCACAGGCTCATTAAGGCATTTAAATTTTAAACACTCAATCCATGTCATGACCTGTAGAGTTCTGTCTTTGAGTATTTTGTAATGTGACAATGTTAACATGTTGTCATTTTTGTTTAAACAGTTTACAAATGGATGTTCGTGTATTTGCTAAGCCAGTCACTCACATTAGTCTTCAATTTCTGCACCTCGGAAAATAATGCTGCTGAAATATGTGTTGTTCATTTTTATTGCTGAAAATATACATTTTGAAAGGAAATTACTATGTACCTGGGTGGATTATTTATGACAGCCATAGAACTTGGCTTGCAGCAGTTTGTTGTGTATTTTGTCCAGTCCATGGTTTTTCTACAAGCTGTTGACCTGGCTTCATCGCTGTAACATGATGATGATATCTCTTTAAGAGAATCAGCTCTCATGTGCTCTCTGCAGCAGTCAGATGGCTGAAGGCTGTTTAGTGGTTAATTGATTACTTAGTCTCAGTGGCATTCTCACAGCTTCCAATTCCTTTGGCATTTTAGCTGTGTGCATCTCTCTCTTTGCTGCCTCAGGCATCAGATTCCACTCTGAGTCAATGGCTATCCATACATTTGTTGATGTACTTACTGCCTTCTCAACCCTGACCTACAGTGAACAAACACCTTTAGCTGGACCTTTGCATTTCCACTCCTTCAGATTCCATCTTTTTTGAAGAGGTCTCTTAAGGAGTTTCTTCTCTGGTTCTGGACAGCTTGGAGATTCTATGATTCTGCTTTCATTTCTAAGTCTCATTCAACTTGTTCTTTCGGAATTTCTCTAAGCTTCATTAACTTTTTTTTTTTTGCATCTCAGCTACGTTATGGTTTTGGTGAGATTTGTTTTTGGTAGAAGATGAACTCCATCATGAAATTTAATTCTCCAATAATAAACTTGAATAGTTATCTATTAATTCTAATCAAGCATTTATTGAAAAATAGGTTAGTTAATCTGACATGACCACTTTGAGCTGAATGTAGCTGTGGTTTTGTGAAACTTTGGGAGGTTTGAATACAGTGAAATGATAGAGAGTTAGTTGGCTCTTCCTTGATCTGTGACGTTCCCACATTTCACAGCGAAGAAATTTGAAAGCGAATGCTGGATGCTGCTTGGAAACATCTTTAAAGTGGCTATAGTTGTTGTTTTTGCCCATCCAATAATAGTGTTAGAAAAGCTTTGTTTGATGCCAGAACCGGTCTGTCTCGTGTTTTTTGTTGTTGTTTTTGTTTGTTGTGTCATACAAATTTCTATAAGAGGGGGTCAACCACAGTGGGAAAGAGTAGTTCCATAGTTACCTGCTAGAAAACTTTGCTTATTTTGTGCTGTGAGTGGGGGCTCTTGTGGTTCAGACTTTTAGCAGGAACAAGGAATCCATTGCAGTTAGATATGAGAGGGTGTCGGTTGTAATGGTGTACGCTATGTCCATGAGAATGTTCTCTCTTTTTAAAGTCATGTAGACAGACTTTTCTTTTCTGGAGAGAGAAGATGGCTTTTTGCCTTCATGTAGAAAAAACCACTAAAGTGAAACTTTATTTGCTTCATAACTAGAAATTTCATTTTTATTTTAATAACTTGTCTATATAAATGGTCTTAATGGTTGATTTTAACTTCCTAGTAATATTTAAACATGTGGGCAATGCAGTAGCTCTCCTGTTAAGAAAACCACTAACACTATAGCACAAGATGGCATTGTGTATGAGATTTATGCCATTAGAACATTGGCTAGTTGTTTTGGTGAGTTGTGATAACTAATTTTAGTATGGAAACTGAATTATAAATAGCAGAAATACATGTTGAAATTCTGTGGTCTTAATTTTCTTTAAGTTGGGCTGCACAGAAAAAATAATTTTTTAGAATTCTTCCTCGGATTCTTACCATCTGCAGGCTGTTGGAAGTGTAGTGTGTTCGTAATTACGCAGTTTAGTAATTTAGATTGACTATCTCTCTTTAACATGGTCTCTTGCCTTCCCGGTGCTCGTCTTATGTTTCATCGCCAAGATTTAGGTAAATCAAGCAGGAGCTCAGGTAGCCAGGCTTTCCTATTAGACTAAGCTATTAATAGAAACCAGAAGTAGGTGATATTCTGTGGGTTGTATAGATAACATTCGTGATGTATTATGGAATCCTTAAAAACCTAATTGCTTTCAATCGAGAATTAATAAGTATGCTATAGGACCAGAATGGAGATTTGCCAAAGAAAGTTGGTGCTAAAATATTTTAGCATACTGGATTTTTTCTCTCTCTCTCTTTCTGTTTACTCCCAGTTGGTTGTTTACTCACTTCGTAAATCTTTTAGATGTAGGTGCTTCTGCAACTGGCTTGCTTCAAATAAATGTTATGTAACCATGTGGGTTTTCCAAATTTTGTTTGCTCACTGAAATGAGAAGGAAATAGTGCAATGTATCATGATAGTGCGCCTGTGAGAGAGAGAGATAAATTATTTGCAATTCTGTCTGTCATATAGCAAACTGAATACACATCCATAACATAACTTCAAACAGACCAGCATTGAGAAAAAGTAATGAAGTAGACTATATGCAGTTTATAGAATGTTTTGTTTTTGTATATATATATATATTTCTTATCGGTTGGAACTTTGAGAGTGTGGAGAGGTTTTTGTAGCTGTGACAGAGCATCTGGTTGTAGGGTTTTAATCTTTTTCTTGAAAGTTTCCCTTTTAACTGGATGTATCTGTCAAATGTGTCTGCCCACTTACTTCCCTGTGAGGATGTTTGATGTTCTGGATTATTTAACAAATTTGGTTTCTGTTCATTTACCATCTGCAATAGGCTTATCACCTCCCCCAAACCAATGGTCTGAGACTTGTTCCATTTGGGGTTGTAATGTCCAATAATGGTATTTTTACTTGATCACACTTCCTGCTTAGAGACTCGTTTTAATGGCCTGTTATTGTTGTGCCGTCTCTTTGATATTTATCCCATTTATGGCAGCATTTGTGTTTGAGAGAGAGAACTTTAAAACTGACAATTTAAATCAAGTACTGAATTATCTTTGCTACATCTTACACTTTTCCCACTCCCAGTGTTGGTCTGACTGCCACGATGGCTTTGAACTCTAGCCGTATGTTCCATCTAGTTACATGGGCAGGCTATCATGGCTCATTGGAGTTGCAGCATCCACTAGCACATTCATCGCTAGTCTCTTTCTCACCACTTCATTGGAGCTTCTCTTCTTTTTTTTTTTAGATTTATTTATCACTTGTTGATATCTAAGATGGCAGTTGCAGTGATCCTTATGCGGCTGTCACAGCTGTTCTTTGTGACATGTTTGCTCTTTAACCAATTCTTATTGTGTCCAGTAAGGGGGTGGTATTATTTTGGTCAGCAAATTGTGAAAGAAGGCAGACAGTTTTTGTGGGGTTCTGAAAATGTGTTCTTGGCAGTGAAGGTCCTAATTAACGTTTGTTTATCATCACAAATGTTGTCTTTATCTTATCGGCTTGTGCAGTGGTGATTACTTGAGTCTGAAACAATTCCTTAGAAGTTTGTCAAGATTGTTGTGGTGTATAATGGTTGGCTCGGTGTACTTAATAATGGATTCTCGTGGTTCATAAAGAAGAATCTTTTTGAAAAAGAAAGTGGTCTCTGGTCGTTTCGCCTTGTGCAAGATTGTTATCTTAGAATGTGGAGCTTTTGTTTTCTTACGCATTTTGTGTTCATGGTTCTTTGATGCATTTTGATATCATTAGTACCACAAGCTTTCTGGGCAATCTCTGGATACTGCCCTCATTATTACCACAGTTTCCTCATACTAATGTCAGTACTGTTCTCCAAGGGATGTTATCCAAGGTATGCATTCTTTAGGAAAAGCCTGATACTCTGGCATCTAGTAGCAGATCTCTCTCTCTCAATACTACTTGCCTAATGGGTATGTTGATTTCATTTGTTTGTTAACAGTAGATTTTATTTAGACTAAATTTTGATGTTTTCTAAAAATGGCATGAATATTTTAATGCAAAAGTTACTTCCCCTTGGGTATTATATATTATCATTAATTGTGTAATGTTGTTTTTTTTTTTTTTGCTGTTACTGATGTCCAAACATAGATTAAATTTAATCATTTTTGGAAAAAAATTGCCGATATGTGGTAACGCTTCCAGTTAGTTCAAGGTTAAATGCAGGGGTGTTTCAAAAACTAAAGACGATTCATAAATAAAACAGGTGACTATATATCGTATGTTGGACTGTCTCTTTTCTCTCCATGGCCCTTGTTTTGTAAAACGTGGGTCCAATGACTCGGAATTTTCTTGATACCATCCTGGTGAAAACTTCTAAGCTGCAGTTCAAGCCACAATTCCACTGCCTGTGGACCTTGTCATCACTACTGGCAAATCTTCAGCCTTGGAAAGTATCTTTCAGGAGTCAAAGTTGTAATTAAAAAACTGGATGGGGGGGCAAGATTTTCACTGTAGAGATTCAGAGTGTTGATGTTTGCCAAGATCTTTGTGGTCTGCCGTTGTCATGCTGCAGCACGAGGTGTTACCTGGTACATCCTAATCTGTCCGTGCACTTTTCTAAGCGCCGTACAGGTCCCTCCATATTGTGTGCCAGCAATGTTCTCTGATGGATTTCGGTCAGCAGAACACCTTTTGGCTCGCAGAAAACAGGTCGCTGCTCTTCTCTGGTGTTCGTTCGCCACGCTCAATGGTGCCAGTGAGCAACAAGATGGTCTGGGCTCTACTGCTTTTCCCACCTCCACCCCACACACAGAAAGACCTAATTTAACTGGTGGCCTTTATTTTCTGAAACACCCCCCTCCCACGGCATAAATTTTCTGCACTAGAAAATTTCCTGTTATTTAGATAAGACCTCCTCCCTATTTTATTTTATTTTTTAATTGAGGCAGATAGGAACCTTGCTGCTGCAAGGATGGGTGATTGCACGAATATGTGTTTTTTTTTTTTGTAATGTCTGGAACCTGTAGAATTTCAAAATAAATTTTTAGGCCTCCTGACTGCCAAAGGGTTAATTGTGAATGTTTTTTTTTTTTTTTTTTTTTTCCTGTACTGCACAGAACTGCTGCCTACATTCTAAAGTTTGTAGCCGGTCGGACTTTGGTTGGTGGTATGTTGGCCATGTCCAAAGGCTAAATGTAGATATATCTTTAAGAAATCTGATCAAATGATTTGAGAACACCCATAGATGACTTGGGGGAATAACTCGCAGAGACGGTCTTAAAGGTATTTTCTTTGTGTCTACTTTGAAAATCTTTTGAGTGCCAAACAAATATCCTATTTACTTTGATTCTCTGGTCTAAGGATTCTCTTCGTTTTGGATAATTTCTTCTTTTATTCGAAGCCCTTCAGCTTCGTGATGTTGCCCATGCTGTTGTTTCTTCAAATTTTGGCAACCTAAGGTATTCAGAAATGGTTTTTTTTTTTGTTTGTTTGTTTGTTTGTTTGTTTTTGTTTGCGCAACCAGCTTCTGAATTTTCGCCAACTCCACACTGATGAAGATATCTGCATGCTCATGCAACCAGCTGCAGCATCTTTTGCTTCTGTCTGCCTATTAAGCTACCTGGAGAGAAATGCAATTAATAATGGACTGTAGATGGTTCTGAATAAAACGTGGTAACCAAACGCGTGGTTGAGAGGTTTAACATTTCGGGGAGTGTGTGAGCCTGGCGTGTAGAAGAGCAGTGATTTGCAATAGATGATACTGCAGTAAAACAGTTTCCTAACCATGGGAAGAAGAGTAAAGATCTGAAAAATAAAGATGATTGCAATTGTAAAATTCCGTTAGCAGGTGTGTTGGTGAGTTAATACCACTTCTAACAAGTTGTCTTTTTCAAAAAAAAAATTTTTTTTAGCTGTATAGTACAGTTTTGTCAGCAGTCTAAAATCTTTATAGATGTAAGGAAATGTTATCTTAGGATAAAGTGGAGTGTTAATAATGTCAGTAGATATTGTTGCACAAGATTTGTATTAATAACCATAGGATGAACCATCCTTTTTAAAGGTTCTGGCATATGTTTAAAGATACAAGTTCAGCCGGAGTTGATATCGTTTCTGTAAACATTGCGGTTATTTCTATAACAAGAACAATATCCAGACTGACTGAGCAACCACTTGATAGCCTGATGAACCAGTTAAGCTGACATCCCGAGATAAGCTCAAAGATTATCTAATATAATCAGGATCTGATGCCAAAGGTTGTGCACCATGATTTGGTGAAAACAGGCAGTTGCTTTCATGTTAGGAAGTCTAGTGAGGGGTTGGGATGGAAAATGATTTTGGTGGTTATTGTAAGAGTAATTCCTGGGTGAAGGTTTTGGGCAGGTAGTGCACTTGATGTGGAGCACAGCACTAAATATTAGTAACTAATATAAAACTATGGTGTTGCAATTTTTTGCTTGGCCGTTCTTAGTGTTGAAGGGGTTAGAATTGAAGATGCCTAGCTGGATTTATTTTTAAATCAGTTTAGTCAGATCCATTACAGCCTTGGGCTGCTAAATGATTATAGTTTTCTTTTTTAAATGCTAGATTAACAATGAATGTCTTGGTGTTGGGATGGTGGGGGGGTGGGTTAAATAAAAGAAATATTTTACACTGAATGATATTAAAATGTACATAACGGTGTTTTTTTTTATGGCTAGCAAGACAATCATGGTTGTCCCCTTCTCTGTAGTGAAGTTACCATTCTAATGTGGTGTTTAATTGAAGTGTTTCGTTGTGAGCAAAATGGTTTCCATACACCAGTTAACTGAGTGTGGAGAAAGTCTCTTCTTATGTGTGGAAATGCAGACGCGTTCTCCTTTCCGTTGTTTTATTACAGCCTAGTGTTCAGTAGTCTGATTACGAGTAGTTAGTTTTTTTTTTGTTGTTGTTTTGCAGGTGAAAACTAGACACTGCGTTTCAGTAAATCCGTTTACAGGTAGTGCAGGTGAGATCCCTGCCTAATTTACTATGCTGTGCCATGGCAGTGGTCGAGGGAGCAGCTCGTGTCTCTGGTTAAAGTAATTTCTCCTTGTGGAGTAATTTCAGGAATTTTTTTTTGTGTGTGTGTGTGTCTGTCTGGCTCTGTTGCTTTACTCGGTGGCTCATTGATGTACACACAGAATCTCCAAATAAGGCCACTGCCATGGTGAATGCTCAGACGTCGTGTTAAACATCACTTGTAATGTTAACTTCATTCATCAGCAGCGGAGACGATTTTGAAGTGATGTTGAGGGGGGTGGGCCCTCCCTGGCCTTAACTGGCACAGTTGGAAGCCATTGGTGATTTATTCTTCTCTTGTGGGGGGGGGGGGAAACCAGCTGTTCCCTGTTAGATGATGAGGAATGGTACTTGGATTTACAGGGCAGCAAAATCATTTCTGGCATAATGGTCTCAATCAGTCGGAGGTTAGAACTTGGCACTGGGGGGAGGGGGGTGGCTGACAAAACCCATGTTTTGTAAATGAGTTACTTTCAAATGGTTGTTTGTTTCGCAGAATTTACCACCACCTAACATTATAAGAACTGGTCCCTTTTCTTCAATTTTTTTATTATTATTATTCGCCCTGCTTTATTACCTTGCACAGCCAAATATCTAAAGGTCGTTTAGTCCAAATTCTACAATCTTAAATTCCATAAAGATTTTAATTTGCCTATTTTTATTAGGAATGTGAATAGCAAAGTTGAGAAGTTATCCCTATTATTCAGTTTACCGATTGTGCGCGCTCTTCCCAGCATCTCCCCTCCCCCCTCCCCTTCCCTTTTTTTTTGTTGTTGCTGTA
Source organism: Nautilus pompilius (assembly GCA_018389105.1). Lineage (NCBI taxonomy): Eukaryota > Metazoa > Mollusca > Cephalopoda > Nautilida > Nautilidae > Nautilus > Nautilus pompilius. The sequence continues at coordinate 264,600 of JACATO010002109.1, read as the reverse complement.
TACACACCTTTCGCTCGCTCTCTATACGTATATCTAACTGTGGAGGGGAATAAACTTGGGCATTTAGTAAGTTTCCCAAACCAGTGCATTTATACGAAGATTTTGCCTCGTTCGGAAATTTCACCACATGAAAAAGAAGGGGAAAAAAATGCCTGGGCATGTATGTGCATACGAAGTAACAAGTTAATGATATTCTCACATTGCTTTCGTTATCTCCCTTGTTATTGTGAATACAATGACATGACGCAATCATCAGGTTTGTGGTCCTGTGTTCTGCCATGATGCTTAGATGACCTGGCTTTGAACTCGTGTGTGTGTGTGGTGTAGCCATGTTCTCATATACTGTGAGTACCCAAAAAACTACAATGCACACAGTTGGAATGGCTCTTTGTTTCACAAAGTGTTCTTGTTTCTTACAAGGTATGTAGAAAGCAACCATTCATGGTGAATGCATCCTTGTCAAAACAATGCTAATTAACAATATGTATCTTGTTTGATGTTTACTCTTCGTTTCTATCTATAAGGGGGGGTTAACTTGTGCATTTGATGGGCTGATACTTTGTTTTTTTAAAAATAAAAGAAATTATGAAGCAAAAGGTCCCCCCCCCATTTTCCAATGTGTCCTGACATCAGATGTTGTGGAGGATTTGGCTAATTTATTATTGAAAACTTTTTTTTGCTTATTCAAACCCTTCTTACCAATTTTATCAAAAACTAACGTTAGGTCTCCCCACTTAGTCTATGGATTAAACGGGAGAATTTTTAATATTTTAAGTAACTTGGAATGTTTTGTTTAAGTCCTAGCTGCTGGCTGGTTTTAATCCAGCAGTCCTAATCATTAGTTCCCCACCTCTTTCCTTTTTCTCTCTTTCTCACCATCATGCATGACCTCTCTCTCTCTCTCTCTCTCAGCCCTGGTGATTGGTTATCTTGGGTGCAATCCGTAACAGCTGCTCCATGTAGTTTGGGCTCAACAGTAAAACATTTTTAGACAGATTGATGCATATATTTTTGTTTAATTGAAGAAAATCTCAAATCTAATAAAGGCATCCACCACTAATTAGCAAGGGAGCAGTTAACTCCATGCTTTTGTAGTCCAGTTTCTCTTCAAGGAAGCTTTCACTGATCATAATTAAGGGCAGAAGTAGGGCTGAGTGAGTTCACAATTAAAGAGTCGATGGGGTTGGTTCTTAAAAGAAGAAAAACTAAAGTGAGTTTTGTCCACCTTGTTCCTTAAGGAGTTTTGTTTTGAAAAGAATTATTTTAGACATTTACAAACAACCATGGTATTTAGGCAGAAAGAAGAAAAACCCTTTTGGCCCAAGTTTTCTAGTCAGTAGTCATGTGACTTAAATCCATGCACTCACGCATCTTTGGTGTGCGCTTACATCTCATTAGCGTTAACCGTATGTTACACACCTTAATAATGAACTTGGCAAATCCTTCGCAATTAAAATTAGTTCCGTTTTCATTTGTGAGGCACCTTAATCCTAGCAGTTTGAGAATACTCCAGAACCTTGTGACTTCAGCGCACTGGTCATTGTCTTGTGAAAATGGTTTGCCTTGTGTCCACTGATTAGTCGCCTGCTAGCTACCAGCAAACGGAGAAGATGGAGAAGTCGAGTTTACTTTACTCCAGAAACTGGCTCTGTCCAGCAGAAACCTGCTTCTTGGCCCCTGCTGACTTGGCAAAAGAACTCTCCTTTTAAACTGCTCTCAGAACTCCCTTAGTCACGTGCTACCGGCAGCTCGTTGCTCCCATCGTTTTGTAGTAATCCCAACGTTCAGGTGGAGAAGGTTCCCGGTGGTCTTTCTGGGCCCGCAGGGGCCGAGCAGATATTTTCATTATTTAAGGGAATTTGTTTTTTTTTTCTCTTTACTGCAGGTATGATGGATTCCAGGGAGGTAGATCTTAAGCTGAAACCCCAAAATGCTGAACAAACAAAACCGTTGAAAGAAGACTCATCCCCTGGAAAGCTAGAGTCTGTAAGGTGAGAGATGGGGCTTCCAATGTGGGAGCTTTTGTTTGTTTTGTTTGCAGACACTGCTGACTCGTTTACATCTGTGCATGTAAATAATCTACTGTTGAGTAGGGATCTTGGATGGAAGCATTTCGCAAACACCAGCACCAAGGCATTTAGTTATGGAGATATCTCAGTGTAGTTCAAATTTTTATTTAAAAAAATTTTTAAAAAGGGGGCAAGCAGGCAGACAGACAGACATGGTGGTGAAACTAAATTGCCCTCGGGGAGTGCTTCTAAAGGCTCTGCTTGTGATTGGATAAATTAGCTGCTGAATAACATACCTTAAGCATTGATTACAAAGTGAATTCAGGTGAGATTGGGGGAAAGGAGACAATGGTGCAAAGTCAGGAAAACCAGTCACTGCTTGGTGGGTTTAGGTTATGCATGACTGACTGACAGTTTCCCCATGGTTCACTGAAGCAGTAACTTGCCAAACTTGCCGCCTCCATCTCCAGCTAGTTTATTTCAGACTAGGGTTTCTCTAGGCCACTTGTGGTAATTGGTCGATCAGTCACAGGTTTGTATTTACCTATTCTTTTGTTATTTCCATAGGGATGACAGTGATAGTGTGGCATCTCCTACAGAGAGCAAACTGAGTGAAGAGGTGAGTAAACAAGCAAAGATTTTGTCAGTCCACACACACGTGTGTACACATGATATTTAAATAAAATCCAGCCAAAATAGTGTTGCTGAAATGGTATCTGGGAGCGTTCCATTTAAACATCCCTAGTATCTGTAATAATAACTATGTACTGAGGATGTTCAAATGGAATTTAGCCAGATGCTATTGTTGCAGAACTATTTCTGCCAGGTTTTAGTTTTTTTTTGTCTGGCCATTCTAATAACTTATCTGTTTTTATATACACTTTTTTGTCCAACTATAGGGTTAATGTCAAAAGAAAGGGTAGCACTCCCTCTGGCCAATTTTAAAATATAAATGGTAAAACATTTTTTAAATAAGTAAATAAATACCCTCTATTTGTTTTTGTTTTTTTTTAAAGAAGTTTTTCATTCACAATTGAATTTACTAGCTACATTTATTCCTCTTAAAGCAAACGATTACAAGTTCATAAAATGAAGGAATTATTTCCATATTCAGGGACATAGCGATGCCTACTTGTAAAACTACTCTGTCTGGTGCTCTAAAAAAATGCAGTAGGGAAAAGAGGTGATTTCTCAGCAGGTTTGCAACGAACTGTAATGTATTTTGATTGGTCCGTGCTGGCTGATCTTGTGAACCAATCATTGCAAGCTCATGAGCAGACAATTTTCAATATGGCAACTGAAGCTGAAACACAATTTTACTGAGTACTACCACAAAAGCCTGTTTGATCCACACCAGTCCTTTTTATTATTAACTTATCGTTGATCTTGTTAGAGCCTAAATAAGCAACAGCATCTCAATTCTGAGATCGACACTTTTAAGTAATTCTAAATATTTCCATAGAGTGGTTCTGCAGAGTTCTTTCAACTTTTGATTTGCTTCTTTCTGTAAACCCAGAACCATTTTTTTTTCTTTTTTCTTTCCTTGATTTTCAGATTCACTTCCAGGAGATGTCTGCAATCAAACATCAGTTTGAAGAAGGAGCCCCCACTCAAGCACCACAATCTCAATCGGCAAGCGAGCTAGAAGCAATTCGCCAGAAAGCTCAGGCGGGCAACCTGAAGACCCATTTTGAAAACTATACACCCACTGGCCCAAAGGAAAAGCCATCGGTGAAACTGGAGTTTGAGGGCAAGGAACCAGCTGTGTACGAGAGCACACCAACCGAGTTCAAGCAGTGGCAGAACACAGTAGAGGGAGGCGTGTTTGAGAATGAACCCATGGCCAATCCAGATGTAATCCGTTCCAGTGACAAGATGCATGTTGAACAGCTGCCAGAGTCAGGCTACACTAAATCCTTGACCTCAAAGTACCAGAATTACGAAAAAGAACAGGTGCCTACAAAGAAGCGAGAACTCACACCACCAGAAGCAAGGTCTGGGAAGGTGGAGTACGAAAACGAACCATCACCACAGCTGGAGGTTTACGTTGGAAAGTCTGATGCTGGAGTGTTTGAAAATCAGCCAGTGCATCTTGAAGACATTGTGCGGGCTGGTGAGAAAACGGAAACAGAATCAACGCCAGAGGAAGGATATGCTCGAAACGTCGTTGCTAGGTTTAAGCAGCTGGAGAGTGAGACCTATGTGAAACCCACTCCGATGAAGCGGGAGATCACACCCGACAGACTGACTGGAAAAGTGGAGTTTGTTAGTGAGCCCCGAATGAAGTTGGAAAGATACGAGGGAAAAGCAGAAAGCGGTGTATTCGAAAGCCAGTCGATGGAACTTGACGAGAGCGTAGTCAGAAGTGGTGGGGATAACTATGAAAAAGATTTGCCTGAAAAGGGCATTACTCAGAACCTTGCACAGAAGTTTAGAGATATACAGAGCAACAGCGGCCAGCATTCACCTAGATCTCCAGGAAAACGGGATATAACTCCCGACCGTACAGATGGTAGGGTAGAATACGTCTCTGAGCCTCGGGCAGTAGTTGAGACTTACGTTGGCAAATCGGAATCTGGAGTCTTTGAGTCTTGCCCCCAGTACAATCCCGAAGTTGTTCGTCATGAAGAAAGCAGTGCAGAAGACCTGGTGCTGGAGAAAGGATATGCTAAAAATGTTGTTGAGAAGTTTAAGCAGTTGGAGAAGCAGCCAGCATACATCCCAAGACGACCAAGGGAGTTTACTCCACCCAAAGAAAGCCAAGGGCAGTCGGTCTTTGAGAGCCAGCCTGTGGAAATTCCAGGGGTGGTGAAGGCGGCCTCTGTAAATGAGGAACCCTTTCCAGAAAAGGGTCAGACAAGAAACTTACTAGCCAAGTTTCGCCAGATAGAAAGCGGGAGCAAGTCCAACTCTCCATCGCCAAAGGGAAGGAAGGAATTCACCCCGCCGCCTGACAGCGGCACCGTATACGAAAACATGCCAAAAGGCTCCATAGAAATGTACGAGAACAAAATGGAAAGCGGCATCTATGAAAACAAGCCGGTGCACAGAAGTGATGCCATGCGTGAAAATAGCCAAAACAAAGTTGACAACGATTTACCAGAGCGTGGCATAGCGAGGAACATGCTGTCAAAATTCAAGCAGATAGAAAACGAAAGTGCCAAGTCCATATCACCCACCTCCCCCCGGAGCTTTAAGGAGTTTACCCCCCCTCGGGACAACGTGCACACCAAACAATTACCAAACAACGACATCGGCTTGGATGCGTCGGTGGTTTCGGATCAGTACCAGATGCGTAATTCGCCGGGGATTTTCGAGAACCAGCCAAGGTCACGTGAAGATTGCCTCCGTGAAGCTGACACAGACTGGACTGCAGGAATGCCGGAAAAAGACACGGCAAAGAGCTTGGTTGCCAAATTTAAAAATATACAAGCTGAAGCCAGCAAGGAAAAACCCAAGCCTGTTGTTAAAAAGGTAGGTGGAATCTTTGTTTGGTCTCACCATGTTGTACTGCACACAGGTAGCAAGAATTTTACTTTGTAGCTTTCCTCCCTCACCATTTATGGTCATAACAAAAAAAAAAAAAAAAAACAAGCTTGTCTTTGAAGATAACTATGAATGTGGTATTGAGTGAAGCCTACCTGTCCTTTTAACTGGTTCATACATCTCATCTGAGGTGCATGAATTATATCGTTCTTCCACCTAATTCCGTGAATCAAGGTGCCAACTGGTAATGGAAGGGTTAATGGTATTGCCATTTTAAAATTTTCCAAATTAACTGTATCTTTTTGTATTTACTTGTCTGCTGGAACTGCTTCAAATTAAGGAAAGTCTTTTTTTTTTTGTTGTTGTTGTCTGTCTGTTTTCTTTTCCAGTTGATTTTACAACATTACTGAGTTGTAAAATAAAATGTTGTATTGCCTTAGCAGCCACCTTTAACTACGTAAGGTAAAATAATTGCTTTTTTTTTTTTTTCTAAAGTCAGTTTCTAATCATCTCTTTATTGCCAAGTCAAAACCGTGCACAAAGAAGCATAAAAGCTTTCATCGTTTTAGCTTGTGCACATCATCTTGTTATATCATTTTTAAATGGTGTGGAGGATTTTGGGAGAAACTCTTTATCAGGTGAGGTGTGCTTTGTATTTTTTTCACATTTCCCTGTTTGATTTTGTCGTTAGGTAATCTGATTTAAAAGAGGTTATCTCCCCTTATGCATTTCAGTTTAAAATGAGTACAGACTGCTAGACAAATGTAGCTTATGGCAACTGTATATTTTTTATTTATCACTAATGAGAAATCTGGTCCGACATCTAAAATATTGGTTTTTATATTAGTCTAATCAACATTAAAATATGTCCATTCATTGTCATCAACCTATATTATCAGTAATTGTTCGGATACTCTTAGAGCAGATTCCTTCTAATTATTATTAACCTTTTTCTTATCCTGAGTGCACAAGGGAGGATGACAAATAAGTTAGCCATCTCGTATGAATTTGCACTGGTTACCTTTTGAAACAATATTCTAGTTGTTGCATCTGTGGACCTGCATCTCCATGTGACCAACTGTGACATTAATGGAAAAGGTCAATAATAATCTTGTGGTCTCCACTTTGCTGGAAACAAACACAGAAAAAAATCAAAGAAGTGTAGGGAGGGCAGCAGCAAAGATTTGCAATGTCCAAGACAGCAGGGCTTGAAGATCACTCAAAAGACAATTTCAAGAGAACATGAACACATGAAAAGTCATAATGGATCAAACTGTACTATCATGGCAGTAAGGTTAGGAGAGAGACTGTACAAGAAGGCCTTGTACTTGCTTCCAAATATTAAGTGAATTATGGGAGGGAGAGTTCAGATTTTCCCTATCACATTATCGGTAGTAATACAACTAATGAACGACTGATGGAGCAGTCCAAAAGAAAGAACCCCACTGAAAAGGATTTACTGCAGAAATAGGATTGCAGCTGAAACATTAGTCAAATGATAACAACAGGGGGAGATAACCAAAATGTAGGTTCGTTAGTAAAGTTGTATTACAGCTAAGATAATGCCAAAAATACCTGAACCAGCCCTGTAATTAGCGCGTCTCCAATAACTTTCCATTCCAATTTCTTTTACATAGGTGAAGAGTTTTAAAATTTTTAAAAATCTTTTCTCTTTACTCCTGAAATATTAAAATTTTCAACAAAAAGTCATTATCGGGCTAAGAATCTTCTAGCTTTGTCTCTTCAAAAATGTCTTTTAGGAACCAACTGATTGCTTTTCAAGGTTAAAATTTGACTATTTAAGACAGACGAGTCTTTCATGACTTCACTTCACCTTTTGATGCCAAGCTGTTGACATGTGGCCCCTCAGCTCCGTGTTGCAAGTAGATGTGCTTAAGGAATAATTTATTTTTACATCTGTTGAAACTGAGCTGCTAGCAGTTTTCCATCTTCCTTGCATCAGAAATGTATGCGTGGATGATGCTGCTGATGAGACTCGGAAGATGATAAGATTTGTACTGAACCAGCCAATAACTTAGAAATGAAACTTTACTGTGTTCCCTGTCAGAAGACATTTCAGAACAACCCCAGTTTCCTTTAATGGATTTCTGTTCATGTATAATTGGTTCTTTGTTCTACCTGGTAACATTGGATATTCACATCATCAAACTTGACTGTCATTTGTGCTCTCTTTTTTCTTTTTTTTTAGATTTTTAGATATCAGTTTCTTTCTCATTTTCATATGCAAAGTGTTTTTTTTTTAAAGAAATTGTAACTTTTTATTGCAGAATCTATTTATTGTCAGGGAGGGGGAGGGGTGATTTTTTAATGTAACCTTGTCAAGATATTCATTACTAAAGAACAACACAACAATCATTTTGTTTCAAAGGTCTGGTCAATGAAAAATGTAAAGAAAACAAAGGTTTGTAGGTGTGTTTTTTCTCCAAAAACTAAATCCCACCTTCAAGAATTCTTTTCAAATTTTTAAAAAAAAAAGAAGAAAGTTGCTTTTCATCTACACTGTCAGCTTTAATTGCTTATGAGAAGTTCTTCAGGTGAAGGGGGTCAATCATATGACTTAAAATGACCTTGTCTCTTAAAGTTATCTTCCCCTGGCAAACTGGATCGGGTTTTGAAGGATGCAGCTTTAATTGCCAATGGATTCTTTTCCTCTTCGATAATTTTAAACTGAGATGCTGAGAGATGTCTTGCCTGAGGAACTTTCCGGAACAGTGGTTGATCAGAAGAAGGGAGTTGACCGCTGCAGATAGTTACCAACGCTGCTTTTAACTTGGCCGTCCGAGCTAAACCACATTAACACACTCATCGCCATTGTAAGGGCTTACTAACACGGCAGGGAGTCACTCAGAGCTCTGTCTGCTCCAAAAAAAAAAACAACAAAAACATGGCTGTGGGGTGGGGGGGGGTCAGGCAAACTAATTTTTTTGAGGACAAAAGCACTTAAAAAGAGAGTAAGTTATTTCCTCAGAAGACGCGTTTTGCTGTCGTCGTCATTTTACATCTCACCGAAAGTAAAATTAAAATTGTCATTCGAGCCCAAAAAAGGAGCCCATTTTTGAGAATGTTTCTGGTTATGTGACGACATTTGTGGCTTGTATGAAAAATCTCAGCCGTATCGGGCATAATTCTTTGTCTCGTTTCCAGAGGGGGGAAACTTTCCATTGCTTCCCCCCCCCCCAAACTTAAACCCGTTTTAGTACAGACTTGAAGTGTGGCCCGTGTGCATTGTCATCGTCATTGCCGCCGGTGTAGGGAGGAAGTCCTGCTGACATGAGTGTTTGGTTTTGTAGGTGTGTTTGAAGCACTGTCAAGACCAGAAAGGTCCCGGGGTCAATGTAAGACCGTCTTCCAGTGTCTTTGTTTACTGCTGGGTGCTGACGTGCTTGGTTAAGGGGCTGAACTGTTGGAGCGGTGGTCTGGCAGTGGTGGTGGTAGTGGGGTTTACGCTAACTTCTGAGAAGAGTTTGGACTGCTTTTGTCACGTGACTTGGCATAGTTAAAACCTGGATACCCCGCAGTCTGAAACCCCCCCCCCCAGATTAAACACCGCACTCCCCAAAGGTTCCCGGTAGACCTCTCTGCTAACGTAAACGCACTTAGCGTTCCTCAGAAATTATAGGCGTCTTTCTTTCTCCTCCAACATAAAAGTCACCCTGTATCCTACCTCAGAAGGGGAGGAGGAAACTGTTCGAAGCTTTGTCGGGCAGGTAGCACCAGGGTTTAAACTGGCTGATCTCGAATAACTTCCTCGCCGCCGCCACACCTGAGCCGCAGCAGTAGCTGGGAAATCATCGTTTATTTGTTTTTGTTTTTTTTTTTTATAATCTGGTCACTGCACAACCGGAGCTTGTTGCCATCACCCCCCCCCCAACCATGCATGTTGCTGTAACTGCTCGACCGCATTCACCTCCTGCCGCTTTTAAGCTTTATCTCTCTCCATTTGTTTCATTTTTATTCTTTTTTGCATGACAACCGTCGTTAAGCAGTAGTATGTGCATGATGGTAGAGTTTTGTTTTATTTTAATTTTTTTATTTGTGTTTGTTGTGACGTTGTTTATTTCTTTGATTGTTTGGGTTTGTTTCCCGTGAGCCTTGCCATCTCTGCCGGTAAAGAGAGGGGATCTTGGCCTGTCTGCGCCCTCTCGCGGCAGCGTTCGCTCATTGGTTGTGTAGTCGGTCACACTGGTCAGTTATCTGCGGTATTAGCCGTGTGGTCAGCCATCGGCCTGTAAAGGGGAGACAACCCGTGCAGCCTTTCGCAGCAGATTTGGCTGCTTTATTTCCGAAATAAGCGAGTAAGTTGAGGGGGAAACCAACCAATTGAACAGTAAATTTTTGTTTCTTGGGTAAGAGAACTTATCTCTGTGGGGAGTTAAATCGGTAATTTTTTTTCCATCACAGCAGTGTAATAATATCATTATTACTGCCGCATCACACACTAGATCATGTTGAACAAGTACACAAATGCGTATCAAAATTAGGTGGTTGTCATCGGCCCTTATTTTTACCCCTATAAGACACATTTCTGCTTTTAAAAAGAAAAGAGAGAGAAACATTACAATATTTAGGGATGTTAACCTTTACAGACGCTTAGGTCTGAATTACGGTGGTACATCTGTGTGGATGTTTATAGCTGTTCCTGGCTCAGAAACCATAATAGGTTCCGCAGGCTCGGGGTTGGTGGGAGGGGTCTCATTATTTAGATAAGATGCCGCCCCATTGGAAAGACACAATTGTCATCGGCTGCTTCATGTCTCATTAGCTTTCTGCATAGGTAGAAAACATGTTAAGGGACTAACCCCCCCCTTTTTTTTGATGTTTCATACAGCACAGGGTTTAATTCTAATAAAAGAATCTTGTAGACTTCACCCTTGTGTGTGGGTGTGTGTGTGTCCATCCGTGTCCTTCCAGATTTGCATTTAGCTCGCTCGGTGTGTTTTAGTGGGAGACTATTTGCTCAGCAAGTACTAACATGCAAACGAGCTGATGTCGGCTATAACGTAAGCTATTGCAGTGAGTGTGGCCGGAAACGGAGCCTTGGTTTTAAAAGTGGGGGGGGCTGGTTTGTCGCCAGCCTCATGTGGAACCATTTTTAGCCTTGTTTTTTAAAAAAAATTGACCAACTCCATTAAGGTGGGTTAGGTTGGTGTTTTTTTTTTTGTTTTTTTTTTAAGTTTTGGAAGACCGAATTAGCGAGATCTAAATCCTCCTCCATTGGTGGAGATTTGAACTGCCAGACATTCGGCGAATTAGCAGCTGTCTGTGTGGGCAACGATGGTTGTTGTGAGTCTGCAAAGCCGATGAGATAATCAGGCGCTGTGGATTATTGGTTGAACTGGAAAAAAATAGGCCAAATTGAGAGCTGGAAAGTGAAGTCTCCAGTAATTCCTACAGATGGCCCAAATAACAAAAAAATTCTGGGCTTAAAATGATCCTTAAGTAGAGATTAGCTGGCTGTCGAGAGCATTGGCAGCCATTTTTATGTTACTTTCGGTTGGTTGTGGTGCCAAGTAGCTCGGCTAGGCAGCTGGTCTTGGATGTCAGAAGAACAGGCTTGAGGTCTGAACCGCTGGTAAGAAATGGACCCCCTCTTTCACAGGGAGAGACCTGGGATGAACTATTTAAACAAGCTACTCCGCTGCTTTATGAGTGGTCAGGTCCTTACTTGCGTCTGTCATCTGTTCCCCATCTTCTCGAGACCTTAACAGTATGAAACTAGCTTTGGTTGGGGTTTTGGTTGTTTTGCTATTAAAGTCCTTAATTATTTTTGAATGTTCTTTTTTTTTTTTGCTTCATTATTGCTTTCTATTTTGCCGTCTGATAATTGATTGCTGTGCTTACATTATAAACAGTCACCATCATCCAGCCTTCTCAGGCCTCCTCCCACTAAAAAAATTTTGTTTTTAACCCTTTTTTGTTGGTTCTTAAACAGTTGCAGGCAGATGTGATTTATTTGAATTAATAGGAATATTTATTCCATAATTTGGGTTCAACGCTTAAGTTTCCTCTTTTTTTTGTATCCCTATAACGATTTTTATTTTTTGGCCCTTTTTTGTGTTTTTATTGTATCGAAGGCAAACAAAAAGGTTTGAGGTAACCAATGGATTTAGTAATTAAACGCACATTGCGGCCACTCCCCCTTTTATAGGGCCTTTTACCATTACTGTGGTCACTTTTTTTCTGTTGGTTTTTTAAGGAGCTGTTGACAGACTTGGTCGTCTAAAAGCTGCATTGTTTCAGGTCATAGCTCACCCCTTTCCCTTGATAACTGCACTCTCTTGCACGCGGCTGGCAGTAGTAAAGATGACAGCCACCTGGTTCAATTCAGTTCCCCTGCCATTGCCTTTGTTCGGATGAAGATGATGGACTGGGCCCCATCATCAGCAGAGGCCTTATCGAGGCGGGAATGACCTGATTGATCGGGCTTTGTGCTGCTGTTCCTAGATCAAATCTAGTGCGGACGAGGACCTTGACGAAGCTTCAGATCGCCTGCTCTTTCACAGAATAGGAAGGGGCCCCTCCCACCCACGTGATTTCGGTACCTAGGGATGCTGCCACAGCGGCAGGGACAGATGAACAGCTTTGCAGTGGTCCCAGCTTGAAGATATTTTCGAACAAAGGAATTTTTACTCTCAGAAGGAGAAAGGAATGTTGTATACAGTAGAGTAGATCTTTGTCAACTGCATTACCTCAATTTTTTTTAAGGGTCTAAACTAGTTTCTTTTTATTTTTGTGTTTTCAGATGACCGTCAATTGCAAGTATTCCTAGTTATTCCATTACTGCATGATGACTGATTTCTCTCTCTCTCTTTTTTTTGTCATTGTAAGTTGTTTTTCTTTTAGGAACTTGCATTTGTGCACTCATCCTGAACTATTATAGCAGTTGTTTATAAAGATGTAGTGTCTGTTACACAAGGGCGATATTAGGGTTCTTAGACATACGTAATGGTGGCAGTATCAAGAATATTTCCAGGTTTGTTGAGTGATACGGATAATTTTTGGAAAATTCATCCCTACCAAATCAGGATGGGAGATATCCCAGCTTCGTGAGCAGGGTGGCTCTGCCTCTGCCTCTTTTGCTCGGTTCTCTGTGGGGTGAACCCCTGTCCTGACTTTAGGTTCTCGAGTACGTGCGGGAGAGCACTAACTAACCTTGGTAATTGAGCAAATTGCCTGGTAGGCTTGGGGATTTTGGGCAGCAGCACAGCAATGGTGCCAGCCGGTTGAGAGTTACTTGCAGAACCAGAACCTCCACCGAACTCTTCTGTTTGTCTGTGGCAGGAAACCGGATGAAACTCACACAGAAAACCATACTGTGGGAGATGGCCAAACCGAGTCAGGGGAAATGAACTCGTGCCCTTGGGTCTGCAGAAGCCATCTGAGGACCTCCACTTGGTCAAAGGAAGATAACCATTTTAGATGTGTGTAATTCCATTATTAATTTGAGCAGAGATTGTTGAAAATGCAGTAACCTTAAGAATGCAGCGTGAGCATGTTCGCCCTTTAATGTTCTGGAGGGTTATTTTGCTATGAAGTGCTACATCTTTAAAACAACTTGTTAAAATAGTGCCAGAGTAGCTATCCTCAGTAATAATAATAACAATAATAATACTTGCAGGTGTGACATTTTACAAAATAATAATTGCTGGTTTTATCTGACAGCAGCAGAAATTGATGTATAGTCCCCTACAATGTCCCCTATCTGAATGCTATGGTATTTTCCTTCAGTGTGTTTAGCGTTGACAATTCTAACAATGAGATTTTCTGGCTTCAACCCCAGTGAAGGATTTTTCTGATCTATGGCCGGTAGTTAGAAAAATCTCTGTCCACACGTTCGAGTTTTTTAAACTACTCAGCGTTTTGGTTTCCTGCCATGGTAACAGCGCGTCATGGCGGCGGTCTTGTTGTATTTCTATCTGCTGGTGCTTGGATGTTAAAATCGCTCTCAGATATTTTAGGGGGGGCGGGAAGAATGTCGATAAAACGTTAAATCGCCCAACGTGCTTATTTAGTGAAGCAGGGTTGGAGTATTTGAGACCTGAATAAAGCTAGAGGCTTTTAAGGCGAAATCGCATCTGATAGTTATAACACCGCTGTGAGAGAATGAGGGGATTTAATTAAACAAGTGGGATAACTCCGCCATATTCACCTGTTGCTTGACTGCAAAACAAACAAACAAACAAAAAGGGGGGGTGCTGTCCACACGGAGAGGTTGGTCTCATTTTCAGTGGTGGTGCTAACAGGCCGGGTTGGTTGGTTGTGGGGGAGGTGGGGCTTCTGGTGCGAAGTTGTTTGACCGTTCGTGATAGTACACCAAAGATTTGACCGGTGTGACATTTTGACTTGTGATGTGCATGCTGTGATGACGACTTTTGTTTTTCTGGTGGGTGGGGGGGGGTTGTCTTTGTTTGTTTTTTGTTTGTTTTTTTTTTTTAATTACTGAAACCAGTGTTTGCCTGAGTAGGTTCTTTCTGTGAAATGAGTTTGACAGCGTTCCAAGGGGCATGTTTCAAAAACAAAAAACAAGCGAGGAGAGGATAGTACTGCGTTTTTGTGTAGTGTGCGTCTGAGGTCTGACCTTTAGAGCTGTGGTGGGGGGGTTAAATCGGTGCTGTGTAATAAGAAATCTGTTGGTAACGAGGACAGGCGTTGGGGGTACCTGTGTCGCGCCGTCTGCACAATTCTGAACTGATGAAAGCAGGGGTCGGGGTCTGTTACAGGTAATTGGGGAACGGCATCAGCGGAGAGATAAGGTGCACATTATACATTGGAAAACGCAGTACTCGTATATTTTTTTTTTCCTCCTCTCTCTCTCTCATTGACGGCTGAACTTGACAGAGGCATGATACTGGTGTTTTGCCGTTTACTTGTAAACGCATGTTGACTAATCTTGTTGTTGCTACTAATTTGGTTGTGCAGGAGAGAGGAAGCAAATTTGCACCTGTCAACAAGGAGAAGTGCGCTGCATGCCAGAAAACAGTGTATGCTATGGAACGGGTGGAGAACAACAAGCACGTGTACCACCAGACCTGTTTTAAGTGTTCCTACTGCCATGCCAGGCTGACGTAAGACCATTTACACTTTGTTCTTGCCCCTCCTATTCTCTACCGCACTTTATCCTTTCGTCCGTCCGTATTTGGGGGAGGAGTGGAGAAACAGCAGTTAGAAATTTCCAGGTGCATTCATTAGTTCTATCGTTCCAGTAAATCTGCTTGTAGATGGTTAACAATCATCTGTGGTCAACATCATCATCATCATTATTATTATGGGTGAAACGAGGTTTTTAAGAAAATGGTGTCGTTGCCACTGCACAGGATCTCTGTGAATCCTTAAAGGTGATGCATTCGTGAAGGATTCACTGCCGTGATGTTTATCTGGCTGAGGTTGTTGAGTAGTGCTACTTTAACATTGTCTTCATATACAGTAGCTTAAGAAAGTGGGAGGAGTGGTTGGGGCGCGGATCTCTGTCGGTATCATTTACCTGTAGGATCAAATTTGCCTTTGGGTAATTACCATGCTGTTCTCCTCTTGTCATGAGCTGGGTTTTGGTGGGGTCGAGGTTGTCCTTTTTGCCTGTTGAAAAAAAAAAAAAAGATGGCTGTGCGAGGGGCATCAGAGAGGGTCCACAGAACAAAAATAGTGGGTCAGTCAAACAAACCAGCCACGTGCTGTACCCTGCTGCAAGGTTACGCTAAGGCCGGGTCCAATTAACTCGCCAAACATTGTGGGTGGTGTCGCAGTCAGCAGTGACATCTGGAGCCTGCAGACCCGAAGTAGATGGACAGGTGTGGCTGCCAAAGCCGCGCAATAAGGAGACCGGTTCAATTCGCAGAAGACCTGTGTATGGGTTGACACGTCACCACCGCCTCTCCGGTTCACAGTAGTGCAGTGTCCATCACGCAGAAAGAAAGAAAAAAAGAAGTTGTGGACCTCCTTCGAGAGAGAACAACTAGGAATAAACTCTTTCACGCTGCAATTCTGTTTAGATCTCTTTAGACATGATGATGATGGTGATGATGGTGAAGGAATCCCTTTTGTTATAAGCAGATCTATCCAGATCATCTGTGACCTCATAAAACGCCTGACCTTGGATTATTTGTAGTTTATTTGAAAGGTGACCATTCTTCAGAGGTGGGGGTGGTGACAGCAGATTCTTTGAGGGATTGGCACCAGCAGCTGCAGAGTTGAAACAGAATTGCCTAAACAGCCTGGCATTTGAAGGAATTGTTTGCTTGATTTCAGTTCTGCGGAGCATTCACCCATTTGTCTTCACTAGTGTCTAACATCGCACAGCATGATGATGATGGTATCGTCAGTGTTCCTTACTAACAACGGTCTTGTCTCCTGACTGCTGTTTTCCATGAGGAATTTCTTAAGTGCACCGTCGAGGCATATCGTGAACCCTGCCTGCCTCCCTCTTTAATTAATTTAAGGGAGAGGAGCCACTGTGCAGTGGTTTGTGATGTACATTTTATGCATGCATGGTTTACAGAAATGCAAGATTTTAAAACAATGAAATATGGTTTGGGACTGGATTGGGCAGAGGGGTATCGAACGTGCCAAGAAGTCGTTGCACACCTGTTTCAGCGTTTGTTGCAGACAGCACCATTCATCTGTGGAGTGCCTTGCCTGCCTGCCTGCACGCACACACGAGGCAGACAGAAGACTGGCGCGTCACAGGTCCAGCCTCCACAGAACGGGGCGGTTCAAGCAGATTTGGTGTTTCCCTGTTCTCGTCATTCTAAGTAAACTCACCTCATAGCTTTTGTGTCGTGGCGTCCATTGGTAGAAGCATTCATGTGAGGTAAGTGGTGTTTGACAAGAAATGGTCCTGAACACCGGCCAACAGCAAAGGCATCGGTGGGATAATGCAGGATGCTTGCTTCTGCATTTTCTGCCTGGCAGAGAACCATACTTGTTCAATTCAGTGAGGTGGTGTCTGTCTCTGCCTTCCTTTCTTTTCCCCCTAACTTTGTATAAATCCTGGTGTCATGACCTCACTTGTGATGGGGCTGATGTTTGGTTTCTTTGTTACAGCGGAGGCAACAGGCTCTTGAATTACTGATTGCATAATACACGCGAATTATTTATAGTGCTTCTGGATTCATGAATACCACCCTATGCAGTACTAATTATTATTTTTTTTTATTTTCTCTTTCTACCAGAGCCGCAACCTTCTCCGTTAATCAGGGCATCATGTACTGCATCCCGCATTTCAAGCAGCTGTTTGCACGCAAGGGAAACTATGACGAAGGCTTTGGACGACAGCAGCATAAAAAACGTTGGCTTAGTGAACCGAATTTAGTAAAAGCTTTAGAGGACTGTGTGACCACATCCAGTGAGAGCTAGTGGTCCGTTGGTCATTCACTGGCGGCTCCTCCATTGTTGTGGTAAACTTCAAGAGGATCATCGGCTGACCAAGGCCTGGAAAACGACAAAGGAAAGGTCAACAGGCGCTATGATAAATAATTACAAAGTTTCAGACCTCATTGTTTTCTTTTTTGATTCAGGAGATTTCATAACTGCATGAGTATTACATTTGGCACGTCATTACCTGTTTTAAAAATGCAAACACTATAGAGACAGTTTGTTGTTGCTGTCGTCAACAACATCATCATCAGCCTATCTTTCTTCTTATAACTTTTTAATTCTAACTGCTTTGAACACGGCAGAGTGCACTATATGCGGGGGTGATGATACGGAGAAGTTAACTATGTATAAACCTTTTTCTTTTGTTCTATTCTTTCGAATTAACACTGCTCTTTGACCATATGGCTGTAAATAGCATTTTGTACCTGTGGATGTTGCTTTTGTTTTGTTTACCCTGCCCTCCCTCCTCCCCTTTCCAGTATGTCAGTCCGTTCCACGTGATGTTTGTCTCGGTTGTTTAGCTCGTCTAAAGTACGGCCAGGTGTCCCAGTGTTTACTCGCTTCAAGTACTGTTTTTCCACAGTAAATTAAGTTTGCTTACTACTATTTTGTACTTGTATGGAAGAAGGAACACATCTGTGTATTATTATTATTATTATTTTTTCTTTAACATTGATGTGCAATTCTTTTTTCGAGGTTCGGGTTCTGAAGAAATACCGACTGAAGCCGGTTGGAGTTTCTTCCTCCTCGGTCCTGGCTGCTGCTGCTGCTGCTGCTTCTGTTTCAGCCATTGTGCGCGTAATACCTTCAGCAATTCCCCAGCTAGCTCCTCCTAATATTGTTCAATTTGACCTTGTGCTTTTTTGGCTCATCGCAATCTCCTTGTCCTGAACAATTATAACAGAAGGGACCATGGAGTTACAAAATTTATCACAAACTTCCCCACCTTTTTTTTTTTTTTTCTTTACGAAATAAATACCAATAAATATTGTTCAGTAATGTGGAAATGTCTCCCCTACACGGCTGCCACCTGGTGGAATCTTGAGGTAACTCTTTCCCAGTTGTTATTGGCCATAGATTGTTTTTTTTTTTTTTTTTAAATATTTGACTCAAAAGTTTTTTTTCTTTTTCTTTTTTTTAAAAAAAAAAATTATTGCAGACCATTGAAGGAAGGGAGATTGCATTTATTAAGACTGTGTATTCTTGTAAATTGATGCTACCGTGGCTCACTTGTGTTCTGTGGTTTAAAGAGGTCGGGCTTAAGAGGGCAATTCAGCTGGTCTGGATGGTTTGAAAACAAACATGGCAACTGCGGGTCAACCTGAACATTGAGAGGAAAAACGGATGGGTTGCACCCAGCCCTCTTACTGATGTCAGACCGACCCACGTGCGCACGTGGACAGGTCTTCAAGGAACTGGCTTCTTCTATAGCTTTCTATCCACTTATTTATGTATCAACTGCATCATTTTGTATTTGTATTACTGCTAATAAATTATTCCGCCTTTTTAAATTGGCTTGCTATTTCCTGTTGTTTCGTGAATGGCGTTGCCGCTGTCCTTGTGGCGGGTGTTCCCAGCAACGGTTGGCTGGCCAGTAGACTGACTGCTGCTTACCTGGTGTCCAGGACGAGTAACCTGGTCTGCCTACAGCCTTACCACCTGTATTTCTTTCTCTCTCTATTAACCCTGGTATCCAGGTGATCCCCATTTTCTCTTTCTAAGGGCAAAATCTTTTTTAAAAATTTAGAAGCAACTGTAGCTGATTAAAATATGCCTTTTTTTTTTCTTTTTTTTTTAGTAAAGATGGTTGTCTTAAACTGAAACATTGTCATTGGTTGTAATTGCTGAAGATGGATACAGAGTTACCTCCCGTGTGCCACAGTCCGCCGGCCAACTACAGTCTGATCAAGCATCTAATTCGCTGAGTGTACATTTTAGGAGGTAAACTATATTCTAGGTGGGTTTATCAAACATGGCATCCCTAGACTTGATTTGCAAACTAGGGGTGGGGGATTTCAGATCCCCAAACGGAGTTTTGCTCCCACAAGGTATGGTGCTGTATCATGGTTAACTTTGTGCAGCCTTTTATTTTTGTGGTATAATCTGCTTAAGTTTATGTGCCCCCAACAGACACCTTGAGCTGTAAGTTGGAATTACATCTTTGTAAATAATAGGGGTTGCAGAGAAAAATATCAGGGACTGCTGCCCTTGAGCATTCTTCGCTTAGCTTATATTTTGAGGTTGATTATAGGATGCTAAGTAATCAAGACGTTAACACTTTCACTACACAGTTAAATGCCTTCATATAGGATGCTAAGTAATCAAGACGTTAACACTTTCACTACACAGTTAAATGCCTTCAAAAAAACTAAACAAGAGTCATTGTCTTGTAGCGATGCCTGGCCCATTTAACACTTAGGATTTCCTCTTTGATTTAGTTTCAATAAGCTCCACTGCCCCAAAACCAGAATTTCCAGTAAAGAGTGACTATTCCGAACATCTTGGTTGAGGGCTCCATGCCCTGATCATTCAGATTAACGTTAAATGGACTGCTATTGCACAGTAATGTATTGTTTTTCCGTAACAAAGTTAATTACAAAAAGATTAAATACATTAAGCTTTTGTTGGTGCTAACATTACAATATTGATAAACCTTTGGTCTTCCATGTAACATCACAGAAACCAGAGACGGGTAGATGAAGCGGAATGGCTCTCTTGCGCATTCATCTCTCCTGTTAATTATCACCAACCAAACAAACAAGAAATGATGACTATTTCCAGAGGAATGTTTATTCTGTAATTACTCAACCTTAGACAACAGATGCTTGTCATCTGTACAAATCAGCATCACTTGATTCCACATCGGTAACAATTTAAAGCTTTCTTTTATTATCACAAAAGATTACAAGGGAGTTACTTTTTTGTGTGTGTGTGGATAAAGGACATTCCACATTTTATAAATACAATTCTTGCCCTATGCGCCAGGTACCAACACTGAAAGTTTATTCGATGGTAAACTACTCTCTTAAGGATAAATAATCAATACGACAATGCATCAGATTACCTTTGGAGGTGGTGTTTTTCTTTCTTAAATCAGATTTGGAAATTTGATCTTTGGCGTGCAGCTTAAAACAGTGGATTTCTCTGCAGTATTACCTAATAAACCACTCCATTCCACCAAGTTCTTTCAAAATAATTCTGCTTGAAAGTTGCATTAATGGATTCACTCCCGGTAAGCAGCACTTGTCATTTACTGAGAGATGAAGAACTGTACCAAAGACAGACGGTTTTACAAAGAGTTACCCCTAGATGAGACCTGTTATTTAAAAAAAAAAAGACAAATTGTAACAAGAAATATTTGGGCTGCTCTGAATTATATAGCAAAATATAAAAGTTTACAGTCATTCAGCAGCATACAGAGTTTCTATACAAACAGAATTCTGGAATTCCATTGAAAGTTATCTTCACTGATAAACAAGACCTTTAAACAGAGATTCTTCAAGAGCACATGGCCAATATGCATCAAAGTTAACTCTAGACATTTATCACGTCTCCCTCTAAAATGGCTTGGAACTATAATTTCAAGCTGATGGGAATCACCTGAGCCAACTCTCTACTTTCTTTAAATAAAGGCCAATGACTTTCTGCCCTCCAAGAACTAATCCCCACAACTATTACAGTAAAGAAAAATCAAGGGTCCTCAATCACTCCAGAGTCAGTTACACATACCACCCCCAACAAAACAAGCAAGATCCATTGGACCTTTAGGATTTACCGACTTACTACTAGCTATCTTCAACCCCCACTCTCTTATACGAGGCTGCCACACGTACTGGCTTACATTATTGGCTACTATTGCCACATTTACCATTTGCTTCAATAACTGTTGCTTTTTTGTTATTAGTTTTTCTTTTGTAGTTTAGATTCAACGACAAACACCTGAGTGGTCAGTGAGGCAATGAAATGAACAGAATTCAGTTTCCAAGAAATATTACATTACAGGCACAAACTCAGTTTTCGCATATTGCACCTGGAAAAACACAGGCAAGGTTGTGTGTTTTAACTGATATAAACAATGTACTCCATTATATTTTTAACTCTTAGAAAAAATTGACTTTTTATAAAAAAAGTGGGGGGGGGGAAAGGCCAGCCTAAAATACATTTTGTAAAGTTATACAATGAACTTCAGCTAGGCAAAACTTAATGGATCTTAGAAACAATATATTTGCTTTTATCTCCCCCCGACGCTAACACCCATAGATCATTCCAGTTTAAGACCAAATCAGTTTGATTTTGTATCACAGTTCTGGCACATTTCAGTCTTTGTAATAAGATGTTTCACCTTCAAGGTAGAGGGGTCTTTTTCTTCTTTTAAAAAAAAAATAAGTTTTTCAATTAAATGAAAATCAATACAAAGGAAGGAAAAAAAAACACCACCCAACAACTTCGAGAATATCGGAGAGAAAGTAGAGTTGTGAATGTTCCAAGCCTGGTGGTGAGACTCACTGGCTGTACCACCATCACATAAGCAACCGAATTCATCTCTACACAGATTTACATCACCTATCTTGGGTACCTAGGCCACCTCTTATACATTCAGCAGCAAAGCTTTGTCAAAAAGAAACGTCATTCATAAGAGAAGAAAAATCGGTCAGATCACATCATGTTTTGGTTGAATTTACTTGGCAGCAACAGGAAACAAATTGAGAGCATGGTCAACCATTTAAAAAAAGGTACAATTTTGAGATTTTTCTTACAATTACCACCGACAGTTTAGAATTTCCCCATTACATTCACTATCCCAGAAGAGCACCATCTTACCACATTCCAGCCTGACTTCACCATCATTTTTTCTAAGGAAGCTAGAAACACCTCGGCTATCAGACTTTCTAGCAAACACAAAAATAGTTTGGATACATTAGCAGCAAAACATTGAATTCATGTACACTGTGCTTTTGTCAGATGCTGTGATTTCCATCACCTGGTAGCAGTAGACGGATGGATGGAGAATGGCATGCTTCCATTTCTGTTCATGCGTTCTTTTTAAATACAAGTATCAGCATCATCATCCCTTCCTTAGCTGCTCCTTAATCTCAAATTGTTGGTTTTCAATCAGCCACATCCCCACAAAATCAGGGAAAAAAGACAACTAACTTTCACCGTCTTAATTAAACTTTATCCGTTCCCATGTGCGCTTCAGAATTTTCTTTTCAATAGAGAATCGTGTCTTCTCTTGAGGGATGCATGGTTACCTCCCTTCTGCCTCTTTAAAAAATAAAAATCAAAATATCCTACCCGCAGTATATATTAACCCTCACTTATCCTACTTGCTGAATACTTCTTGAAAAAAAGAAAAATCTCACTTGTAGCAAGTTTATTTTTTATTAACTTGCATACAGCCCTGCATGGTTTGGCAGCATTCAATATACTGCAGAAGCCAAGCTGTCGGCACAAGTCAACCATTTTGAAACAGGAGAGAGAGTTTTTAGAAAGATTTGACAAAACATGAATTCGTTAGTTCGATTTTGTCACTACTGAAGCGATCAGAAAAGTCCAAATCAATCATCTGTAAATTATACATCACTGATCTCTTTCAGATCTCGGGGGGAGGGGGGGGGATAATTTTTACTGCTGGCCTGATCGGTCTACTTGCTAGAAACCTGTTTAGATATGCAATGAATGGTAGGTAATAAAAATAAAATAAAGATCAGAACAAGGTACTTTTGTTCATAGTACTGTACTTAAAATGTGAAAGTGCCAAGTTTTACATCAATTGGAGAGAGACAGCCATATAAATTAAACATTAGCAACAACAAAATGCATATGCTCGTTACATA
The DNA here is from genome assembly GCA_018389105.1 of Nautilus pompilius. NCBI lineage: Eukaryota > Metazoa > Mollusca > Cephalopoda > Nautilida > Nautilidae > Nautilus > Nautilus pompilius. Next base: position 241,877 of record JACATO010002109.1, on the reverse strand, counting down.
ATCAGGAAAAGATGATTTCTGGTTCTCTGACAAGAGTCAAAAATGCAAAAACAGTCGAGTGCGTCCGCTCTGACAAAAAAGAAAAGTTATTTAGTCAGTGATGGCCCAACTAAAACTTGGGCAACGTTCTATAAGTTTCCTTCTTGTCTTTGCACAGTTCAAAGTTATCAACACTACTGGAGACAATGTAGACTTTTTACTACAATATATTTAAATAATTTCAAGATTTATCTATTTATCAAAAAATGCTAAATATTCCCAAATACCTTTATCACTTACTAGAGATAATCTCCCTAAGTCATCTTTAATTAATTAGAAGCACCCAATGTATATCTTTAGCTCTCTGTTAACAGGAAAGTCATAATTGATTAATTAGGGTTCCATGTAGACAGAGGCTTTACAAATGGTTTCCACCCACACTCCTTCGTACTTTATAAACCTGTTGGTTTTTTTGCTATTCTCAGGAATTAAAAATCTGTAAGGCAGGATCAGACACTGCTTGTTTCTTTCATCAGGTGAATATTCTTAGCTACTTAATTGATAATTAGCTGCCTGCTGACACAGTTTACCAAACAAAATTGCCCAGGGTTGCAAATCTATCCACCCATTTGACTGCTCGGATATATGAGGTCAGCTGATCAGGAAAGCAAGTGCCAGTATCATAACGGGGGCCCCCTTGACACCCACACCTCAATTATCCTTGCTATCAAGCAAGCAAGCATAAACCCATCAATGTATAGTATAACAACAACATCATTTAATTCAATGGGAAATGGTTTTAGTGTTCTCTTATCCAGTCCCTGGCAAATAAGCCTAATTTTAAGTCAACAATTTCTTTTTGTGGGGAGGGGATTGTGAAAATAATAAAGTCTTGTGTATGCTGAAGTTTTAAAATCAAAAAGTAATAACAATGTTTGGAGATCAAGTAACATTTCAAATCTTTAAAAAAGGAAAACTTGCAGTGGAGGCAGAACTGCAGCAACCACCACCATAAACTTATCTGTTTTTGTTGTGTGTATGAGTGCTGGCCTAGTGCGACGTCTCATCTACGACAGAGGTGGTTACCTTGAGTACACGGGCAAAAGCTGTACACTTGACGAGGTCCTGGCTGACTTTATAAACCAGGAATAATTTCTGCCATTTGTTTCCTTAGCAAAAAGAGAGTAAACATCACCTCTGTTAAAGGTACAATTTTCATGATAAATTCAAACTCAGCTTAATTATCTTTTTAATGATTTCAATAATCCCACGTGTAATACGCACAATAGCAAATATGTACTTTTTTCGTATTTTTGTAAGTTATTTTATTATTTTTTTCTAGTTTTATTTATTTTGATATTTGTTTTTTTTTTTGTTTTTTTTTCAGTTTTTTTTCTTCTTTTTTATGTTGAATATTCTCAGTATTCAGAAAAGAAAGGAAAAAAAACATGGCCACAGACAAAAGGACGATGGGGGATAAACTGGAGGATTGGATTTCCTTGGGTAACATGCTTTCTTTTCTTCCTCCCCTCCCCTGCTGCGGAACGACACGACACGACACCTGTCCGTTGTTGTTGTTGTTGTACTGGTGTGAAGTGGAAGCAAACACTCAGCAGGACGGCTGAGATGTGCGACAAAAACACTGATGGTCGGTTAGGCAGGGCACCCAGATGTCACCCTTCGCAGGCTGAGAAGGCAACGAGTAAAGAGAGAGACAGCAGTTGTTAAAAAAAAAAAAGTAGTTGTTGCCTAGGAGGAGGAGGAGGAGAGAGAGAATTTTTAAAAACAAAATACTATTAAGGAGAAAAACTCCTGGTTTTAAGGTAATTAGAAGATAACAGCTTCCAGCTTTCGGTCGGTCAGTCAGTCCTTGTCTGCTTCGATCACTAGCTGTGGGTGGAGGGTTCGGATCTTGTCTATGTTGCGAACCCTTTTACAACCATACAGATGGAGGGTTGTTAACCTGGAAAAAAAAGGTATCTGTATACATAAGCATCTTTGCCACTCACTACCCCAGCTGGTCGTTTGGAGTCTTGCTAACTGACAGGTGTAGGATGAAGTCAAATACCTTATATACAGTTAAACAGATCAATACATTCACCAATCAGACTAAAATATTAAAAAGATGAGAATCTAAAAATCCATTGTTAGCTCGCATAAATAAAGGTCCAAACATAAGAGAGATGATGGTATGGTGGTGGTGGTGGTGGTGGGTGCATGCCAACACATTCAGGTATAAATGTGGGTTTGAGATATGAAAAACCCATGGTGCATTATCTTCACCATTTGGATCTTGATGAAAAGTGACCACACAATCTGTATCCTTGTGATGGGGGCTACGCAGATAACAGTTGGAAATGTGGTAGTAGTTTAAAGGGAAACACTGATGTCCCACACAGTGCTGAACAACAAAGAAAAGGTAAAAAGATAGCGGGACAACGGCACTTAGCTCACAGGTGGTGGACAAGGCCAAATGATGCTCAACTTCATTCAAAAAGAGTCTCTGTCTGTCTGTGTCTCTCTCTCTGTGTGTGTGTGTGTGTGTGAACCCAAGACCAATACAAAATGGTTCATGATTGATATGGTGGGTGTTTGAAAACTTGAGCTAGTAGTCATCAGGGAATGTGTAACAGGTGCATTTCACATGGACACCATTCTCTATCCACATTTACAATTTTATGGCCAGAGATCCATTTACCAAGATGGCCAATACCTGCTCTCATTAGACTAGCATCAAGAGGGATTTCATCCAAGTCAATGGAATACTGTCACTGCCATAACATTTGAGAGATGTCTGTGCAGGAGAGGCATCCATAATTGTTAAAATGCACTAAGAATGCTGGATAATCCCATGGGCCGTACTGGTCAAGAATCCCTGAGATACAATCTGACAGCTCACCCAAAGCAGGAGATACAGTTGCTCTCTGGACTGTGTATGAGCCGATGCTGGGTATTTGGCCCATGTATCGTTGAGGTGCTGTGATAACGTGAGTATTAGACTTTATGCAGCCAGTAAAAAGTTTCACTAATAAACCTGTGAAATTTTGTACTCAATGAAATACAAGTTCTTTTTTTTTTCTATCCAGCATCCTTAGCTGTGTGAGCACATTATATACACATTTCTGTCAGAATAATCTGAGCAAAGCTTTTTCAGAGAGAATTTCTTTTATTTAGAATCTAGCCGATGTAAATGGAAGGGTGACAGCACCACTGATGTAGAATCAATCAGGTTGTTCTGTACCACAGCTTGATCTGGATTGTAACATTTAGTCAATTCACACTGTGTGGACTGAGCAAATTGGCACGTTTCTCTTTCCTCCTCAAAAACATACCCAGTAATGAAGGTGATCCATATAAGCTACGTACCATCTGGTGTTTCCCATGTGTATCTATGGGAATCTGTGAGCAGGGTTTTTCTCTATGCAACTCAACCATGACAGCCAAGTTTATAGCAAATTCCTTTGAAGCGCCCAGTGCCTCATTTGCAAAGTTTCTCTTTGGCCATAGCGCATGCTGGCCTGACACAAACACAGCTTAAGCAAGTTCTCCAGCTTCTGAACAATTTAACTTCATCATGGAGTCAAAGTCAGAAGTGTCACGTGCATCAACTGGTTTTTGGCATTTACCAGTCCCCCCCCCCATTTTTTTAATAGCTGAGATTGCAATGTATTATGGGTATTTAGAACCATTTCACAGGGTTCTCAAATTATTCTGGCAGGGATATGTATATACTGGCAACCACAACTGTGGATAAAGCCAATAAAATAATTCATTTAGCATAAAAAATTAATCTTTTAACAGACAGACTAAGGCCTTATGGTATACACTTTCCTATATATGCACAAATTAAATAGCAGTACTGAAAAATTCTACCATAAACTCATCACAAAAGATTCAGATGTTTGGATAGTGCAGTTATGAGAAGACGAGTGCAAGACACCAAATATGTGAGTGGGAACCCCACATGCACAGGCGTAAGATGTTATTTCAGTGCTATGCTTTACAGGTGTGAATTGAGGAATCCTCCCTCACAGACCTGGAACTCAGATTACTACGCATCAGCTTGCGTGTTGATAACATAATATAACATCACCTTCCAATAAAAGTAAAGTTCACGACCATCATTAACCGATGTAACCCCTTAGTTTTCAGGTATCAATATTGGAGGAAGACAACTGCAAGCAAGGTACCATAACCTAGTGAGGTTAAATACAATGGCCAGAGAAATGAACTGGGCAACAGTCAAAACCACATGCGTTGACTCTTGCAGATAGAAAATAATCCTCAACAATATAAACTATCAGCACAAACATTTCAAAGGGGAGAGAGAGCTGTTCAATAAATTAGGAGAGATCCAGAGTAACGGGGCATACTGTGGGCCCATTGCAAGGAAATAAATGCCCAATCAAACGGTATAACAATTAGAAATTCCCTAAAAGAAAAATCCAATAAAACGTCACAACCTCAAAGCCAGAAAGATGCGCCGCAAGAGCTGAAGCCAAGGATGATCCAACCAAATACTGAGTAAACGTTTAAGCCAGTAAAGATGCAGTTAAATCTCCAATGTATTGCGGTTCTCCTATAAAATACAATCATAAAATACCACAAAACCACTAGGGTTTCCTAGAAGTCAGGGGTATGGAATGTTGCTAACAACACATTTCTATGCCATGAATAAGAAAGTGCATAACCTCAGAGGTAAACTTTAGCTACAGGTGAGGTCACATGTTAAACCAACAACAAATAAGGCTGCACTCAGGGACGCTGTTGGGAACAAATACTCACATTTTGCAGTTCTTTGCCAGATGCATCAGACTGTTTTCTGTGATGTCGGTTAAAAAGTTGAGCTTCAAAGTTTCCAAGTCCACTGGTCCTGCTTCAGCTAACCGGCACACACTAACAAAAATACATTGCAAAATTATCTGAAGGTATCTCTTTAACCCTCTGCACCCCTCTAATCATCAGATCCCTATAGTCAGCACAGGTTGAGCCAGAGACTGCAACATACAGTACCCACCTTATTAATATAACCCTTTGCAATGACAAATATTACTCAAAACCCATGTTTTCCATTATGAATGCTGACTGAATATTTAGCCAGTTCAGCTGTTAATCAACAATTTCCTTCAAGTTGCTTAACAATAACAAATATGCATAAAGCAGCAGTTATGTTTGAGAAAGAGAATACCATATGCATTAATGGAAGTGCTGTTCAATTTTGGGTGAAAACAAAAAAAAAGTTCTTTTATTAACTGACCTGCTAATTAAACTTTCACAACTCACTCACTCAGTTTGGGGCCTGTCCAATCACCTTAACAGTGGCAACAGAACTAACTAATGGACCCACATTTCAGCAATCTTTCCCCTGTCACCATCTATTAGGGCTTTGTACCAAGGAGAACCGTTCTGGGGTCCAATGATGTTGCCATGGTTTTTTTTTTTTTTTTTGTAGCAACAGGTGTTTCTATAGTTAAACCGTTTAACTTTCGGCATTAACAAAACTATCAACGCAACAGGTGCTTGCCAAGAACATGCTCCTTTCATCACTGTCACCCTTTCCCCACTGCTTATCAGGTCGTTACAAAAGTCTTGTCAGTTTTTTTTAATATTATGTTCATATGGGGTTCATTTTGTGCCTGCTCGTGAAGGTGTATGTAGATAAGTTATACATCGTTTAGTAGCATGTGCTTTGGCACACATTATGCCAGACCTACCTTTTTAAAAATCATAAAATAGATATTTGTTTCAGGTTTCTGAGTGAAGCGTGGATAGAGACGTTTTTCATGCCATTTTGCTTCACAAGTTCAAAACCGGGCCACAAAGCGAGCGAGGCAACTCGTAACATTAAGCGACCATGGGGCGAGGACTCAGCAAATGAGTGCAAATACAACAGTGGTTTGCAAAGTTTTGATCGGGAGATGTGAGCCTCGAAGATAGGGAACGTAGCAGATGCCCTTCCAGCTGTGATGACGACCGTCTGAAAGCCTCAGTTGAGGCCGATCAAAGAAAAACACTGCGAGAAATTGCTGGAGAGCTTGACGTGAGCACTGCGACTGTTTCCAGGAATCTTGATGCAATCGGCCAGTTGAAAAGGCTTGACAAGTGGGTGCCTCACAAGTTGAATAAACAACAACAAAATAGTTGATTGGAGATCTGCTCTTCGCTTGTCATAAGAAACAAAAACGGATCCTTCATGACAATCACAAATGATCAGCACAGAGTCTTGACAGAGACAAGGCCCCTAACCACATTCCAAAACCCAGCCTCCAACCAAAGGAGGTCATGGTCACTGTCTGGTGAACAGCAACTGGTGTCATCCACTATAACTTCTTGCAACCTGGCAAAGCCATCACAGCTGAAAGATACTATCATGAATTAAACATTGTTCATCAGAAACTCTCCCAACAGCAGCCGCCACTGGTGAATCGAAGAGGCCCAATCCTGCTCCACGACAATGTTCATCCTTTCGACTTGTCAGAAACTAAATGTTTTGGGGTACGAAGTTCTCCCTCACCCAGCTCATTCACCACACCTTTCTCCCACAGTCCATCACCTTTTCAAACACCACGAAAGCTTCCTCCGTATGAAATCCTTTTCCAACCAAGCAGTGAATGAAACTGCCTTCCAACAGTTTATCGACTCCAAGAATCCAGATTCTTTACAAAATGGTAAAATGCGCTTGTAACTCATTGGCAGAAGTGTATCAATTGTAATGGAACTTACTCTGATTAATAAACTTCAAGTTCAGTAACAATATGAAGTCTCACTGTTGCGGTAAAAAAAAACCAACAAAACTTTTGTAACAAGCAGCCATCCACCCCCGGCTGAGAAATCTCCTCCAACAACTTACCTTCTGCATGTACATCCTGTTGAGCTGATGTCCAGGTACTGCAGACAACGACAACTTTTGGCCAGGTGGTCAATACTTTCATCTGTAATCAGCCGACACCCACACACGTCGATACTCCTGCAACACGAAAGAGAAACGTTGGTACAGTACTTTCTTACGCCTGTATTGCCAACTGTAAACCAGGAATTAACTTCTCTAGCCCCTGAAAGAGGTAAATAAAAGCACTCTTTTAGAACAAAATATTCTTCTCACTGTCCTGTGGTTTCCCAATATATATCTACCACAAGCACCAAAAAGAAGAGTGTCAACATCAGCATCTGGTATAATCCACATTACTAGTATTCTCTAAACAAGCAAGCGGACACCTGTAGCCAGAATGGAGTGAAGATTGGCCGGTGCAAAGTGTCAGTCATGCATGTATCAGGAACATTTTGAAAATAGACAGCAAAGATATCTCAGCATGCCCAAGGGACTGTCAAAAAGATCAGCCCTCCAGCTGTTGGTTCCCTTCCATGACCCACCTTATGTAAATAAACTTGACAATGATTGCGAATGAATAAGACATACTTCTTAGCCCTGTTCCTTTATTCTCAGCCCAACCACTCATTTTTGTAGTTAGAAGAACTGCTTGCTTCTGGTGTTTTATAACTTGAACTCCTACAATGTAGCAGACAAGGACGTCTTGGTCAAACAATATTTTCTTTTTTTGTTATAAAATAAATCCAAAAATCCTACAGTAGCTGCCATGCTCTCATATTCACTCATGAAGTCTATCAAGGGAGGCTACTGCCAAGACCAAAATGTCTCTTATTCACAAAATCTACAACCATGACAAACTGATGCGTGTTATAAAACATTTCACCTAACTAACTGGCTGCCATCGAGTCCAACACCACTGCAAGCAACTTTTGTCTTCTAAAGAACTGGAAACAAACAGCCTTGGCAAACCTAGTAGCCACACAGAAACTGTCTTCATCAGTCAGACTTCGTTATCACTTGAGTTTACTGCCACCATGAAGCCGGTGCCACTCCACATTTCCTAATGGAGTGAGGTGCCTGTAGAGCTTTTCACCAGAAACATACAAAAAATTTGTTTGGATTTTCTAAACAAAGCCCCCCCCCAAACCTCTTTTTTTTTTTTCTTTAAATGATCTTTAAGTCAAAAGAAACTGCAAGATCATAGAAAGGTATTTCTGTTGCATGATTGGTAAGTCTGGAAAGGGGAGATTACTCTGGAGAGGGTTTTTTTTTTCCAGTCTAAGCCAAAATCGGATATTGGCCAAAAAGGTTTGTTTGCTTTTGTGCAACTGTTGAGTTTGGCCTCCCTCCCCCTTAAACTGTTACACTGGTTTGACCGCAAGGTCATAGGGATTTTATATTAGTAGCAGCAGATTAAGTAATTAACTACTAAAGTGGTGAGAAAATACCAAAACCCTCTACTTTCTGTAAATGTCACATCACCATTAACCACCTGTTTATTCTGAAACCTGACAGGTAAGCAAGCACCCAGGTTTGGGAGAACACCTGTTTATTCTGAAATCTGACGGGTAAGCAAGCACCCAGGTTTGGGAGAACACCTGTTTATTCTGAAACCTGACGGGTAAGCAAGCACCCAGGTTTGGGAGAACACCTGTTTATTCTTAAACCTGACAGGTAAGCAAGCACTCAGGTTTGGGAGAACACCTGTTTATTCTGAAACCTGACAGGTAAATAAGCACCCAGGTTTGGGAGAACACCTGTTTATTCTGAAACCTGACAGGTAAGCAAGCACCCAGGTTTGGGAGAACACCTGTTTATTCTGAAACCTGACAGGTAAGCAAGCACTCAGGTTTGGGAGAACACCTGTTTATTCTGAAACCTGACGGGTAAGTAAGCACCCAGGTTTGGGAGAACACCTGTTTATTCTGAAACCTGACGGGTAAGTAAGCACCCAGGTTTGGGAGAACACCTGTTTATTCTGAAACCATGCATAGCACTGGCAAAATATTAGGAAGAATTAATGCTTTGTCGTGCAAACACAAAGTGTGGAGAAGACCAGGCATCCTGGTCTGTGGGATTGTATCCCAGTCCTGGCACACAATCTATATTAGGGAGTCCCTGGAAGTGGGTTTACTGGGACACTTTTGTGGGGATTGGTTGTAACATCAACACAGGTTCAGACTCACCTTATTTTAGGCAGCTGGTTGGCAATCATATTCATTGAAGTGTTGGTGATGTAGGGGCAGTTGGCGAGAGCTATCGTGCACAGTTGAGGACAGTTGTGAACCACTTTCTCTATACAGTTGTCTCGGATCTACAAAAGTTAAAAACAGCCTTCCAGCCAAACGACGACAGTACCAAAATACACCTCATCATATCTCACATCCATAGACTTTGAAAGGTAACAATTTTTAGACGCTCTGCTCTGAAATAGCATTAAAGCCCAAACAAACAATACGGCTATAACTACAAACCACACGTACAGCATTCAACAATAACATGCATTCCAGCTACTTTCTACTATCTTCTTGTTTTTCAACATTTTTGACAAGAGAAATAACAATCATGTACAATTATTGTACAGTGCAGTGCGTAAAATAATACTCGGCATTAGAAAATAAATGCCAAAGGTCGTAATTAATAAACATTTGTGATGAGTTAGCAAACAGAAATAGAATCGACAAAACATCAGTGCATCATCCTGAGAGAGGAGATATATATATCTTATAATAGTATACTTTAAAATGTCCAAGAGGTCCAGATTTCAAATATTTCCTGGTTAACAGATGCATGAAGGAATCCATGGAACTGAGGGAAACTTAGCAGGTCAACTATTACTGCATGCTACCAATGGCACCACAAATACATGGAAACTTGCAAAGTAAAATACATTTTTAAAATTAAAAACCAAATCTACTAATCCCATACTCACTCACTCTCTCTATAGGGACTCACCAATGAAACCTCAGGTAATTCAATGTTTACTAGCAGGGTGACTATCAGAAAGGGAGAGAACTGAGAACTATTACCTGTAGCCAACTATTGAGAACGTCCCTGCAATGCCAGACATTCTTATTACCTCTCTGCTTAACTAAGCTGATGGCATATTTCATCACCTGTGCCTCGAAGCAGCAATCTAAAAGCAATCTTCCTCTAATTTCCTAATTTTTTTTTTTTTTTAAACACACCTGTCCTACAAAGTGGACATTGTCTAGGATTAAAATTTCTTTCCACAATTTTTTAGTAATGGATAAATATTTTCTAAATTCCCACCGACTGAACCCCCTGCATAGTTTTTGGGCTTGGAGTTCTACATCTAGAGAACTCGCAAAAAATTAAATCTCACCTGCGAGCAGCCTCTCAGGTCAAGGTTCTCCACACTGCTGAGGCTGCTAGATAACTCAGCTATACACAGGTCACTGAGCTGGAGAGAGAGAGAGAGAGAGAGAGAGATAGAGAACAAACATGGAGATTATGGTAGCAGCCATTGTAGGAAAAAAAAACAACATAAGAAAAGATAATAGTGTGACAACAAAGTATATATGGCAATGATAGATGAATAACACACATATCCCACTATCCTCTAATACCTTTCTGCTTTGGATATCCATCACAAGAAAGGGAAATATTATGTAGAACTAGGAGCGTTCACACGAAGCCCGGCTAAGCGGTATTTCCATAATATCCGGTCAAGTTTAATTTGAATGCCTCTATACATAGATATAGAGAGAGAGATCACAGTGTAGAGTTAGGTGAACATTAAAAATCAAAATAAATAATTAACATCAAGACAGTTAATTTTAAAAAAAAGAACTGTGTATAAAAGCAGTTCGTATACAGACTGACAAAAACAGCAGCCATTATCAACAGTCAGCCCTGCCACTTCTATTACTAAAATCATGCATGAATGTTAAGACTATCAAACAATAAAGTTACCAATAAAGTACAATAAATTAGAACGCCTTTCTTTGGCCAGAGAAAAGACTGTCACAAATTTAAATTTCTAAAATTATTCACTAAAAATAACCATCAACACAATTCTTAAATTAATTACACTGCTAACTCCACTTAACAGTATTTCATTTCACTCCATTAACAATTCTATTACTAAAAAAACTAGCTTCTGCTGATAACTAATTGTCGTGTTAGAATCTTGGCTCCTGACTGTACTTAGCCAAATACATTTGTCCCCCATCTACTTGCTCAAAACCGCTAATTAGTATGATGGAAACGACTATTGGGTCTTGTCTTAAGCACCTAGAAGCCAAACTCCACAGATCTAATGTTTCCAATCATTCAGTGTATTCTGAATACTTAAGATCTAGAAATATTCTAGTAAATCCATATCATTTCTCAAATAAAGGACTCCTCAACAACGTAGCCAAGAGGAGACCAAACCAAGGATTTACACACGGGAACTACTTCATTTTCATGTTTGAAATTCCAATCAGCAATTCTCAGCTTAGCGTTTAGTTTGTTTTCAACTGAGATACACTGTTCTTCATCAAGTGAACTTTTGTTTTCCAGTTCAGTGCACCCCATATATAAGATGGTGGCGGTCAGCCCACGGTTTGTTTTAGATAAATGCAAGACACCGCCACACGGGGCATTTGAAGTAATTAACCAGAGTAACAATGATAAAGTTTTAGTTTCATTGTATCCAATTTGGTTCATGCAGCAGGGGGGAAAAAAAAAATAGGAAAGGTTTCATTAACTTTACTTTCAAATTTCCCAGATCCTTCTAATGTCAACTGTAATTGTCTATAGAGCATTTGTTAGCAAAGGAGCAGCTCAGCTTCGCATACCTCCCTGCCATGGGTTGTTGTTTTTTTTTTTTAACTCTTCTTCCTCAGCCAGTCATACCCCAATTTCCTCCCATATCTAGAAGTGGGAAAGTTCTAGTGGCAATTTCCCTGCACTTCTCGCACAGAACCAGCATCCGTGGCCCACGACCGTCCAGCCGGCAGCCACACGTTAGTGTGTGGAAAAACAACAACACTCCCTGGATGGTTCCGTAGTAATCTTCAGTCGGTGTGCAGATGTCTTCTCAAACACATACCCTCCAGTGATTTTCCCTGAGCAGAAATTTGGGGAGGGGGTGGGTGGGGGGAGAGAGGCACAACGTCAACAGTGTAGCAAGAATGGGGAAAAACTCCACTCACCTTGTTGCACTGGCCCAGCTTCAGGGTGTGAAGTTTCGTGCACTGGCTCGCCAGACATCTGATTCCCTTTGAAGTAGTGTTGAAACATCCGAACATCTCTAGCACCCGCAAGCTGGAGAGAGAGGGAGAGAGAGAGAGAGGGGGGTGGAGAAAAAAAAAAAGAAAAATCTCTCATCATCAGTGTCTGTTTTTTTTCCCCCCCACCCCTTCAAACTGAGAGATTTCCAAATGACTACGACACCCAATTTTCATTGGCCGAGAAGTTTCTAAATCCCCAGCCAACATCGGACCGCAATATTTATACACAAGGAAGGTCACGGCAAATTTGTCCTGAACAGCGCAAGGTATAAAAATTGCCCACCGAAATTTTTTTAACATTTTCACCCCGAAATACAGAAAAATTAGTACGAGATGGAGAAAAAGGGACAAAGGGACAAAAAAATCCAGAAATCCATATGATGCAGATTGGTAGATAAGTACGCAATGGCCAATACATCAACACTAATCTCCTAAGACAACTGCTGATGTCATGGGGTCCGGACAACGACAGAGGTGGGGAGCTCTGGATTGTGGAACCATTCAGCAGTGGACCTTTGATACCAGCTTAATCCCCATTAAACAGCATCCATTAGTTCTGCAAGCAGTCCTGATCTCAACCAATAAACAGCTTCTGGCTGAACCTTCATCTGCTTGTCTTTGCTCTTACATATTTCAACTGGAATGCAGCTGACTTTTGATAAAACTTTCTGTAATGAATACGGAACTTTGTTGTTTCATTGTCTATACGTTTTATCAAACAAAATTAGATTATTAAATATCAGCCTCTTAATCAAAACTATCTGATGTCATTAAAAAAAAAAAAATTTTCTACTGCTGCTGTTATCAATCTGTTTCTTCTTTTCAAACCCATTCTGACTGTCGAGGTCTAAGGACGTGTCCCAGCAGCGAGCTAGAAGGGGGGGGAAGGTGTGGGATGTCAGCCCTGGTGACCAAGAAAATTACCTAGGCACGGCTGGAGGCTCTTCAGTGGGAATCAAGGTGCCGGCCAGCCCAGAGTTACCTGCATCATCTTTACCACATGCCTGGAAAAACCATACTAGACCACCATGTTAGAGAAGTGTGAGTTTAAACCAAGCCCATTCTGACTGGAATTTGAACTCTGGCCCCTGGCCTAGCAGACCAGTAGTCTGCCACCAGTTTTTCTTATGGCTGCTTTCAAAAACCGTGTGGTACATCTGCTACTTTAACTATAAATCAAGCTGGAGTTCTCATAAAAAAGGATTTGCTAACTGACTGCTGACAATGTAGCAGACTCAACAACAACAAAAAAAAAATGGCAACATTGCAATGACAGCTATGAGAGAGACTTCAATAGGCGGCATGGCAACCATGAGACTATGATAATGGTGAGCAAACAACAGTGATAGAGGAATAGTCAACAAAGACAGTATTCACCCACCTTTTACAATGCTTCAATATCACCGTTTTCAATCCCTCGTCTGTAATCATTCCACAACCATTCAAATATAGATTTTCCAACCTGAAATTTATTTATAAAAAAAAAAAAAATGTAAAATTCCGAACACACCTCATGCTTAGTAAAGTCGGCTCATCCTTCCCCTCAGGCAAACAGGAATGTCGTTCTGTGAATTTGTAAATATAGTCCATTGAAAACAATAATTTCCTGTGCAACAACCAGAGTGCTGAAGAGAAAGAATCAAGGCATCAAGTTAGTATCTGCTATGCTCCTGTCACTTACCAGTAACCCAGAAAGCAACGAGGATGAGGAGGAGAAAAAACACCAGGGATGACTACCTTAAGGGGTCCGTCTGTCCTCACCTTTCAACACCGTTTGATATAGCTGCCAACCCACTGTCTGTCACTGTGCACCAGCTAGAATCCACGCTCGTCAGATTGTGGCACAAGGAAGATGCAGTCAAAATCTTGTCGCCAGTCAAGTCACCCTTACTGCAGCGACTGAAGTTCAATTCCTTCAATAAAGGAAACAACAACAACTCAAAACAATGGCCATGTTCAAAGAAACCTCCTGCTTTAACACACGATAGATCAGATTTTACAAAACAAAAAAGAATAACCATTAAGATCCATTTCTTTTTAAAGAATCAACACAACATTTTCTGGGAACAGAATTTCTCTCTAACCGCCAACTGAATGTAAACAAGAAACAGTAATCAAATATATGCTTTGTCCGTTTCCATTTTCACGCAACTCCATCACCATAGATTGATTCCTAATTCCCACATCACTCTTCATAGCACCAGACATCCATTATCACATTCACCATTTCCTATGGGATACAAAAAGCTGTGGCCAACAGCTCTACTATGATGCTTCCAGCAGTTCACTCAAATTTGGAAGGATTGTCGCAGAATGCTAAGAGGGAATGTAACAAAGCGCAGTTATCTGAAACAAGCAAGAATGCTTCAAGATAGAAAACGCAGTGTTTCAGCTCATTCATCTCTATCGTGTCACATTTATCATTAACACACCTCTGCGCTGCGACTAGCTTATATCATTCTTCCAGTTACTGAAGTTACCATTCTTACACTGTCAGCTCGGGCCAGGAGTCAGCTGAAAAAAAAAAAATCTGAGGGAAAAGTACGCAACTGAGATGTAGGCTACACTCAGAAAAATACCACTGGCAGGCATTATCATCAGGACCAGAAACTTGGTCAATGCCATTTTTTTTTTTTTTTATTTCTACACTATCTATCCTGATACATAGCTGTCAGCCAGGTGCGTGCACACATGACACCTCAGACAGAGAGACAGACAAATTCATTCTTGGCCACAGAGAATGCAAAATACAATTAACCCACACAGTGTAATACTTATTATGCCGTGCTGAGCTAAATCAAGTTACAGTTAACTCATGCCAAATGATCAGAGACCACAGAAGCAACTTCCTCATGACATTCGGATGCTATCACTTTTAGTTGGCTTTATGCGTGCTAACATTTAACCTGTAGTTGGCCTGACCGAGATACATAGCAAGGTCCTGATAAGGGACTGCAGACTTACACACAATGACTCAGAACATCTTTGAAAGAGTTTATTCAAACCCTCAGCTGTCACCATTTCCCCATGGCACTGAATGAAAGCCAGATTTGTTGGACGCTTGTTCGCTATTTTCAGCAACCAATCGTCACAGAGACTTTTCTTCTTCAGCACAATCCTTTTCCCTAAAAAAACAAAACAAAAAAAAACAAAAAAACATTCTTGTTTACCTGTATTTGTGCATGGGAGGAAAATGAATAGCAGTCACCCTTCAGTTCATCTGCTTCACACAAAAATACAACACTGAGGTGTGTTCGTCTTCTTTTCCCTTGATAATATATCTATAGATCCTTAACCATTTATACCCCATACTATTAGAAGTTCAATACTCAGCAGTACATTTACAGCAGGATACAAGTTTTCCAAGTAGAAATATTGTTTCATTTGTGTTTTTTAGCTGGATTGGGTTGGGTTGGGTGGGGAGACGGAAAGAGATGATTCAGTCACATTCGGAGAATGGAAACAAACATGTTCTTAACGAACTCCAGATGCAGTTGGTCATCTCCAAGATGAGGTTCTCCACGTAGGGTGGCGTATTGGGGATGGGGAAGAGAGACTTGCGGGGGATTCTGGATCTATTCAAACAGGATCGCCCATGACGAAAGCTTGTCAGCAACTCTTCACAAGATCCAGAGTGAGAACACAGCGTGCCACAAGGCTGGACAACCGTAAAGGCAATTTAGAAAACAAAAAGTTCTCATTAACTTAGCCTAAAAACCAAAATAAATAAATGGAGAAAACGGCAGCGACAGGGAGTGTTGTCCTGCATAAGGTGGAGAAGCAAGAAATTCTGCACAAATTAAGCGCTTAGATAATGAAGCAGTAGAGGGAGAATTTAAGGAGCTTGACATAAAACAATGGCTAGAGATCGATTAAGTTTCAAAACCAAAGCAGATTTTGCAGCATTAGAGACTTCTGAGACTCAACAACTCAACCCAGAGGCAAAGAAACATGAACATTCCCCTAATGTGGATATTTAAATTAACATGCAAGTGTTTTCATCTGTCTGTCTGTGTCTGTTTCGGCGTGTGCACGTGTGCGTACACAGAGCTCTGTTACAATGCATCCATTTTTCTCATTTAACTGGTGAATTTTGTTTAAGTTTGAAATCTTCAGAAGTTTGGTTGGGGGAGGGGTAAACAGAGACTTTAGGTAACAAACTGATTTTGATTGCTTGTTTTCACTGTTTCATTCGCCTTTGATCAGTGGAATCTTGACTGGCTTTTAAACTCCAACAAGGATGTGCCTACCTCACCCTTTAAAATGGACAGCACGTGCTGCCAAAAATCCAGCACAGGCGTAGAAAAGGGAACTGACCAATCCCTCCCTCCCCCCCCACCCTCGTGACAAAGCAACCGGTCTATACTCACACAGTGACTCGTCCATCGCCACTCGGTGGAACTGCGTGCACACCTGGCCACTATGCAGTTTGTTGACCAGATCCAGAAAAGAAAAAATGTACAGCAAAATTTCATCTGGTAAGCACTGCCATTGGGAAATACTCCCATCCTGGATTTTAGGGGTCTTTAAGAAAATTAAAAACAAACAAATACATACAGATTAGGCATCATCAATTTTTAAAATAACCCATCATGTTCATGTGGACAACAAGCAGCTTCCTTCTTATTCAAATTTAAAAAAAAAAGTCTAAATATCAAATAGATGGGGGGTTTCATTCTATCCTTATTCTGTAAGTTGTGACTTAACGAAAGAGGATTTTGGATCATATGTACATTTAATAGTATTGTCTTTAATGAGAATGAGGGGGGGGGGTGTGACTTCAAAATAAGTACTGAAAAGGGGCAGTCCACTTTCACTTGTCTTTTCTGCACACCTCATCAGTAAACCAATTAGTATTACAGATTTTCTAAAAATCAATCACTGATCATCTTGATAAAGTCAGACATCTGTCTCTCACTGATCGGTGGAGGAAAGCATGACAAGCTACTTAATCCATAATGGACTCCAGATTTTTCAAGACAGTTTGATACGTTTGTATAATAACAACAACAACAACAACAATAAACCATGAGCATTAATCTATGAAAGCAGAAAATCCTCACATGGATAATATATACAGAAGAGGCCAGGTTTGGTTACTACAGTCTAACAATAGAAAACACCTGCCACTTACCATTTCCAGATATTTTATATAAGATAACCGTGCACTCCCCATACCTGTGGAGGAAGATTTTTTTAAAAATAAAATCAAGTCAACAAAGGGATGAATGTTTAATGAGAAAAAAAAACTACTTTTGATTAGTTGTTCCTTGAAGAAACAAAAAGCCAGCCTAAAGTTCCACACCTTGAGTAGTATACCTAAGGGGACTTACACATGGACTTTTATGGAGGGGTAACACAAAAGCCCCCTTGTGTACACTGTCACCCTCTCAAACCCCACCCTAAAACATGGTGCCACTCCCCTCTAGCCACTACAAACACTGAGATCCAAGATCATGTTTACATACTGGTTTAGGGTAGCAGCAGCTCTTAGCAAAATGACGTTTTTCCAATGTACCTTGCTCACCTCACTCTAAACAAATTCAACACCATCGAAACACAGGTGGAAATGAAAAAAAAAAATACTCCCAGGTAAAAAAAATTATACACACATATATATCTAAAAATTCAACAAAAAAGTAATATAACAGGTGCACCTGATGCTAAATCATAAATAGATATAGATCTCAAACTTTGTGTGACAACCTAATTTCAAGCAATTCTTTTTTCCGCTTCTATATAAAGTTATCTCTCTCAACACATCTTTGATGCAACCTAGTCAAAATACATAGAAATGTCTTGTTTTAATTTTCAAACAAATATTCACTACCAAAATGTTTGCCCGGGATATCTGCGTAACTAAGCGTAGTATCTTGTAATTTAGAGTTGGGAAGCCAGTGTGACCCAATGGTTAGACTACTGGTCTCCCACGGTCGAGGGCCAGGTTAGAGTTTGGCATGCCCTCCTTTAGCGGGTTTTCCTCTTGCTCCTCACCGACTGATCTGGGTCCTCCAGCTTCCTACCACATCCAAAACTGAGGAGTTCTAGTCGGGACTTTCCTGCACAACAACAACAACAACAAAATAGTGCTGTGACAGGCTTCAGTGACTCAGGTTGGGAAATAGTCAAAATGTACCTGCTACTCACTTGCCAGCATCCCTAAATTTAGAATGCTAAATGCTTTTCACATTCCTACACCTTCCAACCCCCCCCCACCCCACTATACACTACATGTCCACTCTCTCTTACCTCCCTTGTTCCAAGCTGCCAGCTGTTTCAAAAAATACAAAATGTTGAATACGTTTTTACTTCACTAAATAAAAAGTTGACTTCAATTTTTGGAAAGAAATTTACCAAGGGATACTGCAATGAACATTAATTACCATATCAATTATTTTGATAGATTAACACTTAAGCTTGCAAAGAATTTGATGGATCTATCGAAAGACCCTGCGACCATTTTTACTGGGACTTGAGGACATTTTTTTTTCTTTTCTTTTAGAAGAAAGAATTAAATCTCTCTCAATCTTTTAAGTCTTTTTTAGCCACAAATTGTTCAAAATCTTCTTGAAGAAAACCAGCAATAAAAACTCGTGAATAAAGTCCTTCAATAATACGGGTATTAGCAAAGAGAGATGATGCAGGTGCCAAATCTTCCTTAAGCAAACAGAGGCAAACTGAAAACACCTACGCCATCTCTCAGTTCTTAAGCCAATTAGGCAGACAACAACAAAAAAAATCGAAGAAAAAACTTTTTAAAAAGATCCAATGAAGTTACATTTAAAAAAACAGCAAGTTACACCACCAGTATCCTAAGATGGACGGAATAAATATGAAAGTTACAAATGCTGCTCTTGATGCTTGTCTCTTTGATTTAGAGATCATGGCATCAAAAATCTATAGACTTTCGAGTCTCTTTTTTTAGATCAAGATTTTTTTTTCAAGTTAAGAAAGCGTTTTTCAATTTATATTACTTGCAAAGTTTAAAGACACTGAAACTAACGAGAGAGGAGTGGATGTACACCTTACTGACTGAAAGTGTGCGCGCGTGTGACTGAATCTAACGAGAGAGGAGTGGATGTACACCTTACTGACTGAAAGTGTGCACGCGTGTGACTGAATCTTTGCAGTTGTTTCGTCTGACGGAATTATAGGCGTACAATCAGATGGTAATAAGTTTAATGGTTTGCTTTTCTTTAATTTCTTTTACGGAATTTTGCTAAATAAATAAATGCAGCAACACATTTCTCTTGAGGTTTCTTTTAAGTGAACATTAAAGCAGAAATTAATAAGAGCTCTTGTGGGAGGGGAGGGTACTCTGATAATGAATAAAGATTAACTACACTGAAAATGTCCTATTCATTTTATGAAATAGAAAAAAAAAATATGAATTTCTGATTTTAAAATAGACGTGTCACAAATTAATACATTTTTTTTTTTAAAAAAAGGAGACTTGTGAGTTATTTTATGCTGAACCAAACACAACATCTACCAAAACTTGTAGATATTGTTAGGACAACCAAAAGCGTTATCCAGATTTAATGACATTTTTTATGAAGATGCAGTGAGGGTAAGGTTGTGCAGCTCTTGGGGATATTTTTTTATTAAATATCAGAAAAACCACTTTGCCAACTTAAAGTGCAATAGCCACGAGTTTTACAGAAACACTAGCATACACACCGGTGGACTTAAAGCTGCAGAAAAGGGTCCATATTTGAAAAGTGGAAGCGGCTGTTCACGTGGCATAGAAGATCTTACAGCCAAAAGTGTTAATGGCATTTTTAAGTGTGGAAAAGTGATAAGCAGATTTGTTGTTAAAAGTGTAATACTTGGACCTAACTCTATATTTAAAGGCACACGCCTATTTTAGGTTCCATTCTTTAGTTATTAAACAGAAACATCATTAACTAACTGATACAGAAAAATACGATTAAAAATGTATACATTTTTGGGAAATTTTTGTCCAGTGCACACTGGACTTGTAAGTAAACAGTTAATAAGAACATTTATTATTTTGATTTCTTTTGGTGTACCTTCACCTACTGATTTATTAAAATGTGTTTTAAAAGTCAGCAAAGACACTTAGGAAACTTCAAAAATATTCTTTATCGCACACATGAAATTCAAAATAGGAAGTTATTTGTGGTTAGTTATGCTTTTAAAATATGGCTGAATTTGCTAAAAGTATAGAAGAAACTAAAACTTTACAAACAGATAAGATTTTTCAGTTATCTTAAGCTTGTCAAAAGCATAGATCAGAAGTTATGGATAAAATTAAATCTCTAGAATAGATGAGCAAGGCAAAAGTGTAGATAGAAAATGTAGTTCTATTGTTGCTAGCAAAATTAATGAGATAAAACTAAGATCATTTTTAAGATTCAAAATTACAAAGCATTAATATAAAAGAAAAAGAAAACAAAACAAACACTAAAGTTATTTATGACAAGCATTGTTGTTTCTGTATCACTTTCATCTGGTGTTACATTTATATCTATTTTTTTCTCCACTTGCAGTCACATCAATTATCACCAGTGCGTTTGCTTTAACATCTCCTATAATAACTATTTTATCAAGCAAATTGAAGATACAAAAAGAAAGAGAAAAAAAAAAGCATAAAAATGAATTTAAAAACTAAATAAACCATTTTCTCTTTTAAAAAAAAAAGATGATGATATTTAGTTTATATATCAAAAAATCCTGAATTTTTAGACAGAATTGCTGCTGCAAAATTAAAAGCTTTTAATGATACAGTAAAAATTAAGAATGGCCATTTGCCATAGCACAAGATAGTGATGAATTTTATACGTATGAACAGATAATTTATGACAGCGATACTGTGTATTTAGTGATTAAAAAGACGAAGATTATAAATATTGCAAAATTCAGCTAATAATGATAAAACAACTAAGTAGTAAGTAGCTGAGGTGATGAAAGTCCAAAATAAACCACAGACTGCGCCTCACAAAGGCATACTTTAAAAACCAAGACATTTTTTTTTTTACAGTTCAGTTGCCAACCATAAACAGAACTTTTACTGGTCTAATTTAATCAAATCGCTATTTAAGGCCATGGGCTTCACTCAGGTATGTTCTGTCCTGATTTGGAATTAAGTGTCATGGAATCGAATCCCTGTTCATATACTATCAGAAAACCCTTCATTAAAAGAAAGATCTGTGCACACGCCTATATTCTTGTTTCATTAAAAGCTTTTTTTTATTTTTTTTTTGCAAGTAGAACAATCAGAAATAAGGTTCACACTCAATTCAGACTTGTGGTTCTTTCGATTTTCTTTAGCTATACACATACTGGTCGGGGGGGGGAGACAAGAACTCAATGCAAAGCAGGCCATTGTCAACGCAGCCAACTTACCCTGACTAGTCACGGCAGTGGGGTTGCTCTTGCTAGCCGTGGAACCATTTGTCTGCTTCTTGCAAGCAGAAGGCAAGACATGACTGTTCGACTGCGACGACCATGGTCTCTGGTGTGGAGCTCCACTGCCTCTCCTTGTCTGTCGACGGTTGTTCTCGTTATTTGAATTCGCAGTCACACTGCATGGTTTTCTGAAATTCACAAAACCAAGTATTTTCCCCTTTTGAAGCCTGATTTTAAAAAAAAGCAGCAAGCAAACAGGGTTAGGGCAACTGATTTACAGAACACAGTCCAATGTTGGTTAAAAGCAAAGTTGACTAATTAGCCTTTACCAGTTTTTGGAAGGCTTGACGGCCATCAGAGACAAGTGAACCCTTTGGACCTTCTTTTCTGCAAGTAATGCATAAGTGCCTTTTACTCAACTATGGTTTATAGCAGAACAAATCTGGTGTTTGTTACAGTTTGTCAGTCAGATTTGACTGCCTGTCCTAATGTGTAGGAGACGATCACTGCAGAGAAAATGCACTGCAACCTGGTACAGACCTAAACCATCTCCCCTCTTCAGGGTGCCTGCTGATGCTCCTGTGGTAGGATGGTTCTGTAAAGCATTGTGAAACCATACACATGTCCTTCAAACTCATCATTTCACTTCAAAATCACCAATCCTCAAAAAACAAAGCAAGCAAGCAAAATACATAAGCTGGTTTAAATCCATTAAATGAGTCTTTGTGACAAAATACTGCATGCTCTTACCTGCCAGAGTGAGAGGTCTTTCGTCCACCTTGATAAGAAACCTTAAAATACCCTGGTCTTTGATCAGCTTGGCTGTTCTTACTGGCTGGCAAATCATCCTGGACTTTCTGAAAATCTATGCTTGACCGAGTTCTTAACTCTCGTGGGTGGAACGATGACCAAGCTATGCTAGATTTCTCCCAATGGCGATGGTATGTCTGAGCCACTAAACGGTTACAGACACTCTGATTGAACTGACCCGCAGCTGCACTTACTGGCCTTTGATTCATTCGCTTTGGTCCTTTTGTTTTGCTACTTCCATAATTCCGAATGACTTTCTTCCTCTCAGCAACCTGATGGAAACCTGTACTCTGGTCAGCTCGCTCAATGGTCTGCATCTCGCTTAGATTCTGGGCAGGTACAATTGGCAAGTCACCAACTGTCATATTAGCAGCAGCTATTTCTTCGTCCATCTGAAAAACCGACCTTGAACCATCATCCTGTGAAGAGGAGCCATCGTAGCATTCAACCTCTTTATAAACCAAACTTTCACTGTCGTATTGCTTGCTTTCAAATCTTTCTCCACGACAATGCGGTCTCTCGTCAAAGAAAGCTGAAGACATTTGATCATCATGGCTACAGGTAAATAGATCCATATGTTCAGAAAATGACACCTGGGATTCCAGAAACCTGTTTGCACCCTTTTCACTTCCGCTGTCGATGTATTCAATGTCAAAATCAACCAGTTCCATGAAATCCTCTTTCCCATTCTTAGCAAAATCTACATTCTTCCTCGAGGCCCAGTGAGTGTTGGTAGCATCAAGCTTGACCTCGGCTTCCATCACGCTGACAGGGCTTTCACTGAGCAGCACGCTGCCACATTCAATGCACCAGTTGACATTTTCCTCGTTGACATGCCGACACTCTGAACAAATTCTCACCAAAACGATCTGCTCCCATTCCTCATCTTTGGCCTCAATCCTACCTGGAGACTGGTCGATCCCGAGCTTCCCTAACCTCTCAGTAACATCACCCGCCTCGCTCCCCACCCCATCCAGATGAGGTGATCCCAAGTAAACCTGGCAAGCAGCATTGTCTGAAGACTCTGGACAGGTTACCAATTCCACGGGAGAAAGGGACTGAGACTGGAGTAGTTTATTCTGAGTAGCATTGCACACTTGGGACATCTGTGAACTATCACTATTACCAGAATCATGGAAAATTCTATTTAAAAAAAAAAAAAAAAAGGTTATTTTTAAAGATGAAACCTCCCTATCTACTCTATACAGTTGAAAACAAGGAACTATCCAAAGAAGAAAAATACATTTAAAAAATAAACAAACTCTTCCTGTGCTACAATTCACAGCAACAATTAACATGAAATATCAGCAATCTTTTTAAAATGAAGGAAAAGAAAAGGGGTGGAGTTGTTTAACCCTTTGAGTATGCCTGTATATTTACAAGGCATGGGTCAGGAAATATGAAATTACTCTGCCAGGATCAAATACCCACTCCCAATAAATATGCAAACACTCTCTTCAAAGGGTTAATACCAAGAATCATGTCTAACCCAGCTCAGTTGTGTTTTTCTTCAGAAGCTGCAAGAGTTTTCCTGTAATTTTTAGAAGTCATTTCCTTTTAGAAAGTTTAGCACACACATCCCACACACCCCCTTTTTTTTTCATCCTTAATAAACTTCAGGATAATTTTGTAAATAAACTGCTTTCATTAGCACAGCTTTTTGCCAAATCCCATCAACTTTATACTGCATGCTTTTGGGTCCCTGCACTAAGATTTTAAAATTAATTTTTGCTACTTTATTTTCAACAGAATTTTACACCTGAATTTTGTTTTTTTTTCTTCCTTAAATTAAATTTTAAGCTTTTAAGCATCCAAGTTTTGCAATGACACTAATGGTTACCATGACAACAGCAGTAAGACTGAGTGTGGGTTGAAGTTTACCAAGACTTACATTTCTCCACAGACGTGCTTCAGCTTCCGAGCCGCCTTATCAGTGCTCGTTACTTGCACCTGAGATTGTCCAAATGTGGTACTGGCTCCCTTGGGGTAGCTGTCAACAGGCCTTTGTTCACTCCAACAGTCAACAGCAGGATAGTTGTATGACTGGGCCGTAGGACTTCTGCTTGGGTATCTATAGAATTGCTGATGATTTTGATCTTGAGGATAAGTGGTGTAGAAAGGGTGGAAGGAACCAGTGTAATATGTCGGGGACACAAGGGCATTGAAATACCCTACTGTGGGGCTCCCTGGCTGAGTTATCTTCCAGTGTGCTGGAGGCTGGTGGGGTGTCATTAATGGCGAGAAACTTCTTCCATTCATTGTGTTTGGATAGGATCCGTAAAATGCCTTTTGATAGATCTCACCAGCAGTGAAAGTAAATTTCTGTGGGTTTCTGTACTGGCCATAGCTTGATACAGGTGACCCCAGGAAACTTTCCCCCTCTAATTCTTCACCTATCCAAGAAGTCTGCAAATTGCTGTTTCGGCTACCATGGTTGTACTTTGGTGCCTTCCTTGTGTTGTTAAATATTTTCTCCTCCCCCCTTCCTTTCTCGTTCTTCTTTCCTCTCCCTGTCTCCACTTGTTCCACAGGGCTTTGGTGGTGCAGCCATTTCACATCATTCGCAGACTTTTTGTCAGTGAGCACACTTTTCAGTCTCTCGTGACCCCCAAGAAAACCATCTGGAGATTTATTCAGATTGCAATTCGGAACTTTCACTGAATGACACTGGTTTAAAGCATCCTCAAAAGCTTCCAAATCCTGCGTAAAAACCTCAACAGATTCTGTTGGCAATAAACCTGACGTATCCCCAGTACCAATAACTTCAGTGACTCTGTAGTCCCCTTTATCATCATTAAACAAGTTGTTATTGTTGCTGTTTGATCTTCGCCCCCTGGACTGGTAATTGTAGGTAGCAGCGTTGTCAATCCATGCTGTTTTCACCCCTTGGTTATTTACAAATTTCTCCCTGAGCTTACTGCTTTGGTTGACAGAAGACAAATGTTCTTCATGGCGATTGAAATAATTTTTATTTGATAAGTATCGTTGTGTCAACTTTCCAGACTTGCTCGGGTTACGGTCATCTTTGCCCATGCTAATTAGCACCAACCTACAAAATTAAAAAAAGGAATTAGAACGCACCCTTGAGGCATGCTGGCAATGTCATGTGCTACTTGCTTGTTTTTTTTTTCTTCTTTTCATTTAATGTTCGCACAAGCACGAAGCTACCGCCCTCGCTTAGTCTGATAAAGGTTAACCCCGCCAATATCCCTAGCCTTAAATCCCAACCCCAACTCACCAAAGCATGAAATCTGGCTATACTTCTTCCATGATGGTGATCGCATTACTGATACAAAACGGCGATTACTTGTAAATCGCAATATTTCTGCAGTGCTGATTTTCGACAATTAGCTAAAGGTTGACTGGTCACAGCACACAAGTCGTCATTATCGTTGCCTGGCAGACTAGCTGAATGAAAAGCTACCACGGTCTAGATCAAAACACATGCAGGGACCAAGAATACATGAAAACAACAAGAACCATGCCAGGTTAAAAAAAAAGGAAGAGGGGGCAGGCTTGGGCTGAAGCTGGAGAAATAACTTCAGGTACACAAATGCGGTCAGTTCCGCTAAAAGGCTTTTGAGATGAACCAAGGGCTGGTAAAAAAAGAAAGCAACAGTGGTCACGACGACACCTGAGGTGATTTTCTTGCTCTTCACAGAACGCACGCACTATGGGGATGTGCAATCGGCTGCTGATGGAGCAGCAGACTTGGTCAGTCCTCTCATAAAAAATGCCAGGGCCCAAGGTGTGACGTACTGTGGCCTGCAGACTGGATTTCGAACCAGGTAACTGTGCACATTTCTCACCTGGCTGCCAGCCAGCCAGCCAGCCAGACTGCTTCACAACTCCCTACACTGACCAGCACAAGTTTGAACAAGAATTCTCGTTTGAAACTATCTAGTAATAGTCTTGTGCAAGGTGTTTGACAAGGGGAGACAACTGCAAAATATCTCATATTTTGGGATTTTAAAAAAAATAACAACAAAATGCTTGTAATCGTCTTGATTTCGCAATAAGATTGAAATCGCAAAAAAAAAAACTGCAAATGACCACAAAGCAATTTTTTTTTTCAATCTGCAGTATTCAAAACAAGTTACATTGCATTTTCATTTGCTGACATATCTATTCCAAGAATCAGATAAAGCAAAATGTGAAAAGTCTGAGTGCTGGCAACGAGGTTCAACTGAAGTCACTTTAGCAAGGGAAAAAAAAAAGGCTTTTCAATTAGCACCCGACACGGGAGAGGGGGTGGTGGGAGCCACCATGACACCAGCAATAGCAGATGAGCCAGTCTACTCCTTAGCATGCTACCTTTCAGGTAAAAAAAAAATTTTTTTTCAAAAACACAAGATTTCCATTAGGTTCGTTGAAATAAGTCTCAACGACCTCGCAAGCACGACAGACCGTGTTAATCAGGTCGGTGCGACTGCTGAAAGCAATCCTACTGTTCCCAGAACTAGGGATAGTGACACCATTTAACATTAGTTTTATCTAAGCAAATTTCCATCTATCTCACAGACAAAATTAATTTAAAATATCAGATGAAAATAAAATGCCACAAAAGGCTATTATTATAAATTCAATTTTTTTTAAAAAAAAAATGATACATCAGTTGATCTGCTTGTATATAATCAATGCACAAACACAAAGAGCAGCTCTATTCTAACATGGTTCTTCGTTAGAGTAAACTAACATGAATACTCCCCGTTGGTTTTAAGTGGCACAGAAGTCTCCCCACAGCTTTAATGCACGTTAATGTATGATTTTGTTTGAACACAACCCACTAATAAAAAGATTACCAAATATAAGACTTATTAAATATTCTCACATCAATACACCAGTCGCTGCCATCTTGAGTGTTTTGAGCTCTTTTGAAGTAAGATCACAAAAGGTAGTGAGATCAAAACCCCACATGAACATGAAAAGTATGGACAATCTTTTCCTCTTTTTTTTTGGACTCCTTGACAAGAGAGCTACATCATCCCAAAGAAAACTCTAGATTTAATAAAATTCCACTGAAATTAATAACACAGGTATTAATAGAAAGAAAAAAAATTGCCTGAAAATTACACATTTATAAACCAATTTGACTTTTGTACATTTTCAAATTGAGAGAGATTTCTGTAAATGCAAACCTCACATTTGCTTCATTTAGGACTGAAAGCCAGTTAATGACGCTTCAACAAAAGTGCTACCTTTCACAACTAATACTACTATTTATAATTACCGATTTTTCCTTTGTTGTTATGCTGTACACCTATCTCCACAAGGAAGAGTAGGGCTGCAGTTGTCTGCTTGCTTCCAACCTCAGTAGAGAAAGTCTCATTAGAATTTTTAAAATTTTATTTAGGTGGAGGGAGAAACAGTTCATGTGGCTGGCTAATGAACCACCGTTGTCATCCCTATCTCTCAACAACAGGGACAGAATCAGACATTTTGTATATCTCAGATCAATGAGATAAAACTTTGGAACACAAAATAAATTCTCTCTTCAATATACTGATCATCAAAACAATATACAAACCCTAGGTTTATTGGAATTTGACAATATATATTTAGTTCCTCGTGCAAAAGCAAAAAAAAAAAAAAAATCAATCAGAAGTCAGAGAAAACAATTTTATTCTTCAGCCAAGTTAGCCCATGGATTTCATTATATGCTAATGAAGGACACCAATTTTTATTGACACCCTATGGAGTCAAAAAAACAACAAAAAAAAATCAATCAATCACTATTTGGTGTAACCAGAATTGAGGGGAGCCACCCTGGAAGCTGGTACATTATCTGCACGTGCTTGAACTGACAAGTCTGATCACCCCACCATCTGTAAGCCATATGCACCTACTAAGGATGCCACTATGCCTTAATGGACGAAATACCTGGGGATGTGGTTAACCAGTCAGTCCACTGCAGCAGCAGTGATGATCCACATCCTGTGTAAGTTGTTGCTGGAGAGGCAAGACTGTTAGTGTCACAATTTCATCCATTACGCTGCCTCTATGATGATCATGCAGTATAACAACAACAACAACACTATACATGTGGCTTGCCATCAGAGAAATCCAAAATCAAGCCAACTTTCATCACAAAGCATCACTTGCTGCCACCGAATGCTTGGCCAGGCTAATCAAGTGTTCGACAAAAACTACAAGGGGGCTCTGATCACATGGCATCCATCCACTAGCTGTGTCATCGTAGATCTTACTGCATTGTTGATGTCAGCTACAAAGTAGCCATGTTTTTATAGCAATAAATAAGCATTTCAAAATAAGTGCTTATGCCGTGATTTTTTTTAGACTGGAGGGTCACTGCAGTGTCAAGAAACATGTGCTATGCAAGATTTTAGACCCACAAGTCGACAACACCCAATGGTAATCTATGTTTTGCCCACTAGTAATAATTTTCATAAAACATACCATAAAACTCCAGCATCCCTAGATTTTTGCACCCAGTATATAACACTACATTCAAAGCAACTCTCACGACTAGATTCTTCTGAAGCTCTCTCCATATTAACATCAGTATTATCAGTAAATATGTCACTACTCGCGAATGAAGTCTTGTGTCAATCTACATTAATTACTAATATTCTAATAAAATTCAATTATATATATATATATATGCAGATGATTACTAAGTTAATAATAAACTATTTACCACATCTGTCATTGCAATATTTATTGCTACATTTTGGAAAGTTTATTCTCTTGCCATCTTCAGGGACATTTTAGCATCCATTAGCAATGCTATTCACACGTCACTGGTTACAGTGATGGAGGTAAGAGTTCATCAGTAATCAGATAAAAATCCCCTCCAAACCAAGCCTCCCATATTCTAAAGTGTACCTTTAATATCTGAGAACCTAAGCAAAGAGCTAGAGCTTCAAATTTAAAGAGGAGAGAAATTTTTTGAAAATACAATAGAATTTCATTTGTTGGAAACAGATCCTTTTGCCACGACAATGATTACCATCTAAAAATCAACAATGTTCTGCTGATGTTAATAACATGTATTTTGGAGCCATATTTTACAAACTGGCAAAATGTCAGAAAAACAATAGATAAAGGCTAAAAAATTAAATAAGATGCCTCCAAGAACAAACAGATAACAAAAAAGCTTACAATTAAATGTTTGTTTAAAAGGCAACCCCACACAAAACTGCCAAAATAGGTATGTATACTTAAAATTAGTTTTTTTAAAATTATATATCATATGTATATATACACAGAAACACACACACACAGCACACTACAAATGAGTCAAACCAGACCCTTAGAAGGAGAACACCCCTCTGAATTTGTCTGATCATAGGTGGACGAAAGAAATATCTGCTGAGCCAAAATCAGTTTACAGATAAAATCTGTCTTTGCCCATGGACTAGATGAAAATTCTTTTAAATTGCTGAGTCCCAAAAGAATCCTCCTTTATTTCAAACTTTATAAGATGTCTCAAGTATTTAACGTCGTGCTTTTGGTTGTTTTCATAATCACTGTGATATACTTTCTAAGCTACAGGGGACTAACATACCAAAATATAAAGTGTTTAAATGTATAAATACACAGGTACAGGGTACCACAAAAAGATGTATACACATTTTTTACACACCACTGTGCAAAGGAGGTTTACATCTCTCAATGTTAAGACGTGCTTCATTCAAAAGCTTGCAGATGCCAGTACTGTGCAATACACGTTTTCAGTGTAGAGAGAAAATATATGAACATTTTACTGGAAGGCAGATGGGATGACAAGAACCAAGTGAATACCTGCCACATGCTCCAGATCTCACACCATATTTGTTTCTGTGGGATGGGTTGAAGGACAAGGTGTACACCACAAAACAAGCTACCTACCATCCATGACTTCCAATACAGAATTGTTAATGCATCAACAGCTATTCCTGTGAAACCATGTGCTGCTATGCCTCAGTGGATGCCAATGGTGAACATTCTGAACACTTACTGTAGTGTAATCATGTTTGCTGTTTCTGATGAATGAAGCAAAAATTCTGTCTAGCAATGTGTTTGCCAGGCTATAGAAAACAGTGTCTACATCTTTTTCAAACACCCTATTTATATATACATATAAAGTAGGAAAAAATAATGAAAATCACCATGCGTGGCAGAATTCTAACCTCGTTAAGCCCAAAGAGCAGCACTAGTTCCTTTAACCTATACAACCACAATGACAGCTACATCCAAAACGCTCTAATAAATAGCAGCTACTGTATGCAGTAACAAAACAAATGAGATAATATTTCATAGGAATCTCAGGAGTCCCGCTGTCAAATCCCACATATTAGTCTAGTCAACTGGTAATGGAACACATTAATAAGACAGCCGGGAAAGGTTGATGATTTACTGTTTGTATCTACTTTTTCTTTTTTTTGTCATTTGGTCTATATCTTTCATATTCTGAAAAATTTAATTCAGGACAATAGTTTCCAAAAATACCCTCTTTCCTCCCAGCAGAACCGAAGACAGACACATATGGTAAAGGCCAGAAGTTTTGTATCACTCTAAAAACATAACAGCAAAATCTATCTTTGAATCACAGCATGGTACTGAGCCCAATGACCCATTCTAAATGTCGGCTTTTGAATACTTCAGAATAATAACGCTTGTCATCATGATTAAGGGTCTTTTTTTGAAATCATTATTTACGCGTTAGAGTTCAAAATGTCATATTTGTACATTTTTGTCATTTTTTTCATTAAGTATATGGAAAACTACAACGTGGAATGAATCTTAAAATGTTAACATAATGTTATTATGCAAACTCAGCAGGTTTAATTAATTTTTATCAAGCAAAATTAGAAAATTCTACGATGATACAAAACTTTTGACCATCAGTTTACACAGACTATACAGCAGCAGCGACAGATACGACTTACATATTTCTAGATGCACACAGCTGGAAACAGACATATTTTCCACATATTGCCAGATACACATGCAAACGCAGTAGAGACAAGTGTGCATCTAAATGCACAATGAATGGAATCCAAACAAGAATTAAAAACATGGAAAATAACCTGCAAGGACATGCAAATGAAAACTTGTCATCAGGGGCCATATGATCCTAAGGAGCTGCACAGATTAAAAACCAAAAGTTGTCGATGCATATTAATAGTAAGAAATTTGAAACATCTTAAGAGACTACCTATTAATCTGATTCATTTTAAATCCTTATCTGCTAGTATATTTAATATTTGTTCTTTGTAAAATTACCCATGCACTGATTCCACAGTCATTCCCCCCCCCCCATTCTGAGCCAGTGTTCCAAGATCTGAAATACATGCATCCTGTTGAAAATGTTGGAAAAAACGTTCCACCATAAGAACTAAACAGCACTTCTATGCCAGACTTTCCCTAAAAAAAACAAAACAATACAATTTCACAGAAGCTAAATCAGATCCATCATTTTCACGACTGATGACCAGAAATTTCCAAATGTTTCCTCTTGTCAGTAGTGAAAAAAAGCTTACAATGCAATGTTAAAGGTAACTGACTTTAACTCTCCTATATTATAAGGACAAGGACAACAATTCTGCAACTTGTAGTGTCAGTATATATCGCAAATAATCTCCCTCTTCAAGAACTTGCTTGCACAACTCGCTTACAACTTCTTGTTGAGAAAAAACAAAAAGATCATATACAACACTCATACATTCTCCAAGGTACAGGGGATCTCTCAACTATTTCCCGTGCCAGGTAACCATTACA
The DNA here is from genome assembly GCA_018389105.1 of Nautilus pompilius. Taxonomy (NCBI): domain Eukaryota; kingdom Metazoa; phylum Mollusca; class Cephalopoda; order Nautilida; family Nautilidae; genus Nautilus; species Nautilus pompilius. The sequence continues at coordinate 209,924 of JACATO010002109.1, read as the reverse complement.
TGAAAGAATTAAGAGAAACAGCTCCAGGTGCACGAGCAGTTAGCAGCTCTCCCACAATCTCATCCATAACCTCTACCCTGACCAAGTTGGTGCATAAAGCCAGACTACAATACATGGACTAGTTATTTTTTTTTTTTTCAATCTTAAGGTTAACCCTCCAAGAACCGCGCCGCGTCAAAAAATGAAGGCAGGCTTTGGGCTGAAGCTGAAGAAATAACTCCCAGAAATCTGAGTGGGGGGTGGGAAGGAAGGGGTTAAAGCACCACACGCAACCCCAACGTGTTGGGAATTGTTTAGTCTTCAAAGAACCGCCCAGGAGTTAAGTGCCTAGAGAAGTAGTACAGAAGACAGATCGAGAACTGGTGGGGGGAGGGATGCGGAAGGCATAACTGCCATCACCTGCACGGCTGTCTGAAGAGTGGGAGTGGTTACCTGGTGTGACCAGGATGTAAAATCGCCCACACCTTGGTATTCTTCAGACACCTGTCACCTTCTGCCAGCAGCTGACAACGAAAACGCGCACCACGGCAGATTATTCATCTATTATTTCTGCGAATGGGAGGGGGCCAGGTGATGGTGATGGTGATGGTGGTTGACGATGACCTCTGTCGAGAGCCGGAACAGTAGACGGACGGACGGGCAGACAGACAGACAGACAGGTCGTCGCAATTCAGAAGAACTGAGACGGTTCCCGACTCGGCGGCCGGACATTAGAAGTTTGTTTTTTAATAAAATAAATGAATAATAAGAAAAAGGGGGAGGGGAGAGGGGAAGGTGTTTCCAGCGGAACAGATAAAAGGACAGAGGGGGGGGGGGAATCTTCTGGTAGCTAATATTAAGACAGCCTGATAGAGGGAGGGAGGGGGGTGTGTTGGGGGCGACTAAGGAGAATAGATGAGACTGGGATCTTGGACAAGGGACACTGATACAGCAGCCCAGGCTGAGTGGGAGGGGACGAGAAAGCGGGTCCTCCTTACCTTAGACTAGAGCATGGTGGTCGGACACGAGAGTTCTCGGCATCAGTACCGACGGTTAGACTGGCAGGGAAATGAATAATGGAGAAGATTCCAGGAAATAAGCTGGTCCTCCCTCCTCCACCCGTGTACGGGTAGAATCCCCAGGTGGTGAGAGGCTGCCGCCCTTCGCCTGGTTGTTTAACCCCCCACCCACTCACTCACTCACTCACCTCGCACGAACAGGCGGCTCTTCGAACCCCGGACAGCGGGGTTTTACTTCCTTCCTCTCTCTCTCTCTTTTTTTTAGGAGGGGGGTTGCACTTTTCTTTCTTCCTTTTCCCCTTCCTCCCCTGCCCCCGTTCTCATGTCATTTCGAAAATTTGGGGAAAGGAAAGAAGAAAAAACAACAACAACAACAACAACACCGGGAAGGGGGGGTTTGTTTCCGTTATCCCATAATTCCCCCCCCCCCGGCCGGCTCTCCTGCGCGAGGAAACCGCGTTCGTTACGAACAGGGACGGAGGGAAGGGTTTCTTTTCTATTTGCCGGCCGACGACCCCTGTTTCTGAGCGCGCGCGCCCCCTTTTTTTCTCTAAGTGTTTATCGGGGTTTATCGGGGTTCCCCTCTCCCCCCCCACCCAACCTTTTCTGAAACGGAGACGAGGAGTTATCTCCCCCTGCGCTCACGTGATACGTTTTTTTTTTTTTTTTAAAACATTACATCATGGCCCCCCCCTGGATACATCTCATTAACTGCGAACGGATCGTGTTTTTCCGCAGCTGCCGGATTAAATAAAAAAAAAAAAAATACTTGTTCTCTCCTCCTAGGGGAGGGATGGGGAGAGATGTAGGTTCGCCGTGGACCAAAACTGGAGCCTAGCAGTTGGCGGTAGTAGCATCCATCCCTCAGCATCCAGGGCCAACGCTTCATCCTTTAGCTTCATTTAAAGTTGATTAAAATAATCAAATTCTAGAAAAAGTAGCTGAATGGGGGAGTGTCTGCATCAGTTACATGTGGTACGCCCACGAAGAGTATCCCGCAGAACCATCCATATACTAGAGAGAGAATCTTGTTTATACGTTACAGAAGTTGTAACAATGGTTGCTGTTTATTGTTTTCAAATTCTCCAACCACCACTTGCTTCAAAGTACATCAACCAGAACCACTGTCTAGTTTAGCTGGCCGCCCCACCCCCAACCTACATAAAGAAAACTTGTCAGCAAATATTTCTACAAGGGCAGTTAATAATACCTGCATCTAATTCCTTGTATGTTCAACTGAACTGTCACATAACCCATCAATTTTGCATCAACTCTGGCTGAAAAAAAGAAATCCTCCTTGGATTTTTTACCTTTTTTTCTATTTATTTTAATATAAACTCTAACACATGATGCCCACCTTTGCTTTAAACAACATACCTAGTAGTGCTATTGGTAGTTACAGTTGGACGCGGCGTCTTCTACACGGGTTTCTCTGCACTTGCAGGCATTTGCCATTTGTACGTGGGGACAAGCACCCATGCTTTCTTACAAATTGCATTTTGGCTAATTGTGCTTGCTTATGATAATAGTAGGCAGCATTAATTATAGCCACCAGCAGCATTAGATTACATCAGTCCTCATTGGTTAATTTATCAGTCCATTGAAATAAAGTTTTAATAAGTTGTAAATACTAATTACTGGATGATGATACCAATCTGTGATGAATTTAAGTTACTTTTCTGGGTGGGATAGAGGTATTTCTGTTTGTTAAATATCCAGAATTTTTTTATAAAAGGGCAGGCACATTCATGTACAAGGGACATCCAAATAAAACCCAGTTGTAAAAGCATAGTAATGGCATCTAGCAGGGTTTGAACGTCCGTTGCATACACAGGCATAAGGTCACCAATAATTAAAGTATAACATAATTCTTCTACATATATCAGACCAGATCAGTTATGCGGTTTGTAATCCCCCCCACCACCACCAACAACAGTTTGAATCATTCAGCAGGCCAATTTCTGCACAGGACACATTTCATCATACAGACACCATAATTCTCTATGGCTACCTGGAGCATCAAATTACCCAGGAAAACAGACAGACCAGGGAGGAGTCCTGCAGGTCTACTTAGCTGAGCACACAATCATCTTCCACATTTGCATTAAAATATTTTACTAAGATTTTATTGCAAATTTTCTATTGGCTCCATCCAAATGAACACAATACTTTTAATTGCTGCTGCTGCTAACTAGCAGTTTTTTGAAAAAAGTGGTGACAAAATTTTGTTTCTGATAAAAGTCAGATTGTCGCAGTACTCATAATTGTTGTTGCAAAGTGGAATTTATAACTCAATTTCATCTAATTACAATCCATTTATTAAGTACAAGAAACCATCCATCTTTTTTTGCAGACATTCCGCTATTAAAATAGGAGAAATCTCATCTCTTTCTACCAAACTTAATCCCCTATATTTACTTAAGGGCTTCAGTAATAGGAACCATCCTCAACACAAGCAAAGAGGAGACAAGAGGTAGATCTATAGTAACACCCAACCATTGGAAAATTTTTCCCAGTCTTCATCATGAGGATTGGAAATGTATCTCCAGACCATTCAAAACCAGTCATTCATGTAAATTTATTTTCAGCTAGTTTGTTTTAAACCTAAAGCTTGGAACTTCGTGGATTTATTTCTGCCAACCATTTGAATATATTTTTTTTGTTACAATATGCTGATAGCCAAATTGCAGACTCACCAACAATATATCCCACAATAGATTTATTAGTGCATATCAGCTTAACTGGTAGAAAATTCACATGTTAAAATAAAGTTTACTTTCAAACTCCAGTCACACAAGACCCTTCCACCCTCTTGATTTAATTGGAGAATCTACAATTAGGAGAGAGAGAGAGACAGCAGCTGTCTACACTGAGAACGGATTCTCAGACTAACCTAACAGGCAAATCTGAAAAGCAAGTTTATCACCAACAGCCGCTCTATTAACAATTGTGGCAAGTAAAAGCCCAAAGTACCTTCTATTTCTATAAGTAACATTACCATTCTCACAGAAACTCATTACTTCATCCAGCAATGCTGGAACTGCAAAAATTACAAATGTCGCAGTTATAGAAAATTACCAGTTCATTTTTGGGAGAAAGGTCAGGGGGGGGGGGGGAAACAATAGGTAAAACCCACATCCAGATTACATAGCTGTCTTCAAAACTATGCAGTAGGTTCTGAAACCACAACTTAAAAGAAAAAAAAAAACAAAAACCACCTGGTTCATTTGGTAACCAAAATCATCTCTTATCTCATCATCAGCCAGAACAGCAGAAATAGTACAGCATGGATTTTTCCATGAGTTGGTCTCCTTAGAGATAACAAAGGGACCGCAAAGTTAGTAGAGATGTTTAGTAGATGAGATGTGGCAAGAAATGAGCAAAAATTCCCAAATAAGGGAACCATTTAAAAAAACAAAAACAAAACAGAATCAAATAATCTTACTGCAACTATTTTAATTTTAATGCAAAAAAATATTTACAAAAAAAATTCAGTGTGTGAACAAATTTATACAAAAGGGAATTTATTAAATTAAACATGAGATGAGGGGAAGGGGCAGTCTTTTGTGTAGCTGTCTCCTGTCACCAGCTGGGGCTGCCAAACCGTGACAGCAGCAACTCCTGGTCTCCAAGATCCTTCTGTATTTTCTTCCTCATATAGAAAATTGGGCAATCGCGGCTAAAAGTGGAGGAAAGAGACTTAATAACAACAACAGTAGAAAAGGCTGGTTAAGTGTTCCTATCTATCGTATTTTATGAAAAATCATTAAAATATGACAGTCACCCCAAAAAATAATGGCTCCCTTCTTTTTTTTTTAACCTCAAAATACTTGTATTTTGGACTGATGCAGCTGGGAACACGATGATATATTTCAACATCTAACTCTTTCAAAGTAAAATAACTTGTCCGTGTCAGGCAGCCAATTTTTTTTTTAAAACCCTGCTCTTTGTGGCATAGTTATCTTCAAAATGCCATCTTCATAATCCATCCTCAGATGACCAAAGAAAGTACCGGAACTTGGCTATAATTGGTTATAAGCAGGATGGGGAAGCAATGGCCTTGGAAGTCTTCAAGCTGGTGCGGTCAGGCATCGGCATGATGCGAAATCACGTGTGTCATGTTTAGGTCAAGTTCTCACACAGGCATTCAGCTTCTGCAATGTCTCAGTAAGCCAACCTAAGTTAACTGTTGCACCTCAAGGCATAGACTTCAAGTGACACCTCCGATATATCAGAATACTGTCCATCACTGTGACCTTTACCAGCAACTTGAATTTCTTTTAAAGAGTCTTCACAGTGTCAGTCGAGGGGACTGCTGCAGAGCTTCTCATCACTCGTGACAATGCATGTGAGGAGACTGCATCTTTGCCATCCTTATCACTGGAGATTCTGCAGGCTGCCTTTCTGGTTTCTTTTTTGAAATCCAGTCAACACTTGAGGGCATGCCCTGACAACAAACCTCAGAGTAGCCAAGAGTTGTAAATGACACTTTCTTTTTGCATATCCAAACTTCACTTAACTTGCACTGCATAAAGTGCTAACCATCGCAGATAAACTCCTTCATTTCCCCCATTCTGTTCTGTTATGGTAAGGTGGCATCTCCCCTCCCTCACTTCCCTACAGACACCATTTTGAACTCCTGCACATCCCTTTCCCCTGCTTTCTGCACAATACAGAACAGTCAAACCCCGCTGGCAGGAAACATTTAAAGTTTCTACAAGAACACATGAGGAACAAGAACTCAGCAAGTGTGGATACATTTTGTGTAGTGTATTAAGGTAAGGATGTCAAACATGGACCTAGAGAAATACCAACAATTCACACCACTTTAATTTTAAGAAGTTACCAACCTGATGTAATACGTGTTTCAAACTAATATTTATGATACTAGAGAGAGATAGTTACATCATTTCTATTCCACAAACATTTTCTTGGCTCATTACACCTCCATCAAACACATTTTTCCATCATGAAATTGCCTGGCTATCCAATCAGCTGAAGTAATTATTCTACAAAACCAGCAGCAAGGAACTAAACTTTCAACATTTATTTTCTGCTGGCTTCCCTTCTCTTTCACAAATATACACACGAGTTTTGTGTTGTTTTTTTAATACCCTTGAATTTATCAAGTCGTCATTTTACTTTTTTAGTTAAGTAAATGCCAAATTTCACATTGTGACAGCTTTACAGCTGAACAACAACACCTGGAGTATAAAGCTAGCTGTTTGTTCTAAACATCAGCACGGTGCCAAACAGCTCCCTCTCCAGGCGAGATGATACAACAGAAATAGATACCCTTCTTTTACCTCGTGCAAAGTACATCTTCATGCAGACTTCCCTGGCATCGCTGACACTGGGTCCAGAGCCTGCTGAATCTCTCCTCAAGCAGGCTCACCCGGGAAATTTCTTTCTGGTAGAGTTCAGACTCCTGCACCCTGCAGTGTTTGCACAATGCACTACCTAGGGGGGGGGAAAAAATGATATCTAGGTAAATTTGTCACTGATGGGGATCCACATTTATATTTTAACCTACCTGCAGCCACACCTTTTTGGCAACAAACTAGAATCAAAATTTCATTTTGCTATCTACAATTACTAAGGGGGGGTATCAAAATAAGATCTCAAAAAAACATTTCTTGTAACTGAATTGTTAATAAATGGAATACACTAGCAGCAAATGGGACTTAATAGTAATGGCATTAAATAGTTTACAGGCAGCCAGTGGTGAATCTACTAAAGCCAAGGATCCAAGTTCTATTTCCAGCCATACCTTCCTGTTATACTGTTATGGCTTCTCCCTCTTCCTCACCAGCCAGTTGTGCAGGTGTCCTCCAACCACTTGCTTCCTACTGCATTTAAAGGCTGGAAGAGTTACCGTAGGATTTTCCCTGTTGCCAAACCCTTCACGGCCTCGAGCAAATAACCACAGCCTTTCACTACCTCACAAGGGTTGTCTTTAGTGTTAGAGAGATTAACAGACTGGCATACATCATCATCATCAATTTAAGAATCATTAATGTCCGTTTATTTTCCTCAGAAGCCCCCTTACATAAGCTACAATAGCATCCTGCGTCCTTGTAAAAAAAAGGAAGCATTCATGTGTATATCAATGTTAAAGAAAAGCCATTTTTTTAATGTAATACGGCCCATTAAGCAGTGTTTTGAGTTATGGAGTCTTTAATGTAGTCATTTTTCGGTGGAAAACCAAATGTAATGCAGAGGTGAACAACACACACTTTGCAATATTGTTTCAAGGATAGAGTTAACAAGAGTATTGTGTAAATAAATCAGAAATGCTTGAACAGCGAGTAATAGCCACCATCGCACACACAAACAAACTTCCAGATTGTTCATAAACTAGAATATTCAACCAGAAACTGCAGGACCTTAAGTATGCAACCTGTTTGTACAGGTCTTGACAACGGGCTTCAGACCAGCCACAACCCGTCCGCCAGCTGTTTGATGGATGTGATGTGCACGCTTACTCCACTACTCTCTCAGCTGGCAGCAACAAAATTTCTTACTGCACACTGGCAAACAAGTCTGCAAATACCCAGAACGCCGGGCACACTAAATCGGGTGATCTCCGGTATGTTACAATCAGAACACAAGCGGTTCCCATACACAAGCTTAGAAGAGAAGGACAAAAGTGGCAAACTACTTAAACTGAAAAGCACCCGCAAAGTTCAAGGGGCCAGTTTCTCTATAAGACCAGCAAACCATGACAAATTAGTGCTAATTAGTGTAAGCAGCAGCTCGCCCTCTGCTATATCTAACAGCCCAAACTCTGAACCCCCGTACTTTGATGAAAGTAATTTTAAAAAATAAGTAAGTGTGCTTGATGTCAAAAGAAATCAGGAATTTGAAAACAAAAACTTGGGTTTGTCATTAATGAGGAGCCATAAGCAGTTTTAGGAAAACAAACAATTTGTCAAGCTCTCTTGGCACATACCGTCCCTGTCCAGAACCACCTTACACCCGATGCAGGTACTTTTCTTTTTGGTGAATGCTGCTAGTCCTCCAATTTTTGATATGACCATGGTCTTCATTCTGGTGTGGTCCCCCTCTGTTCAGTTAAAAAAAAACAATGCAGTAAATTCTAAAATGTTAACAGTCAACTTAAAAAAAAAACAGTATGAACTGAATAAGCACATACAAGTCACCCAGATTTCTGACATTTAAGGTTTCCCTACCAAAGGGAGCCCAACCCAGCAACCATTTTTTTTTTTTAAAAAAATCAGTGTAATTGTAAATAATCTGGCATCGCTCTCTCCTTTTAAGTAATCGATAATCAATCTCGGTGTCGAGTTAAATAGAAGCCTGGTTTTCCCGTTAACCAATACAGAGGTCTAAATATCCCACAGCCACACGTCCGACTGACCAGGTGCCCTCGTGGTTTGAAGTGTCGGTCGGGGGTCTACCTCAAAACTCAGCGCTTGTCAGGTCTCCAAGTTCAAGATCAGTTCAGGTCACTTTCACAATTTAAATGCAAAATCCTACACTAAAAACGAAAAAAATCTCATTCTCAGAACTAAATCCTGATGATGGCAACAGAAAACCTCTGAAATGTAGGCTCATTAATTAGTTCAGTTATGGTGAGAAAACACCTAACTCACTAATTTCTGTAAATAACAAATCGCCAACATTTCTCTGTTCTTACCACAAGTAAAATTAGCATATTATTGGGGTGCTAGTTGAGCAAGAAATCTTTTGTTTGCAGTTACCGAGACCAGGGGTTCTCAACCTTTATGCTATCATAAACCCTTATTCGAGAGTTTATTTGTTGTGAACCCTATCGTACATTATATACATATACAAGAGAAACACATTATATGTATTATTACTATTATTGTGGGTGAAATTAAAAAAGCATCATATTAAACGTAATTAAATTAATGTATATTTGTTTCAACTTCACAGCACAATAATTGAAAATAATTTATAATTATGAAAACAAAAGATCCAAATAAATGTTACATAAACCTTAATAGCAATATGTTGTTAATGACTACCTCAATTCAAAATGCTGGTTGGTGCTGTTGAGCATCTTCTTGAAATCAGGTTCAATGAGAGATAACTGCCCCATTATATCTGGTTCAGCATCAAGCCTAATACAATATTTTTTATTTGTTGTTGCACTGTACTTGGAGAATCTTGTCTTGCATGTGTAGTTGCAAAATAAAGAAATTTCATGTACACACACACACACACTTCATACTTAATATATTTACATTTTAATTATCAATATTTAGGGTCAGGAATGGACAGTTACAGAAATGTATGTGCGCTAATTTAATATATTAGCTTGACTGTGCCATTATGCATATTTTTCTTGCAAAACCCCTGAAACAGTCTGTGGAACCCAAAATTGGGAAACTTAACAAAGTTAATGGCCGCAGAGGATGAGAAAGACACAGGGATTATGGTTGGTTGTTCCTAGAAAGAAAACTTACTGAGCAAATCTGCCTCAGCTTTGTTGCCAAGGATAGGTTCAAATATCCTGAGAAGTGGCTTGGAGAGTTGATTATCCAGGTAGTACTGTGTGTCAATCGGGATGTTGTTCTCCAACACATAAATGGGGTCCTACCAACAAAAAACAAGGTTATAAGCTGGAAAAACAGCAATAAATGCACCACTTTAAATATAAAAGTTCCTATAGATAAATAGTCTATATTTTTGTTAAGGCAGAATGAAGGAAGAGAGTTTAAAACATTAGAAAACTAGCAACAGTCAAACAACTGTCAATCCAAAATTTAGGTTACAGACAACCACAATTCATGCAAGCAAAGTCATTAAGAGTCGTCTCCCCTACCACTACTGTCACTGGATAGGTGCAAGACAACCTTCAGTTTGTAAAAAAAAAAAAAAAAAAAAAGGTTAAGCAGGTCAGTTCAGCCAGTAGAGCCATGTAGAATGGAAAGACCAATAGAACACCTCTACCTGTGTCTGCACCAGACAGACACACATTGATTTACCATCTGCAACAGGGAAAAAAACTTAACGCTAAATCTCGTCCAACCAGTCCAGAGCATAATTCAAACCGACTTCAGAGAAACGTAAGAATCTGGCTGATGACGAGACGCAGTACGAATGTGAGCACAAGAAAACATCCAGATGTTAACTGCGTTGTTAAGCTGGAGGGCGAGCACATACATAAAAAAGGAGAGAGATTGTATTTTTCAGGCTTCATTAATGCAGGTACGCTAACCAAAACTGGCATAGCTATTAAAATGTCTACCAGTCTCACCTCGGATTTCATGTAAGCAGCAGAGCCTTTTGCTGCTGCAATTATCACATATGGAACCCTGTCTCCCATTTGGGGAGCGCTTCCAGGATCTCTCTTCCGCATCCTGCAATGTAAACACAAGCACCAAGGTATCAAAGAAACCAATCACCAGCCATAGTTTAACGCCAAGCCCCAATTTCAACAGGTGCATGAATAGCATCAAGATGTAGAGAGTACCTACCTATTCGCCAACTCCACATGAGCTTGCTTCCCAGCATACTCTTTGTCAGTCTTTGTCAGCTCCTTGGTGATCACCAGCTGAGAAATGTCAATCCTGTTGCACAACAGGTCAGAGATGATTTGTTTTGCGTGCTCCACCGCCTCACTGGGATTTCTTTTAAAAACGACAAAACAAACATTTAATCCCAACCAATACATTCTGGACCCAATTATCCTGCATCCATCCACCACCCAACTAAAAAAAATTTTTAATTATTATTTCTGGAAAAAGAGAACAAAGTTTGAATATATGAGGTCGTTTTATCTTCAGAAGTCTACAAGCTTTTTCAGATTTTGTTCTTCAGCTTGGTTCTGGTTACTGAAAACCAATAGTTACTTGGCTACTCAACAATTCATAGGTAGCCAAATCACAAAACAAAAAATGAACATTCCAAGTTTTTCCAAGAAGGTGTTGGTGTAGGTTTTTCGAAGAATTAAGAGCACCATGCAGACACCATGTGAACTTGAGCAAGACAATGTACAGTGCAAGATCAAAGATGTTTTCCTCTGTAGCAAACCATCATAACAAACAAAGAGAAAAAGTAAAACAGTACCCGGTAATCGGAAGACCCCACCATCAATGGAGAAAACTTGTTTATAATTACTCAACTCTACCGTGTTGACGCACCGATCCCAGACTGCCAAACATGGAGCAGTTTGCCATTCTTAAGGTTTACCAAAGTGAGCAGCTATTTGACCATTTAGATACAGAATAGCATAACCGTATTAAAGACTGCAAACAAGTGTGCACATCATGGCTAAGTTGTGCTTGTTGTGTTATTGTGGTTGATATGCCAAAAAGATCACCACCAGGGCAAACACAGCAGTACAGAAGAGCTCTGAAATGGCAGTCCACAAAGTAGTTATGTATAGTAGTTAAAATTACCACTTAAAAACTGAAACAAAAAAATTCAAGTTTTCAAAACACCTTGCATCGGTTGAAATTAACAAAATGCATCATAATTCCAAATACTCTGCTCTTCCATCGAAGATGCTTTATGCATACCTGTTTATGAGAATCAGCTGCAAGCAAGCATTGATCACATTGGCTACCAGAGGGCAGTTGTCTCTGCGTACTGTCTCAATACCTTTACAGTCCATTTTGTCGTGTTTCTCTGGATTTGTCCAGTAAAGCCCAGCATATCTCTTTTTTTGAATCAGCAAGTATGGGAAGTACACCTAAAAAGAAGTTACAAAGTACAGCATGAAGCACTGAAATGTGGCCAGTAATCTTCCTTATAGTTCAGATGCAATCTGAAAGCAGTAGTATGCAACAAATCCTATAATCACACCACAACCAGCCAATTTTGGGGGGGTCATTTGATAAAGTTAACCAAACATTGCTAAGGAGATCAGCTGTAAAATCCTACTTTGCTGCAGACATGCTCAAAATCTGACATCTTCATTTGATTTCTCTCATGCAGTCAGCTACCAAGAGCTATTATAATATGAAAAATACCATTATTGACTCTTTTAATATTTCAAAATCATGCATCTGGACACTTAAAAAAGAGGGAAAAAAAAACCTTTAAAATGGGAACACCTACTTTCTCAAACTCCAGCTTGATGGGGTAAGGAAACTTTGTTGATATGTACTCTGCAGCCTCTTTTCCCAGCTTCATCGCTTCTGCTACACTGGCCACACCAAATTTACACATGACAGAGTCCGTGTCACCATAGATCACCTGATTTAGAAAATTAAACAAATAATTTTACTTTCTTTTTATTTCATCTTTTTCACATCTTTTATCAGAAAAGAAGGAATGGTGGTATTTTTTTTTTATGAGGGAATACTGAACAATATTCCCATCTCAATTAATCAAACAGAAAGGGTGTCTTCCATTTCTTGTTACCAGTCTATATATGAATAGAACCTGCTTGCATGCCCGATTAAGAGAAGCATCAAATATAAAAATTCCTATACATAAGGCAGGATGAGGAAGAAAGTTTAAAGTTGTTGCCTTTCCAGACTCGGTCAACGGGTATCAGGGTAAGTCATTTCACAGAATTTTAAAAAAATTATCAGATTTATTCATATTCAGCGACACTGAATATTTTTAGACAGTGTAAATTTAATAGAAATGAAATATGAGACATTTTACTGAATCCCCTTAAACAAAGGGGGAGATAACCCGACAACCTGGAACGTTTTTTTCTGCTAGTGCTTGATGGATTTTCACCAAATTTGGCCCACTTGCATAAATGAGTAGATTAAGTACAGCCATCTTTCTGGTCACTCCCCTCTATCTAGACAAATGCAGTCTCAAAAGCACCCTCATAGCGATGAGGCAAGAAGATACGCGGGTATTCTCAGGCGGGAGAAACTGTTGAGAGTTGGTCAGGGTGCAAGACAAGTTTTCCAGTGAACCTTCACCACAAGATACCAGAATGTACCTGTGAGAAAGGAAAACGGTTTAGCTTGGTGAAGGGGTGGGTACTGTAGCACCCAAAGGAAACCCACCCAGTTCCAAAGAGGATCTATACTGCAGGAAGTCGCCAAACCAAGTTGGACCTGAACAGAAATCAAAACCAAGCCCTCTACACACAAGGGCATCTTTAGAATTTTCTAAACTATCGAATCAGGCAAAAATCTTCAATTCTAGGTCGTTGGCAGAATGATTCATGCCTCCTATTTCCTCCACTCTATACCCAATAATAAAAATTCAATTTTTCATGCTGAAAAATAAAGAATTATAAAATAGCAAGGAACGAGAAACTTTGAAGTCTCACTTACCCACATTGAAATTTGAAAATAAAGATATTTAACGTACCAGCATGACAAACATTCAAACCAAGAACATGTTCTCCAGTCAACAGTAGCCATACAGATGTCTTTCTACCTGCATGATATAAGTACACGGAATCTGTTGACTGTTCTACATGTGCACTAGATACATTACATGTGAAGCAGCAGCCCCCTTTGATTACTGCTATCTACGTACCTGGGCATCAAAGTTGTAGCCATTTATTAGCGTGTACCTTTCTTCAACAAACTGTTTAGTCTGTTCAATCATCATCCGACCAAAAGCTGTCACACTCTACAAAAGAAAAATACGCCATTCTTGATTATCTGGTCCTAAATGAAATGCCAAGGCAGCCCAAAATATTGGGCCGTTTTTTTGTTTGTTTTTTTTTAGCATTTACCAAATCAGTCTGGTCTTTACCAGGAAACCGTTAATTTGGAAGAGACTGTTTCTAAGTTGCACCCTCAGCTTGACCAACCCTTAAAGATGATATCCTCAGTGCTGACCGACTTATTCTTTTTGTGTGATGTCCCTCTCAGCAAATGTCAGAACTCGTAGCCAAGCTGGTCTATATCACAATGAAAGCAATCTTCTTCAAGACCCCACACGTGCCTTCTTCACAGTATTCAGAATACCCTTGAAGTCTGGCTGCCATTTATCTTCATCCTTGCAGACCAAACTGCTCGTCACAAGCTGGTTCAGTACACCTCATCCCAGAAACACTCTCAAGCGCTGGTTTCCTCAGCAACAGTAAACTTTCCATAGAAACCATTTATTGTCTTCCCATCTAATGGAGTGCAAAGCGACATCCTCCTTGTAATGGGACTAAAGGGCAGGCTGAAACATTACACCTGAAGACATCACACCAACAGTATTAACTCCTTAGGTGGTACAATGCATGAATGAGAACGAGCATAGTATGCACCTGAGGGAGGTAGTTTCCATTTAAATATTTTGTAATCTGCCATAAAGTTTGCTTGGGCAACAGTTCATGCCCAAATATCAAAAAATACTAAGGAAACTTTGAATGCAATGGCTAAAGTAACCAAGGTTTAAAATCATGGAAATTGCACCTTTGATTACAGTTAGACATGACGTTATTGTGTGCAGAATTAATGACAAAAAACTCCTGCTTGCCCAAATTTTTGCATTTGTAGAATTCTATGCTTGCTTACACAGAGCAACACAAATTAGATACAGTACTACAGGTTTTGTGGTTTCTAAATTTCTGAGACATTTCTTCCACAAAAAAAAAAAACAATTTAAAATGTCAAGGAATCCAGACAGTACACCCACATTACCACTTATCCAAAGTAAGTAATGGGAAAGCTTTCACAAGCTGTAACACTTTTCTTCGTGATTACCACAGCTAATAGAGGGCCAGGGTCAGTGTAGAAAGAAAATGATACCGTGTACTTGCCCCCCCCCCACTAAGAGTTAATGTATCTATCTACCAGTGCTCGCCACTTTCTTGAAACAGAATTTGCATACAAGAAAAAAACAAACAATTTGTGAAATGTCATCGTCGTCTCAAACCTGGTGAGGGAGAGAGACACTGTAAACCTTTGCAAGGAAGAGAGCGGAAACCCCTTCTCGTTCAGAATCTGTCGTAACTCAACAACACTGGAATAAAAAATACCCAGCCATGGCTGCTAAGAAGCACTTTTCCTTCTTCATGGTGACCTATGCAGATAACAACAGTTTAACTTCAAGAGACCCATTCAGAGGTAATTAGGGGTTTTGAATGCACAGACAATGGGCATCCCCCCTCCAGCTATGTACAGTCACCAGTGGGAGTTATAATTAAAACTCAGCTAAGAATCCAGCACAGTCTGATATAAAAATAGTTCTTTTTAATGAATAAAATTAGCATAAATTACTGTGGGCCTAATTAGTGACAGAATTAATGAGAGCTGTACAGATGGCCATTCCGCTTACATGCCAGTCTGTACAATCCGTCATTTACCATAACTGTGCAAGAACTTAGCCGGAAAACCTGACAAAACTGCACGTTCTTGGCATTTTTAACCGGTATCCACCTCCCCACCCCACAAATGGGACTGAGCACTACTGATGAAAGGAAATTCTAGATTTGAACCACTGCTATAAAATAAATGATGGGTGCTATGCTCTCTTCCAAGACTCTACACACAAATTTTGTCTCAGTTAACACAGGAAATAAAAACCATGCTTATTCGGGTTATTACCTGTGAAATCTCCAGGCAGGGCAATTTCCCAACCTGAGCCCCTGTAAAGCCATACACCGAGTTAGCGCTG
This sequence comes from Nautilus pompilius, assembly GCA_018389105.1. NCBI lineage: Eukaryota > Metazoa > Mollusca > Cephalopoda > Nautilida > Nautilidae > Nautilus > Nautilus pompilius. Next base: position 194,400 of record JACATO010002109.1, on the reverse strand, counting down.
ACCTTCAGAGCCAGCTGGCGACCGTCCAGTACCCTCTTCTTGAAAGGGTTAGTCTCCTTCTTCAGGTCCGCTTTCGCTCTAGAAATGACAACAGAAAAAAGAACCCCAATCCAGCAAAATCAACCCTGACAGCGAGTCAATAGCACCCCAGCAACAAGCTCAGCAATTTTATGTAGTTCCCAAACCTTCCAGCAAACCCATCAAATGTCCCACTCCACAAACACTGCGCATAGAATCAGCACATCACATACAGCATGAATCTAAATCTTAAAATTCTAAGCAGAACGCATCAACTGACTGAGCCGGCTTTTACTGCAGGCATACATCCAGGTGTTATATCTAATTATACTGCAACGTTCGACTGCAGTCGGGAATTACATAAAATTATCGACTAGTTTAGAAACTGCTGTCAGCTTCACATTCTAGTAAGTAAAATGGACAGGCTACTGTTGCGAATTAAGGAAATCTTGATTTCAGGTGCAAGAAAACAGCAATTGTGAATACTTTTTTTTTTCCATCTGCTTATCCTGTTCTTGTTTTAAATCTTAATCCTTCCAGAGCGAGAGAAAACAGAGATAGCGTTAATTAAACACCAAGCTCTGCCTAGTTTAGGATTCTCTCTGCCTCCAGATAACTACAAACAGTTCTATGCATCACAAAAGACCAGTCTCACTTCTATTTAAATGCCAACATGGTTCTGAAGTAGTTTTCTTCCTTCCCCCCCCCCACTCAACTCAAATTCAGATATTTGTAGTTCCGAATCTGCTGGAATAGATCAATGATACCAACAGCACCGATCTACCTGCAAGACATCTATCCACAATTCTGCTGTCAGTGAAAGCATTCAAAGCCGAACATCAAGTTCATTATTAATACAAATTCAGAGTATTATTTTCTTCCATATGCATAACAACAATAATTTTTAAAAACAAAAAAAAAACATGTAATTGTTAAAAGATGAGTGGGTGGGGAATTCATGGATAAGAAAAACCTGATCTCCCTTCACCCACATTCCAATAATAAAGTTGTTTTACAAAAAAATTCCCAACCTTTTCCTGGCATTCAGGAGGTTCTCAAGAATTTCCGGGAGCAAGCCTTTCCTAACTGATGCCTTGACAAAATAATTTCCGGATGGCGTCTTGATGTACTGATCAGGAGTCAACCTGGAGAGAGAGAGAGATATCTGCAGAGAGCAATTAAAGAACCACATCCTCTTGTTCAGCAGCTCCCGATAGAGCTGTGTTTCTGCAGACTGGCAAATTTACGCATCATTCTTTCACCACATTAATCTGGATTAGTGGAGATCCAGGGAGGGGAGGGTTAATCACCCAATATGGCCAGTAGGTTCCCATGTAGAAACAATAACAAAAATCCAGCAGAGGTTCGTACCAACTGAAACAAAAAATCAGGAATGGCCATGGGAAAAAAATCAGCAAAAATCAATAAAAATCAAAAATCATACAAACTCCAACCAATCTGCAATGACATTACAGACACACATAATGATGTGCACTCCGCAACATCCCTGGAGGCAAATGATTGCATCACAACCAATAAATAGCCTTTAAAAGTTACCTAGTTATGGCTCCAGCACATTACCACCAAGTGACATAACAATGTAAATCGTGGACACATCTCTTCAGTCTGTACCTGAACACAGTTCCATATTCTGTATTGACTGAGTGTCTGTATTTATTTTCCATTCCACACCATATTCACACAAGTCTCCCAACAAAAAAAGAAAGGATTATCATTCGAGCATTATTTGTATATTACAGAGTAAAAGATATCGGATACAGAAACATTCTGTACACAATATATATATATACATATATTAGACGTACATTTCAAGTTCATTTGCCAACTCATCGTTTGATACTGGCACAATACGCGTGTTTGGCTTTGCTCAGTAGTTTAGTTGAAAATTGTGTGAGATGACAAACCAATCCTATAGAAGTCATATGCACCTTCTGCACCAAGAGTGCTCCAAGTGTTTCAGTTGACAAGTCGGTCGAAAAGCTGTCATTTTTTCACACTAAACTGAATACACATTCACTATCAGCATTGGAATGGGGCATTACACACAAGCCCTTCATGACATGGGCTAGGGTTGGATAGCTTAAGCGCCCATCTGCAGATTTCAGATGAGAGATCATGTTCCATTGTTTGTCAACCCTAGTTTCTGCTAGAATCTCTTCTGGTAATTGGTCAATTCTAAACTTCAAAAATTCATTCTCAAGGTCTCTGAGATCACAATTCTCTGGAAGCAGTACAGGAAACTTGTCGATGAAGAACTTCAACATTCCAGATTTGTGTCTGGACTTTTGTAGAACATCTAAAACTCTTGCATTATCCAGAAAATCATCCATCAATGGGAATTTAACAAGTACGTAATTGGTGGCCTCTGAATAGAATTTACGAACATCACCAACAAATATATCCTCTTCTTCCTTGAACTTTACTTTTTCCTGCTGCTGCTGCAAGTATTTTCTGGTTTCAGAACCAATAGCCAACTCTTTTCTGTTAAGCTGCAGATCCCTTGAAGAGTACTTGAGCTGGAAGATATTTTCAGCAGATGAAATTACACCTGGCTTCACAAACCTCACCAGCAAGTCTGTGAGGACTTCTGTCAAGCATTGAGACAGTTGGTGGATCTGAGGTGCCTCTTATTCAAGCAGCAGGTTTGTACTGACAAATATTGGAAGATTATCTACCAGAAACAGGCAATATAGCTTGCTAGCACTGTCCTTGAAAAGGGCGTTGACGTTCCTGAGTCTATCATATTTGATTTGTTGGATGTGTCTAGGCTCGATGGCACTCATTTCAATTTCAAAGAATGCCTGTGGAACTGTCCATTGCTCCAGAAGTCGACGAATGCAGTCCAGCAAGGAAAGCCACCGTGTGGCTCCATATTTCAAAATCTTGTGAATTTTTGTTCCTGTCTCCTCTTGAATTTTTTTTTAAATTCCTTTTTCCTCTTGCTACTTTTGTCCAAATAGAAGTATATATCAATTAAAGTCTGGGGTATATCCACATGCAGCTCCTTTGTGGCCACTTTGGCAGATGAATGTAAGAGATGGCATGGACAGCCAATTAACTGGGTGGCATCATTTTTTTCACAAACATGACCACCACCACCATTATGGCAGCTGGTCATAACTGCTGCATTATCACAACCAAAAGCTAGGCAATTTTTCAATGAAATGTTCCTTTTCAAAAGCTCCTGATCAAGGAGATTGAAAATGTTTACCCCTGTTGATGAGTCAAGACATGACTTCAATGATAAAAGATCTATAACAACATGTCCAACCTCTTCATCAAAATATCTGACAACAATTGGATACAACTGATTCTCGCCTGAATCATTACTACCATCTGTTGAAAGGCCGAATGGCTGCTGCTGTAGCTTTTTGGTAGTTATTTCTTCCTGGTTTTTGGCCAAGCATTTTACCATTTCAGATGCTTTCGATCTACCACAAGAGAATTTCTGTGCTATTTTTGAATCAGGGAACATTTTCTTAAAGAGTGCACCAGCACGATCTAAAACGGACAAAGGCAAGTTGTGTTCGGTTACAAATTTAAGAGCAACTCTGCTTCCGTATCATCATCCTGATCTCTGCTGTGTTTTTGCACAAATGATGCAAAACTCAGTTGAACAGTTCTAAGTTTATTATTTCTCTGGTGTTTCTGGGAAAATTCATGAAGACGAATATCATCCATACCTCCATGTCCTATGGAAAACTCAGAATCACAAACCGTACAGCAGGCAATGTATTCACTAAGTTTGGATGCTGTTGAGAATGGATACAAATCCTTATATTCTGGCCTGAATTTCTGAAGTGTCCTCAGTTTTTTTTTTTTTTGTGCTGGAAACCATGACCGATCGCTGATAATTTAAACTGATTTACTGAGCGTCTGTGATAATTCTGTACTGGAAGCCAAATTGTAATATTCACACTCAATAATTTCCATTTTGTTTTCACCTTTTCAATCGGACATACCACACATGAATGAACCGCTCTTATTTTGAACTATGAAGATGAAGGCGTTGTGTGAATCTTATGTCAAATTTGATTGGCTGTCTGTTGTGACCAGTGATAGAAACAAACTACAGCCCTTTCCGCTCGCCTGTATTTATATGGTGGTCAGCCAATCAGGGGCATCAGCTGTCACCAGAAACAGTCAACAAACACAAACGAGCCAATGAGTTTGAAGTGTTTTGGCAGGCGGACAAAATCCGCTGTTACGACGGTTAAATTTACAAAGTTTTCCATGGAAAACTACCGTGCCTTACAAAAGGCACAGTAAGTTTTTTTGGGGAACTGGGAGCTTCCCCAACACTACTTTCGTCATAGCGCTATCCAATGAGAAGCGATCGTTTATTCCAGAAGAAATGACAACCATTGTAAAAACTATATTGAAATTCATTCCACACTGCCGAAAAGGGGCTGGGTATGGGGGGGGGGCGGTGCAACCGATTTTCCATAATCTCACCACTGCATCAGGAATTTCGGAAAAGAAAAAGATCAGGAATAATTATGGAAAATCCAGAAAGGTAGGAACTTCTGATCCATGACTTGAAAGCTATAGCTATGATGCTAAGAAATTTGTAAAAAAAAAGGAAAAACAGTTGCTAGCCAATCAAAACCACAGCAAAAGTTGTCACAAGCACATGTTACAGCAAGTCTGTGCTTCTAAAAGTCACAAAAAAAAAAAAAAAAAATCATTAAACAGGCTGTCCATCTGCTCGTATGCAGCCAAAATTATGGCTTTAGATCTTTATACGTAATTAGGAACAAATGCAATGTTTAAGCATGCTGTTGTTTCCAATTTATCATCTACGCATTTCTTTTGCTAAAAAAGTCTTCACTCAAGACTTTGCAAAGTGGGAAATTGAAGAAATGAATACTTAAAAATGGTTAGCAGAGACCTTTCCTACGGTTGATTTCATTGCTTTGAAACTGGTATTTTAACACCGTAAGACACTTAACGAACGCTTGGCATTTTGATCAACAATATTAGGCAAACCAATACTTTTGGCCACCACTGTAAATAACGCATTATTCAATATGGACTGATATCAGCACTAGACAACCAATCTTATGAACGCACTGAGTATTAACAAAACCGTTAGTGACAGATGCAGTACATCGCATAGAAGGATTTCAACTGCTTTATTTCCTTAACCATAAGTTGCTTGCACTTATTCCTGACACCACTTACTTCTCATTCTGAATGATGCTTGCATTAACCAGAGAAGTGTAACAAAGATTGTGCGCCATCATGATGGACGGATACAGCGATGAGAAGTCAAGGGTAACAATCGGTTGGTCGTAATACCTGAAATAGAATCAGAAGTGGTTGTTCTCAGTAGATTTCTTAAATGATTTACAGAAACAAAACCGAGAAATGAGCAGGAGGACTGGAGATGGAAGCTGGCAGCTGCAGAGATACAAGACAGTAGTGAGCCTAGAGACATTTTGACAACTCCCCACTCTGAACACAGGTTGTCAGTAAACGATCAAGAGTTCAGACACTGAAATATATTAATACAACATATATTACGACACATTAACATTTAATAGATTTGTTCTTGGTCAATCATTCTAAGGTCCACCAAACAGTGATGCCACCTGTAGTTGAAACTGTCCACATCAGAATGACTAATTACTACAACCTTCACTTAATGATAAACTCAATAAGGTGAATAAACTTCAAAAGTGAAGACAGGAGATGAAAAAAAATACTCTATACAGTCCCTTTAAATTAACAAACTATATAAGTTATCATAATGTATACCCTCCCACACAGCCATTATTCATAGGCCACACAATCCACTGTTGTTATTAAATAACCTTAAGCAACTGGTAGTCCAATGGGTAGGCTACTGGACTGCCAAGGTTCAGGGCCTGGGATCAACCCTGAGTCTAGGTTGGATCCTTATGAACCTACCTGCCACTATTTCCTCTTCACCAGCTGGTTGTGGGGGCTCCCTCACACATCTAAAAACAAAGTTCTATAGGCACTTCCATGAAGCTGAAAATGGTGGACCCACGTGGCACAGAATGGGCAAGGCTCTCGAGTGGATGCAGCTCCATGATCCAGGGCTGTCTCCAACGTAGCGAGATTATCTCCATTGTTGATGAGACTGGAGTGCGACAAACAATATTCAGTAAAGACAGATTTGTTTTTTTTCCCTCGCACTGATAGGGATGGAGAGTTATTGTTGACAAAGCAAGCTAAAGCCTTGCTCAAACTGATCTCCGAAGGGGCTTATCAAGCAGCACCACTCCTCCTCAAGACCAAACCCTGACAACGACAACAGTGGAAGATCACAGAAATGCAGACTATTTACATAGTTCTGTTACTGTACTGATGGAAAATGCCTGGATTAACCCAAGTTTTTTTCTTGCTGTTTAGAAAGAGGAAATCCTGTTCAAACAATATGTACGCAGGCACGCACGCACGCACATGCACAATTTTTTAAAACAAATATTTAAGTATTGCTATCACAATTTTTCAAGAGGCAAGGTAACAACAGAGCTGTCTCACCCTTTGTCTGGTTCAATGACCGTAGCACCTTCAAATTCCTCCCCCGTCTCCACTTTGTGCGATGGAATCAACAGATGCTGCTCCTTGGCCTGTGCAAAGGGGAAAGAAAAAAAAAACTACAACCACAGACATCAGACTACCGAGCCTGAGATTGGCAGAAATTTTAGTCTTTTTAAACCCAAAATTAGAAAATGCGATTAGCAGTCCAAAGCACAATTTAAGTTAAGGGAATTTCAAGCATCGGTTTTCATCTTCAACCGCAGATACAGGAGGAGTTAGTCTGGGTTTTTAGTGCCCTCTTCAAAATGGGTCGGGGAGAGTTAGTGGAACCTCCAGAGATTCAACAACATTCTTGTGGAGACCCTCGCAAAGGTGCTGGCGTCAATGGACCACACAGAATCAGTGCTCATCCCAAACAGGTCAGCTGTTCATCACTAGGGTGGAGACCCACTGGCTGTTTCATGGACTGATGTTCTGCATAGTCTTCAGCACATTCCTGCCCACTTCTTGCCCGTGGAATAGGAAGAGCATAAATCATTGTTAAAAAAACAGAGAAAAACACAGCAACTGAATTTTTTTTTAAAATAAAATTCATTGTTACAAAGTTAAATGGCAATGTATAGAATTCCCTTTCTGTTCAGGACGAGGCCAAAAACCTTACTCTCACCAGCCACGTGAAGAAGTGGGGGTTGGGGTGACTCCAGCTGCAAGGTGGTACAGTAGCCAAATGGTTAGAATACTAGAATACCGGACTTGCCAAGATTGAGTGCCCAGAGTTTGCTTCCCATGGGAACTGCTAGTTTGGCAAATTTCCCCAGCATAATTTCTGCTTCCTCCCAATCTTAAAAAAAAGAAAATAAAAAAAAATATGCTCTGGTAGGGATTTCCCTGCCAAAGTCAGAAGTGCCAGTCCAACACAGTGCAGAATTCACAAAGGTTCCCAGTAGACAGCTGCAGTACTGTGTTCTTTTACCAGGATTAGCCATCTTGTGAACTGTGGCACGCACCAACAAATCCTACAACTGGAGTACCAGGTAAAGATCCTTTTCACATCGAAAAAAAAAAAAAGTTCCCATTCTGATATACCTTTCTCAGTAGCTGAGAAATGACTTTGATTTGCTGACCTCTGGATAAAAGGTATGGCAGTGGAACCCCTGTCACTCTGGCCATCTCCATGTAGTTGATGACACACATTAGTTTTTCTAGCAGTCGCAGAGGCAGAATTGCATCTTTTAAACAATACACTGCAAGCCTGCGTCTTGTCTGGTCATTGCCATTCTATAATTACAGAAACAAAAGAACAGTTGCTAACACCAGAGCTATTAAATAGCATCTTTCATAAGCAGTCTAAAAAGATAAAATTAGCTCAGATACATCAAGAAACCAACAATAGCAACCAAAGGCAACGCAACAGGTGACACAGAAAAATGTACATTAGTATCTGCTACAAGTGTACAGGTAATGTACACACACACTTAACAATTTTAAAAAATAAAACGTTATCTATGTTCTTCAATCAAGTGATATTAGTCTGTTACAGGTGTGTAGGTAATTATATAAAACACTTTTTTTTAAAATCACACATTACAACAGGTGACTGGATACTCTGAAAAAAGCAGCGAGTTGCCTGTAGCTCCTTAACACACATGCTAACAGAAGTGTACACAATTAGGCAATCATGGGTCATGTATTCCTAGATTTTGCAATTGGGAGTTGCCACTTATGCTATGGAATGTGATACCAAAAACAATCATAGCAGTTTTAATAAACTTCTTCTGAAATGTACGTGTATAACAGCTTCCAAACATTGTGCAAGTGACTACCACGGATGCAGCAAAAACATCGCTGAATGTTGACGAGCAAGTCTACCTTGATGAAAGGCAGACAAAGCCGCCCCTATATCACGTTTATTCTATAGAAAAGCTTTCACGAGATCTAGTCGATTTTGGAAAGAAACTGACTGCTCACAAGCAATATACAGTGAAAAGAAACGTCAAGTTGCTCCTCTCTCCCATTAACATGTTGTGGTTTGGGAGTTATAAACAACCTACTGCAGGAAGTAAACTTCATGGTCACCCAATACATTAGCATTTGTCACAGGTAGTATGTACATATAATACATTACATTTGAGTTTTTGAACATGTCAAAATATAGTTAAAGGTTTACTTTGCCATATGTCTTTGTAGTTTTACTTCACAACATCCTATGCACATCTGTAACATTATGCAAATATGACATTATGAAAATACATAAATGACTTACGGTCAAGGAAACTTTAATTAGGTTTTGACATCTGAACAATGGAAACAACAACAATAATAATAATAATGCACTGTTATGCATGCAACCTAGCATTCGCAGAGTACCTGGAGGTCCCTAATGATGGAATGGTGGACATCTTCCTTCTGTTCTTGAAGAAAATGGAAGGATACAGCATTGAGCGTGTACGACCGCAGCTTGTAGTTTCGTAGGAGAACCTGAAAGAGACAAAACCAAAAAAATGTTTATGGTGTTATGAATATAAAACAGCTTTAAAAAACCAAAAAAGCTAAGAAAGTTTTAAAAATTTAGCAAGTAAAAATTGCATATAAAAATGATTAACGATGCTGGCAAAAATGCGTAAGACAGCTGCCCCAAGCACAAACCTCAAAATCACCACGCACTTTAATGATTCACGATTCATGCTGTTAGACAGGTAAACTTGTGATGCACAACCCACTATCACCAACCCCAAAAGACCCATTGTCATCAGCAAGATAGAGTTAGCATTATTACAAAGCAACTTCCAGATGTCCAGCCCTACTTTAAAGTTATGACCCTTTGGAACTGAGCCCTCACCTGATATATTAGATCCCTCTTCACGAGCTTTGATATACAAAACCAGGCAGTTTCATTTTTGTCTGATCACTAAGAATAACCAAGTATTTTCCCTGACCAGGTTATTTAGCTAAAAGAAACTTGCATCCCCTTTCCAGACTGCCATTTTCACCAGCAGGTAAAGGCACCACTAAGGTTAGAATGGCTGGTACCTTTGCTTCAGTACTTCTATTTAATGGCCCACCCCTGTGTATTCCATTATAGTTTTACACCAGATATGTACTAGGGAGGTTATAGTTTATTTGATATGCAACAGCCCTTTAAAAATTGATACTTATTTTTGCATGTAAGGAGTCTGTACTAAGAATGTTTAGATGAAAAAAGGGGGGGGCCCACTCACCTGGAGAAGATCAAACTGAACACGGCCCTCAATGTTTATCACTTTGTTCTCCCTTTTCCCCATCTGTTTGCTCTGCAGCATTGACTCTTTGATGATTGACTTGATGTTCTTGATCCGCCCTAAAAACGTGAAATCTCTCAATTTCAGGTGGTTTGCCCGATTTATCAAATAGGGAATGTCAAAGTTTTGGATGTTGTAGCCGGTCAGGATGTCTGGGTCAACCTCACGGATGAAGGACGCCCATTTCTGTTGAAGGATTGTCAAAGCCAGTCAGTACAGATATAACAGGAGAGAAGAGGAGAGACAAGCACACTCTAAGAAACAGACTCAAGAATAAAACAATATTTTTTTTTTTTTTTGTTTAATTTTAAAGTTTACAAGCCATCCTAGTAGAAGGGAAGAAACAGTTTTTCAAACTTTTAAGAAAAACAATACATTTCAAATTGTTCAAAAGGGGGAATCTCTGATCTCCATCTTACCACTGCCCAGAAATGATGCGAGGAGGGATTAAACACACACACACAAATATTAAAAGGTCACAAGAGGTTTTTAGTGGGGGAGAAGGTGACTGACTGATGCCCTAGAATTTTTTTTTTTTTTTTGTTAAATGGAAAATAGCTTATAACAACGCAAATGTTGCACTCGTTTAAACGTGATGGAATCATACAGACAAAAAATGTAAAATTTCAGGACAGATTTCTCATTTTAACAATACAAAAAACACTGGAACATAACAGCATAATTTTTAAAAAATACAAAACTACACAGATTTAAAAAAAAAGAGAGACCCAAAAGCAGTAAACATAACCATATCGCGTATTTTCTTTCGATGCCAATCGCATCCCCATAGATTCCCAGTTGCGTATCAGTTTTCGTAATACCGCTCGCTCTTTCCACGATACCCTCCGTCGCAGTACAAACTTTCTCAAATTAGCCCAATGAAAGTCAATTTACTGTGAAATGCAACAAATCACTGACAAGAGTGTGGTGCTGCTCACCTCCAAGAGGCTTGCTAAAAAATTCAGAAGGATAACCAAAACCCTGTTGTCAGATCATCTAAAAGGAACCTTTGAATTTGAAATCCTGAAGGGTCGTTTTAATAGGAAGAATATATATACAACCCAAACAAAGCCAGGTAGCTGTGATTGTTTGTGCATGTGCATATCAGACCTATGAGGAAGAGAACCAATTCGCAGTTATGTACCTAATCTCTCTCTTTTCCTAAGCACAGAATTAATTAGCTCTCAAACTGGTGTTAAAAACACCAAGTACGTAAGAACATAAACAGTGACATGTAAACGGTGTAGAAGCTGGTCCACAACCAAAATAACCTTTACCATCTCTCTCTCTCTAACATTTATTAATTAAAATGTATCCCAACTAGGCCCTTAAACACCGTAATGCAACAAGGAACACTTACAGACAGCAGCTCACTCTCGCATTCGTATGACAACACCTGGGATCCAATCACAGGTGCGCAACACTTTAGTGTGAACACATTTCTTATAAAAGGGTCAGGATTCCCCTGGGTTATCACCATGTTAGCGATCTGGATGACTGGATCTTTGTCAGGCTCTGGAAACACACCTGAATGCAAAGCATATGGTTTGATTATTTTATTCTCATTATACTATGATTCTAACTAAAAAGTCTACCATACAAACACTAATGGTTTCACATTGTTAAGTAAATTTCAATACCACATATAATACAAGGGAGTTAACTTTTAAATGGCATACTAAAAGACTAACAGTAAAATAACTACTATAGGAAACAACCTGTTGAGGAGAACAAGTAGATTGAAATACATTTATAATCAGGGGGGTTTATACAAGTTAAGATACTTCTCCCTTACCCTTAAATGAAAATCAAATTTTAATGATTCTTTAAATAAGGATTATTCTGATTTGAAATTACTGGGATTTAAACTTTATTCAGAGATAACTGTAACATTTAAGAAAAAGAAATACATATTCTCCATCTGTTGAGTGAAATTTTATATTTTCAGCCTTCTTTACTAATTTCGTTTGGCAATAAATGTACTAGTTACATAGCCATAATGCAGGCAGTCAGCCATAGTTGAAGCAATGTCAGCTGAAGACCTCAGTGTAAGACTATCTTTGCCTTTCGGATGCCAAGTGGCAGAATGTAAGCAGAGAAAAATGCATCTCTGCTTGCACAGGAATTCTCTACAAAAACTCCAACAGCAATAGATAACTCACCTTTCCTTCCAGCACATTCAATATCAAAGCTGAGAATTCTGAAAGGAGCAACCTTGGACCACTCTTCAGTGTCAGCAGGATGGGAGATGAAATCTGTCCAGGCAATGTCAGCTTCAAACTGGCACCGAGACAGCATGGGAACGCTTTCCAAGTTGCTGGCACCAGAACCATCATCTGAGAGGCGAGGCTGGTAGCACCCCTTGGGAAGCTCAATCCAGTTACAACCAACTACATCACAGTCTACCATGAATCTAAAAAAAAGAGAGAGGAGGAAGAAAAAAATAATTTTTCAAATAAAATTCAGATCCTTCCAACAATTTAAACATGCAAATATTTTTTTCTCTTTATGAAAAGGGCAGGAGACTTCAACCAGTGGCCTTCAGCCGAACCCTTGAATTTACATTCCCTGAAATAGGCGTCTAAATAAGAAAGAGTTACAGAGCAAAACTACAACCCACATGGAGTTGTGAAAATTGCATTCCGGATGTTTCTGACACTCTGGAGGTAAGCGCCCACCTACCTGATTTCAAAGTCTATGTTGGTCTCATAGGTCTGGTAACCATGGTGTGGATATCCTGGACACGTAAACCCCTGCTCCAGCAATCTCTTCGTTGATGCAATCAAACGTGGAAGAGCAACTGTGATTTTCAAAAATGTGATCTTTCTGTTGCTGTGAAACCCGTAAATTGCTATGAAAAAAAAAAAAAAGAAGAAAAAAAGCAGCAAATTATGCATTTCTAAAGAAATGTTAAAGTCACCTTTCACTTTCACCTAGCGCAATGATTTAATGAAGATCCCTTGGGAGGAAACGACAAATAAGTGAGCAATGTCAGAGGGTGTGTTTACTCCTAAGTTGGTCACTGAGAACTGCCTCAGCAACCGAGTCACTTCCATGTGAGATGAACTTCAAAATGCCTGCTAAAAGTGCATCAGATGAGATTAAAAATGTTGATACAGGTAACACAGGCAGAATCTGTTCTTACATTCAAACGTGTAACACTTCTAAAAATGAGACCACTAAACTTTAAGTGTTTTACATCACAAAAAGTAGTTATTGGGTTATATCACATTTGGCCACTGAAAACAGAATTTCCTCTTTCCCATTACAAGGTTCTATAAAGTATCAATTTTGCGAAAAAAAAAAAAAAAAGGGGGGGGGCAAATGCAGTGAGCAATTATTTTTTGCTGCTCAGTTGTTCACCTTTAATTCAGTTATCTGGCAAAATGGGACCTGATAAGTATTTTATGCTATTAGAAATTAGAAAAGTTGCGTCACATCAAGAAATGTATTTGTTCACAGCCTCAATACAGCAACACTACTACATTCAGTTTTACGTGATCTAACCCTGATCAAGGAAGAGTGGTTTCTTCCAGACCTGCATAAGAATCAGAAGAACCAAAATCACCCAAAATGTCTCTGAAAACAAAGTCTTCCAGCATAGACGGTTGTCAGAAGCTTCCAGGCTTTTCCAAGATGAATCTAGTGGCACTATGAAGTGCATGGCTTCCTGCAAATGGCCACCATACAACTTTCAGTGATCAGCAGTGGTTCAGCTCTAGGAATCAGGCAATGATATCAAGTTTTCAAAAACCCTGGCAGTAGAGAACACTGTAGGCATTTTAGACAAAAAGAAAAGAAAAGGCCAATGACTGAAATTCTTGTAGATGGCAAATGAATTCTGGATTCAAGAGAGTTGGTTATAGAAAATTCCTGAAAATTTTGCAGTACATGACAGTATTTTTTTAAAAAAAAAAAAAAATTTTGTTTCCCAATGTAATATTATTCCTTCCATAGTAACTTACATTCCTTTGTGGTAATCTCCACAGCCAGCACAGCCTGGGTTATCCCCTCCTTGTTGGATCTCAGGTCTTTCATCACAATCGCATTGAGTCTGTCCTGAAACAGCATGAACAGACAGCAGATTAAAATTTTCTCCCCACAAGATTATCATTTTACAAAACACACAAACTACAGACAAACTCTATGCATATCACAGTATGGTGTCCATTTTCATCATAGCTGTTGCAAGACGGTGGAACATCTACTCCAACATCAAAGGCAATCTTCTATCCATTTGAGAATAACTATTTAACTATTTCTCATAGGAACCTGATAATTTGTGGTAAATAATTTTACCATTAAAACTGGATCATTAACAAATTTAAAATTTAAGAGTTTATTCCCACTTTCAAATATTTAATATATTTGAGGGTTAAACCTAAGATTACCTTGAAGTCCTGGCAGCTGTCATCCTTAAATCCTGGCTGTGCAGGCACAAAAAAATATGGCATGAAACCATGAATGTGCACCATGACACTATTTCCTTCCATTGTGATGCCACTCATGCGAATAATGGGGACTGGCCCCACTGTCACCCCTGGCATCCCCTCAAAATGTTTCCCTGCAGTCATAAATAAACATCATTAGCTAAAATACAATGGCCATCAACAAGCAGCTGGAAGCTAGCACAGATATTATAAAAGAACATGCCTTTGAAAGTAAAAAATGACGACAAACTGTTAGTGATTAGAGATCATTTGAAAATTTTACAAGCCTTCTTACTCTCAACATACTCATTTGTAGCCAATCACACTCACAAGGTTTGCTAATCTGCAACCCAGCAGCAGTGCATGGCAAATAGTTCAAGCCAATGGGTAGGACTATGCCAAGCAGAAAGCCTATACAAAATGGAGTCCTGACAGATTTCTTCCCAGTTTGTTTTCACTGCTTTTCCTTGCATTTCAGTCAACTTGACATGTTGCACTTGATGAAATAACTTCCAATCACAATCAATTTTTGCTAAACTAGAATTTTAATGCAAAGTTGTTCTGGACTTTTACATTTTTTTTTTTTATTATGGATTCTCCAAACTTCTCAAAATTCAAATGTGGTGGATTACTACATGGCTGGAACTCAGTAATCCTAAGACTTTTGTACTTCCCTTTCTTGCCCTTCTAGTTTATTCCAAATGGACTCTTCTATTTTGTAATGCAAGAGAATTTTTAAAACCAAACACATCGATGATGCTGTGTCTTTAGCTTACCAATGTAGCTTTCCACACAAATCTGCTGAAATATCACACTGTCCTTCTCAGGATCAATTATGGGAAATGGCGGACGAGACCACTCTGCACTGGTCGACTCATAGCATGGACCAAGATCTGGCAAAAATACAACAAAAGATCTAATGTTAAAAAGTGTTTGAAACATGCTGGAGAAAAATGTTTGCACATGCAAACATTCACATGACTCTTTAAATTAAACTCAGATGATTTGGTCCCAATTAAGGCAGAATATAAATGGATTTTTGCTCTGTTTTTTTCTAATAGATTAAATTTAGTTTGCAAGCTGTTAGCAGCCTGTTTTCTTTCTGTTCATGGATTGCACTATTATTTATTTTCTCAACCTTGTGCATGCTGAATATTTAAATTGCTGCAGTTCCATCCCCACCAAGACAACCAGACTCTTGAGTTCAAAATACAGATTTACATTATACGTGAAAGTGCATGCAAAGTGAACAGGCACTCTCACCGTAAGTAACAGATTAGCAGCTCAACTGGGCCTCTGTGCTATAAGAATGCGTTCAAGGTGTATTACACAAGTGTCTGTTCTACCTCACACCAATTTAAGCAAAACACCAACCAATTTGTTCCGATAAGTCACTATCTTCAGCATGCACCTCATCTTCGATCTGCTCCAGGACAGCCAGTTCTTCTTCAAAGATCGACGGGTCATCATCCTCTTCATAAAACCTGAGTAATCCAAAGTTTGGGCAAAAAAAAAAAAAAAAAAATTGAAATGAGAGAAAGATTCCAGTGCTTTACTTTACTCCTCACAACAGCCAACTGCTGAACAGAAATTGTAAACAACGGCTACAGCATTGCCCTAAAACTCGAAAAAATAGTGCACCCGCATTCCCCTCTCCCTTCGGTTAAAGTCATGACGATGGAAAAATAAAAAGAGGAGAAAATTTGTGCCAACAAACAAACAGTGTAACACAGTCTCCAGGATGTCAGGGCCACTTCCACCGAGCCTCTTCTAATCCGTCCACTCGTCTACTACTTAATAGGGAAAAAAAACCCAAAGTGATCGACAGTAATGCCCCACACACCACCAATAATTTTCTTCTTCTCTAGACCGATTTTCTCAGGGCTGGTGGTATATAGCACAAAAGAGTCAAGGCTTCTGGAGATTCTTCTGAAAAATGAGACCACAAGATGCTGCCTTTGGTTTTGATTAGAATTTATTTTTTAGTTCTATAAAATACAAAAGCTGCTGTTGTCGTCGTCGTTGTCAACAAGCCTGGCAAGGGACTGTAGTGCTGTGATTAGCCACTAGAGAGCACTGCATATCCTGCACCATGGGCAGTCACTTGACTTACTTTCTACAGCAGGGAAAGCCCCGCACTAAAAGTCTTCGTTTTTAAATACAAGAGGAAGTCTACACAGCTGGCTGGTGAAGAGGAGAAACTGTCAAGGGGTAAGATACACCAAACCAAACCCACCCAACCAGGAATTGGAGTTAGGCCCTCAGCCTTGGCAGTCCAGTAGTCTAACCACTAAGCCTCCAGTTGCCCTATGCTGTTATAACTAGGTTTGTGTAGGTTATGGGGGACAAAAAAAAAAAAAAAAAACCATTACGTGTACAACACTAAATTTTCTAACTAATTAGTGATTATTTCAATTAATTAGATTACAAATCCATCCACTCACATCTCTCCCCTCTTCTCAGTATTTAGACATGTGTTTCATCAAAAACCTGAGGAAACTTTAAAAAAATACACACCTGGATTTCTTGTTAGGGGGGCCACTCTGTCTACTAAAACCCTTTCCTTGAATTGGTTTTCTTTTGCCATCCATGATCTTTAAAAAAAATATTTAAAAAACTGATAATAAATTAATTAAAAATCACAAGTAAACATTTACTGATTAAAATGTATATTTCCCCAGTGACGTCTTTGCCAATTATCCTATTTTGTGTTGCAAACATTTTCATTCTTGTTAACAAGACATCTGTTTATCATCATCTCTGTCCTGACAAAGCCTAGGCATATCTGTAGATAAGTAATGAACTTAAATTCTCCTGTGTCATTGCTTTAGAGCATTTTCCTTTTGGGTTGGTGTTTGGACATAACTGATGTCTGGTGGACAGGAGACAGGCAGTTAAGTAGATCTTAACTGGTTTCCTTTTAGCATTACAAAACAGCATTGCAGCTCATCCTAGGAAAAGCTGAGATACAGCTATGCTGTTAAATGCTACATCCTTTATTCTTCCTTTAGCCTCTTCATCTCTAAGACCAAGAGTTACACACAGCTACTACAAACAAATATAGTAATGTTCTTTGATTGAACACAGAATAATCTGAGCTACCATTCCATAGCCAGCAGTCTTTTAGAATTAGTTCTTATGTAGAATCTCCAAAAATACAGATAATGGCTTCATTTGTCGCTGGCGTTACAAGACAAAAGTTTGTTTAGTCTAAAACTAAAATCTACCTTATAGCTGAAGCGGCGTTGCCCCCTGCTCTTCATTACCAAGTACTACTTGCTGCACCATCCCTATCTGCAAAGATGATGCAACTGCAGCAGCAATCATTTTGACTGCTCAGCTTTTAAATGTACTATTTACTCATTCATTTGGGAAATAAGGGGCTAGTACATTTTTTGGAATTTTCATACATCCAAGTATTTAACATCCTTAGTCAGCAGCAGGCCAATGGTTGCAAAACTAAGAGTACACTAACCCTTCGACCACCAGGGTGGTGGTCATCTTGAATGTGCGGGGAGGGGGGGGGGTTTCAATGGTGTCCGACCTGCTGAAGAAACAGCTTTAAAGCAACGGGTACAACGGAATTTTTCAAATTAGCTGAGATGATTTATTCTACAACTCGAGCACCTGCTGAGAGACGTATTGTCCAGCGAGAATGAACCGACAAGGAAAACGGCGTCTGACTGCACTGCAGTGCGGGGACCTTATCAGAAGCTGGACCTGAAGGTGGGCCTAGTAGTTGACGGGAAACCATCTCAACACGAGGGGCCTTGGGAACAGAGGTTGCTTATGATCACGGAACCAAATCCGAGCCACTGCAGGAAGGACCGGCCGCGAGACCCCCCCCCGAAAACAGTCCGCGTCTGAGGTGGTTACGGGACCGAGACCATACGCGAAGCGCCCGATCACCGAGGAGCGGATGGAGGAGGAGGAGGAGAGGTGGGGGGTGGTGGCTTTCCAATCCTTGAGCCCCCGCTTGGCCAGACAAATCGGGGCAGCGAAGTCGTCGGAGCCCATCAACAGCCGTGGGACGGGACGGGAGGGGACTGGAGGGGATTTCCCATCGAAACAGGTGCAGGGCTAGAGGGAAAAGGCCGGGCCGGGCCGGGCCGGTAAACCAGCCTAAGAAACTTCCCGGTCACCGGCAGACCCGAACGCGAGACACCTTCCCTCCCACTCTCCCAGGGCCTCACCTCGACACCTTCCCCCCCGCCGTCGGGTTCGTCCAACTTTCACCTTCCTCGTCACAAGCGCCACTTCGTAAATGGCGGGAGCCAGGAGCGAAGTCTCGTTTAGTCCCGTACCGGAGTGAAGTCTCGTTTAGTCCCGTCACTTCTCCCCCCCCCCGTAACGGAGTGCTCTCCCCTTGAAGAACGAAAAAAAAAAAAAAAAAATGCATCTCCCGGCGATGATAATAATGGCGGCGGAGTTCGGCTGGGAGAACAACAATATGCCTGGGGTGGGTGGGTGTGTGGAAGACGGTGTCTTGCTCTTGAGATTAGTATAGGGGGATTAAGAGATCGCACTCCCAGCAGGCTTTCGAAGAGAGCTTATTCACAGCAGTTCTTAGATCGAAATTCATATATAAAACCCCCTTGATCTGGTACGGACCGACCACAATCGTTTATCATGAAGTTAATTATTATTATTATTATTATATTATTATTATTATATTATTATTATTAAAATTACAGTAACCCTTTTCAAGCCAATGTCTGTTATACGGTATCTTCGAAATATTATTATTATTATTATTATTATTATTATTGTTGATGTTGATATTTTGAATTACAGTTATTTCCCTTTACTTGTTGCACATTTATCCCCCTCCTCCATAGAGAGTCGGGGCTCCATGTCTACGCATTTAAAGTTTAATGCCATTTTTCACAAATAATTCGTGAAATGGCAACACGGATCAGCGGAACCATCACGCCAGGCCCCTAGGGTCTCGGCTTCGCAAACTGGACACCCCCCCTTTTTTTTTTAAAAAAAAAAAAACGGCATTAAACTTTTAAAGGGCAGACATTGCGTAAAACATTAGGGCCGCCCGCAACGTTAAATTTACCTTTAAAAAGAAACTAATGGAATGGCAATATTTAATTTAGTATTAAACAATAATCATTAATCTCTCTCTCTCTCTCTCTATTAAACAGTGTTATATATATATATATTATATCTCGTTCTTGATGCTATAAGCGAGATTACTTTTCAGCTGTTAATGGCGAGGAGAGATTCGGATCGGTTGACTTCCCTTTAGCGACTTCTGATCGCGACCAGACCGAGGTCAGTACCCTTGGTTCACGCGAACACTAGCCGCGAGTCGGTTCTAAAACTCCTTCTTTCTGCTTTTAATGGTAGAGCATTAAAAAAAAAAAAGGGGGGGGAGAGTATTTTCACCAAACAGCCCAAGGGAGATAACTGCTGGGGTTTTTTTTTTTTTTTTTTTTTTTTTACATCTAGAAGCCTGATACAGTTAAGACAAAACAAACAAGTGCAGTCATAATTTGGATACTTTTCTCCATATCTGTCTTATTTTATGTTTAATTTTTGAAAAAAGAAACCTATGTTAATAATCTTTGCTAACTTATCCTTTCTTCAGATTCTTTTAATGCGAGAACTAAATTTACCTGTACTACAGTTTCTTCATTTCCACCAGAGATCATAAAATAGAATTTTTTTCTAATACTGCTGCAGCCCTTGCAGCTTCTCTTTAGCTCTTTAAATATCCAGTTTCCTTTACTATCATATTTATACACAAAATTATTTTTTTACTATGATGCTTAATTTTAATTTTTGGAATCGTTGGCAGAATTAGTGACAGCAGATTGATAATTGCACTAGAGATGATGCCTAGCTGAAAAAGAATTTCCAGAATCGCATCTGGCTCAGTTCCATTTGGACATTCCTAGGATCTTTGAAAAAATAAGAAACATAAGCAAAACAAAGATATGTATAAAAAAATAGGTTGTGGAAGATGCTCTTCAGACAAAAAGGCATACATTAGAATCTGTCACAGGTGGGCCATATATAATGCATATTTACATTATCAGTATGTAAAAAAACTTAAGACACTCACATAAATGTATCTTTTGGGTCTTCATCAGACAACGTCATTAAAAGACACTGAAACATGCCATGTGTAAGATTTTTTGACCATCAGCTATTCCTTAACCTTTAACATTTTTAATGTTTGTATTAAGTCTCCCTATAATATTCAGTATTTGCAAGACTCTAAAATTTATTTTTCTATTTAGTTTTTTTTCCTTTCTCAGATCTTTCTGGCAAAAACAAAAATCTTTTTCACCCTTTCCCAAACTTTACGATAGCACCAAGCCTGAACAACACACTCCAAATGGTGTTCAAACAGTCCTCATTCTGGTTCTGTTTGATCAACTAAATATTCTCTTCATCGTACTTACCACTTTCTTACCATGGTTATTGGCGTTTTAGGTTATATAGAAAACGTACACGTAGATCTTGTTTAGCATCACTCTTGTCAGGAAAACTGACACACAGCTACTTGAACTCCTTATTCTTTTCATGTGCCATATGAATGCATTTGCAGAGTGATTCAAGTTATCACCTCATTTGTTTAATGTGTTCTGGAGTTGGTTGATGGCTTGATCCCAGCAACAAACTTCAGTAATCAGTGCTATTTATATCAACCACAAGCAAGAATGGTCCCAGAATGGAGCCTTGATGCCTCCACCTGCAATGATGTCTTTTAGTGCTGTGCAGAAAGATGGTGTATTAAAGCAAGGCTTTAAAGAATGTCGAACAAACTTCCATCTGGGGACAATTAAGAAAATACATCACCTACAGCATTTACCAAAGTTCTACTAGAACTAAGCAGTATGGCAAATATTTTATTTTGTTTTTTTTTTTGTCATAATGTTGTGTAGTCACAATGTTTAGTTTTCAAATCACTATCTCTGATTCAAAAAATAAGCCCAGATACAAGTGGTATTAGAAATAATCATGGAGACAAGAGAAAAACTGGATGTGAAATGCAAATAACATGTGATAGAATTACATATCTTGTGTGTAAAAACGAAATGGTCCATAGTAGTCATGTACTGATATAATGAACTGTGATTGGTCATCATGCAAGAGGTCAGCGAAGAAAGCCCAAAGTTTTCAAAAGTGATCTTAAGAACCTCAGGGTTTGTTCTCTGCATGATAGGCAGTGAGCCAGTAGAGATCTCATGAATGACCTAGCTGCAAGTACAGGCAGTCTTAATGGATGCATAGCTGACAGAAAAACCTTAGCTGAGGAGAAGCAACCAAACGGCAAGACAAATGGGCAGCATGTGAAGGTGCACTTTAAAGATGAGTCCAAGTTTGAACTATTTGGCAATAATCAATGGCAGTTTGTTCTGATGGATAGGAAGCAGTATAACCAACATTGTGCAATAGCTACAGTGAAGCATGGCAGGATTGATACAAGCATGGGGATGCATATCAACCAAGGGTGTTGGAAATTTGCATGAAATCAAAGGTATTCTGACTGCCATCGGGTACAGGCAAGTTCTTATCCTTCATGCCATTCTGTCTCAGGAAAGTACACCTCATTGGGCAGGGATGACAATGACCCCAAACATACAGCCAACATGATGAAAAACTATTTGGAATGAGGTTAAGCTACTGAGAAAATCAAACAGCAACCAAACAACTTAGATGAATTGTGGAAAGTCCTACAAGATATTTGGAACATTCCAGAGTCATACATTGATAACCTGTATGAACAAGGGATCTTGCTCTATATAAAGCAAAGGGCTCACATACCAAATACTAATATACTGTACAACACATTCAGTATTTCTGTAATAATATATTGTTTATGTATTATGTCTGTCAATTACAATTACTCATTATTTGTGCATATCCTATTTTGTTTTTTTTTTCCCATATTTATTTTGAATATATTTTTCTTGAACAGAATGGCATTGTGTATTGAAGAGGTGACAAAACACCTGATGACCACAAAGATTGGCCAGCAAATCATTTATAAGAAAGAAACAGAGACCACGATGGATGATGCAAAACTGCTCGGAAAACAGGGTATGGGATCTTTCTTAATGTTTTATAAAGAAATTTTCAGGGGAATCATCTGTTTTGTTTGCTGTTGTGTGTTCTCTTTTATAGCAATCTTATTTTTAACCCCCTCCCCGTTATTAGGCTGCCAGGAAGGAACCTTGGTTATCGCCGAAACACAAACAAAGGCCAGGGGTTCAAAAAACCACAAATGGAATGCAATGAACAGTGGAAACATTTACGCATCTGTTGTTCTTTACAAGGATGTAAAGAATCCAGTAAGTAGGAAAATCCTTCTCTTTAGCATTTTCTGTTCCGTAGGGGGCACCTTTGCCAATTTTTTTTCTCATGAAGTTGAAATACTGTTGGCTTAATTCTCTGATTATCCTGAAGGAAGACGGTGCATTCGTGTAGGCTTTAACTGCAGGAAGATCTGAACATGCCAAATGAGCCACAAAGTTGAAAATGAATTGTATAATCTCTCTCAGCGTTATGTTGGCCATGCGAATCATAAGAATCTTTACTGCTTGGTAAATGGTCAGTTAACACTTGGCGATGAAGAGAGGGGTCTCGGAATAGCTATCCAAGATAAACCTGAAAGGGGATAATGGTTAGTCAAGTCACAGATAATGGCTGTGACTATATATCCAGTAGATGAGAATTTTACATTTCAAAAAAATATATGAATTCTTTTTAATATACATTAGTTTTTTCCTAAATTTTCAGGTCATTACATAATATACACCAACTTGATTGTCATCACTTAGAATACTTACCCTCTTATTCAATCAATATAGCCTTTTGGAAAAAAAATTGTATATGTAGTTTCTCTATGTTATGGACACATTTAAAGTCGAATGCTGTATATCTTGTTGTTTATCCAATTAGACATATCTTGACAAAGATGATGTAAAGTATGCCACATCTCTAGCCATTTACCAAACCCTCCAAGACATTGCAGTTCCACATGTGTGCATGAAATGGCCAAATGATATCTGGGTCAGAGGTCACAAGATAGCAGGTGTACTTGTTGAAGCATTCAAACTTAAAGGTAATACTTAGAAATTAAAGCTGGAAATTATTTCCAGCTTTGTTCTTATTATTTGGTTAATGATAATAGTCTATAATAGAGTGAAAGCATTTGACCTGCATTTTAATCTAAGCAGTAATGGAAGTGCAAGGCAATCAGTGTACACTTCAGTGTATAAATAATACTTTTGATTGTCCATAAGTATATAAATGCTGCCTATGTATAAGACCATCCATCAGTGTATAAATACTATCCATGTACAAGATTTTCACCAATGCATGATTTATGACACCATCCACAACTGTAATAGTATTGCTAACTACCCATCTATAAGGCCACTTATCACTGTATAAGTACCATGTATAATCAAAATCTGTAAAAAGACTACAAACCATTTGCTCTTTAGATAATTTCAATGCTAAAATGACACTTTAAAATAGAGTAACATAACACACCAGGCTACTTTTACTTTATATATAGAGAATTTCTGTTGTGCTAAATAATTTTTTTCCCTTTTTTTAGATCAAGACAAATTTCTTTACGTTGATGGATTTGGATTAAATGTTAACTCAGATATTCGGAGAATCCGAGATCTACAAAGTTATGCCACTAGCGTCAGTTGTGAACTAGGAGAGACTGTGTCAAGAGAGAAATTGCTTGCTTCACTGTGCAACCATCTGGAACTCAACTTGTCACTCAACCGAAGCCAACTGTTTGATGACATTGATAAAGCTCAGCTGTTTCAGCCAGGTCACAGTGTCATATGCACACCAAGTGAGGCTACTCTTGGGACTTTTACAGGTGTTGTCATGGAGATGCAAAAAACATCATGGCAGCTAGCAGTAAGAAGTAAAAGCTAGTTTTAATAATTTCAGGCTTCAAAATTTGGAGAGAATATTTGGCTATATTTCTTTCTTTCAGAAAAATTAAAAAGTGTGTGTGTGTGTGTGTGTGTGCATGTGTGTGTGTGTGTAAATCTTCATAATTTTTATCTTAGTTACCTCTATATTATAATCCATGAAACCTTTGAAGCACAATAGTGTGTATTCTCTTCTAGCAGAAACAGGAGAAATCTGGACCTTAGATGACCAGCAGTATTCTGTTCGTCCATTGATAGTCAAGTTCATTTATGTGTACACTGGTCAAAAGAACGATCCAACTTCCCTTCATCATACCCTTTCTGCTCTGGTTGATTTATCCAAAGTGAGCATTAAGACTATCAATGAAGTACAACTAGAGACAGGTAAGAACATACAAAATTAAAATCCCTTGCAAGGATTTTTCCTGGATTGAATTGAGAGATTCTCAATTTATGTATGTCTAGTTCAACAGACTATGGTGGTATAGTGGTTATAGACAGACATCACAGATTATACAAGACCCTAGGGAGGGGGGGGGGTTGTGTTGATAGATAGTACTGTGTACTAGTTACAAAAAGGAAAGCAGCTGTCACAGCTAATACAAGGTTCCACTGATCTCAAAAGTATTCATTCCCTCAGCCACTGAACTAGGTAACTGCAACAACTTTATACATCAATATTATTCCAAAGCCCTAAATTCAGAAAAAAATATTGGATCTTTCCTTTTTCTTCTTTTTAAATATATACACAACGTATTAAAAATACTATGGCTTAACCAAAAAAAAATATTTCACTCAGTTTTATGGAATGCATATTTTAAGCCTAATATTTCTGAATCTTTTCCCAGTTTAGTTTATATAGAGAAGGACAGCTATCATGGTTTCTAAGCTCCCCCAACAAACTTTTGCTGAGACCTAATCTCTGCAGTTTTTAAACCGGTTGATGTTGACACCATTACAAAAACTAAAGCAATAATCTAATCGGGATTTGAAAAGTCATACAAGTTGAGAGAAATGTCATTTGTTAGGCATCAAATGGGAAATGAAAGGAAAAAAAGTTATTCAATTACTACTTGAATCCAGAACCTTTTCTGAAGCCATACCTGATCAAACAGTGGGGAAATGCCTGGTTTTTTTGGCTTAGCTTGCGGCTCTGATGTCCGGCCAGATAATTAGAAAGACACTAAATCGCACGACTGATCATTTTTCAATATCAATAAATTTGTCAAAAGGAATTCTGTCGTCTGTGGATGAGAATATTTGCGAATTTTGTGTACATGATCTGTTTTAGATTGTTGGTGTCATTTAAGATCGTCTGTGGACTCCATAGGGGCAGAAACATGTCTCACTAAAGAACTTAACAGGACGGTAAACATTTCAGACCCATCTTATCTATTAATCTTTAATCTCACGTGATCCAAGATTTTCTAATTCTCTCTTCTTTTTGGTCCCTCTGTAGTACAACTCCCCAGCAGTTGTAGATCCCTGTCTTGGTTACAAAATTAGGGGTTGTGCACATATCTATTAAGCAGATTTCACGACCACTTCTCAACCTGGGAAGCCTCGAGTGAACACCCCTACTAGAAGTCTTCATTTCAGATGGTGGAGGGCTGGAGTATCCAGAAAAGACCCATGCAGGCACTGATGAAGGGCTAAGAGAAACTGAGCCCGTGCTGACCAGGATTCGAACTCAGACACTTTCAATTTTTGGAGCATTGAGTCTTCCCTATTTTGTATCACGGTAACATAAATGTTCAGATCAGTGCCTGTATTTCTGAGATCCTTCAATGAGACTTCCACTCGTCTAAAGAGAATTCATTTTATAGGGAGACCCTCTGAAAGCAGAACTCTTGACCATAGAGATCCTAGGAGCTGCATGTTTAGAAAGGTCATTTAAATGTAAGGGAAGGCTCAACCGCAAGGCAGTAATGAAGGAAGAAAAACAAAGATAATTTTACAAATATCCATTTATTTCCTTCCAGGAGACTGGATGAAAGACGCAGCATTGGTGTTGATTGGGGATTCAATCTTGAATTCAAAGATGGCAAGAGAAAAGTTGATGAGATACATTCACAGTGGGGGGTCACTCATGGCTACTGCCAAAGGCGCATCTCAGTTTTGTAACTGTAACTACTGGAACCTTGAGGACAAAATGCTTATGGAAGGTAGGTAAAACAGAGCAAAAGAATTTTTTATACAGCACTATTTCAACCTAAGAAAAGGACTGCTTATCTTGTTAATCAGATACCTGACTACTTCTCTAACTCAGAACTTTGAAATGGCTAATTATAATTTGCTGGACTTTATTGCATTTCTTTCCTTCTGGAACACACACACACATATATAACATTGGTAAGTATCCGTCCCCGAGCTGGTTGGCATAAAAAGAAACCTCATAATAAAAAAAAAAAGTTATTATTACTTGATCACCTTTTTGTTTAATTTAGCTAAGAAAGGGAATTATAAACTATCTTAGTTTCACCTGCTGCTCATTTTTTTTTTGTTTTTTTTTTAAAATTTCCTACAGGCGTGAAGATAACAAGATGTAACAACGATGATAAGAATCAGCTGACATTTTTAAAAATTACCTGCCCAGGGAGCAAATGTTTCACAGGTGTGTCATTCCAAGGTGGGTTTCAGTTCAAGATTCCACCAACAACAGGATTTACTCCTTTGGCGCACTATGGGACTGGCAGAAACACAGACGGCGTGGCCACCTTCTGTAGGGCGTTTGGTAACGGTCACCTAGTTGTGTGCGGGTTTGAGGTAGAAGCCACTTACACAGATGTGCAAGATTCTCCGCAGGCATCAGAAATGAGAGAGAGCGTTTCTATCAGAGACCGCTTCGTAGAAGGTCTATTGAAAGAGCTGTTACAGAAGTCCCTTTAGCAAAAAAAACAAACAGATGGACGGGCTAAACCTTAACAAGAAAAGTCGTTTGGTACTCTTTCTTCATGTACCATGTGTACCATCTCTGTTTACTTTAGTCACAACCACTTATCAGTGGGTGAACACACACGAGTCAAAATCAGACTGAAAGTTAAGCCAGACTGTACAAGTG
Organism: Nautilus pompilius; assembly: GCA_018389105.1. Taxonomy (NCBI): domain Eukaryota; kingdom Metazoa; phylum Mollusca; class Cephalopoda; order Nautilida; family Nautilidae; genus Nautilus; species Nautilus pompilius. Next base: position 167,156 of record JACATO010002109.1, on the reverse strand, counting down.
GTTTCCCATTATAAGTGCCGGTAATTCGCCCCAACCCTGTTAATCCTGTTTAAACTTGTTTTCCCCTGCTAAACACGCATTCAGTTCTTGCAAAAGTCTGAGCAAAGGAAAGAAAGGGGGAAAAAAAGACAGTTTTAAGAGTAAAATTAAACTAGTTGTTTCATCACCCATGTTCAAATTTGATGACGATAATCCAGCCTCACCTGTAAAACTGCTGGGTGCGATGCTGTTAATAAATATATCTTAACTTTATTCCAAAATGCACGAAAGCACGGCGTTCACATGGCGCACTACAATTAGAACTTGGCAAGCTACAGCAGAACGTTGTTACTCAAACGTAGCACATTTGTGCAATAACTGAAAAGACTTAACTGTTTCGCGCTTAATGCAGTTCTGAAGACAATCGGTCTTTAGAATCAGTTATTTCCGCTCATGTTTTGTAAATTGGCGACGTGTCTCAGCTTTCATCTTCGGCTCCATCAAAAAAAGAGGAAAGAAAGAAAGAGAGAGAGAGGTGGTGGGGGGGGTGGGGGAGAATCTGACGGACAGGAAAAACCTTTAGAAACAGTAAAACTCGTGCGCTCATAAAATTAAAACAGACATTCGTAAAATATCACTCATCTTCAAAAAAAAAAAAACAACAACAACAACACTTTTCTGTACACAATCGGCAGCATCATGAAAGCATCTCGTTGTTCAGATATCGGTGGGTGCCGGTGACTGAAGTTAAAAATTGAAGGTAAGGGAGCCAGAGTCTTGAACTATCAAAACAATAAAGAAGAACATTTGAGTGGTGTGTGTGTGTGTGTGTGTAATGCAGAATCAGTCAGGTAATAGGAGGGCAAGTATAAACACACATTCCCTATAAAAAAAAAACATGCAGGTGCACGCATCTGAAATAAAGGTCTACTGTCCCATAGTTTATATCAGTATTACTTCCTGCAGTTCATATTGTTTCCACAGATTCTCTTTACAGTAAAACCTCAATTTAACTGACGGATAGGGGGAAAGGGGGAACCTGTTAAATCTGGATATTTGCATACATATGTGCAAAAGGAACCCAAGCAAGGAAAAAACTTTTCGCACAGCTCAGCAGGGACTTTTGTCGGGAGAACAGACAGCATCCGCTGCTTCTGAAGTCCGCTGAATCGAGGTTTTACTGTATAGTGCTCATGTTCTCACTCACCAGCACAGTCCTCTTCCTGACATTTCAGTATAATTAACAGATCAATACCTTCTAAATTATTCTCATACTAAATAGATTTACATAGTTATTTGTGCTTGGCTCAAAATAGGTACAGAAGCAAAACCATGCACAACTCGCAGTTCACCGTTTTAGAATCTCCTCCCAGAGTTTCGCAGATGATCCAACCTCTGCAGCCCGTAGTGATGGAAACGATCGAAAACAAGCGTCTGCATTTAAAATAAAAGTACAGGCCAGAAACAGTACCGGTGCCTCAAACTCGGTTACCTTAGATCGCATCATTATTTATATTGTTGGCCTTTTTTGGGGGTTTTTTTCTTTAGAATAAATAAGTAAGTATTAGCTTAGAAAACTGTGCTAAACATCATCGTAGGATTAGTGAAACAGACATCCTTTTTAATACCCGCAGAGTTTGCTTGCTTATCTCTATTGCGTCCATCCTCTTCCAACAGGATAAAGATACACCAGTTACTCAAAATCCTGAGTTGTTTTCTTTTCTTTTTTATTAGTTCCTTTTAAAAAAAATACATTTTTCGTGGGTTGAGGTTGAATAGATGAGTAAAATTGTCTCCAACCACAAATCCCATAAACTGCATCAACAAAGCCAATTCTGTTGAGGTCTACTTCATTTAAACCTATAAAAGAGAATCTGTTTGTTGTTGTTTTTTTAAATTATTTATATAAAGAAATAACAGAAATTCAATACAAATCTATTTTTAATTATTTAAAAAGAATCAAATCTATTTCTTAAAAAAAAAAACAAACCAAAACACACATTTCAGCATTCATTAGGGAGACCACTCCGCCCTAGGTTCTATCACATCAAAAAACCTGTTACAACATTTTCAAAATCTGAAGAAAACACAAACAAACAAAAAAAGGGTACGTGCTCGAGTCTTAAGGGAGCCCCTTCAAAAAGTCCTGTGTTTCAAACAATAAACATTAGATTTGGTGGCAACTATAACAATGACGATTAGCTTCTAAGAGTTACTTCTTTTCTGCCACTAAATCAGCTGACAGGATATTGTGGCGATCCCGTGATGAAGCCCTCTAAATCTAGATGTTTAAAATTGCCATCCTGTTAACTCTTTACTCTTCAGAACACTTCGTTCGATAGTTGCTAAGTAAACTTTGAACGCACGGTTTCCCGACCGTTTGATATCACTGTGGTGCCCCTTGCCAACGTTTTGTATGGTTATTCTTCTGGAATTCCAGTTCTCGCACTTATCCCAACCCAGTATTGCACGTTTATATTTTCCTGTCATTAAATAAAAGTTTAAAAAAATTTTTCCATTTAAAAATTAAATTAATAATCTTAAGACGTCTGTAATATTAATCTCTTGATGTAAAGCATTGAGTAATATATGAGATATGTTGGTGACCAATAGGGTACAGAACCAGTCTGACCTCTTCGAATTTCAAAGGCTCGGAAACCACAGGGCAAAGACTCTCAACTGATTTATCTACAGATGTGATTTGTCAGTCTTGTACAGAGAAGCCAAGCCATAAAATTAGGAATTAAACTTCTTTATTTAACACAAATAATAATAAAAAATATATTAACAGTGTAAAAAAAAAGAGTAGGTAAATCAATGGTTCATTTGATGCCCAGTAAAAGAAAAAAAAAAAGGGATTTTGTTTGATTGTCATAAGAAAATAATTCAGTGGTCAAGTTGTGTAAAAACGGTAACCTACTAATTTATCCAGCTCTTAAATAAAGTTAGTTCTGACTCAAGGCAATTTGTACTTGATTATAAGTAATAATTACAAGCATATCAAAAGGAATAAAAACCTCATCACACGACTGAAACGAGTGCAGTCCAAGGCTATTTTTTGTTTTAAAAACACCTGTATTTTAATAAAACAAGAGTCGAATCAATCACTAGCACGTTTATTTACAGAGAAACAAGACAGTCACTTCACAATGATGCTTCTATGAGTGCAATGCTGGGTAGTTTTAGATGAGAAGCTATAAATTATTTAAGATTATCATAAATTATGCCGAGCAGAGTGAAAACGCGTTTCCTTATTATTTTTAAAATTATTTATGTTATTTCATCTTAAAGTGCTTGATATAAATAGCCAGAGCAATCAACCATGTCCATAGAATGGAAATGACTCAAGACAAATATATACATACATAAATACGTAATAAAATGCAGTGCACGGGAGGTAATTCAGTTATATTTTTTCCCCCTTCCTTAACCTAAATGGACCAGGTTTCCAATTGGTTAGAAACAGTACCTTTGGTTTACGAAAACTAGACTTGTTGAATCCTACAAAAGTTAAAGAAGAAATTTTCTTTTGGTTATATTAATAGAATTCTGGGAGACCATACTTCTCAAATTTCTAAAATAACCCTTTGACTTGTCAGAATTCAAGATGATTGGTCAAACAATAATCCTATCTTTCTTTTCAGAAAAACCAAACAAAAATGTTCAGTTAGATGAATGCTCCTACTTTCACTGACCAACTTGTGACTTTTTTCTTTTTTTGTAATCTAGACCTTCCCAGTCTAAGTGAACTTAGAAATCAAAAATTTGTCTGCATTTTACCATAAACCAAAAATTTGGAAATCTTGAGAACACTTCCCAAAGACCTGATCTTCTAGCAGAACGCATCCTTTTCTTTACGAAAGATGCATTGTTGTATAAACTAAACAATGCTTGCGTCTGCATGTGACCCACAAACATTAACATGCTGCTATAGACTCGTAAGTAAAATGTATTCCAACTAATTTACAGTAAATCTACAGTTTCTTCACTTTGAGTCATACAGTCTACACATTGCTGCCTTAGATTCTTTAAAACATTGCTCATTTTCTAATAATATTGCCTGTATGAACCTTTAGATAAAACGCAGTTATGAACATCAACATTCCGGAGCAGAGGTGTACAACTATGCAGAGTTTCTAGTGTAGCCTAAAACTCGATGCCATTTCACTCGAGCTAAGCGAAGATGCTCCAAATTGAGAAGGTAGATTTAGATCTCAGGTTATACTGTATGGATATACATCAAACTTGCAAACATATGAGGGTAAAAATTTCCAATATTATCTGTCCATTTTCAGAATTTTTTTCAAAGATATTGGATAAAAAATTTTTACTTGTGAGAGATTGGAAGCTAATTTATGACAAAAATCGGTTTAGATTTAATTAGGACACAAGCACCACACTCACTGAAACCAAATGCACATAATAAAGATAACAATTTATGGAAAAATTTTTTTGCTTTTTATCTGAAAAATTTTAATATACATATCATCCAGTAGTGTGCCACAGGGTTTGGTTTTAGGTCATGTACTGTTTTTAATTTAAGCAAATGTGATACTGGTAGTGTGAAGTGTTAATAAACTAAAATATGCTAGTGTTAATACTGCAAATAGAAATACTTTTCACGTAAATTTGAAAAATTATTAGAACAATCAGTTAAGTGGAAGAGGAATTTAGTAGTTAAAAATTTTCAATGATCCTTACAGGCGATAGAGAAATTTATAATCATTATTTCATGATACGCACTAAACTGGAAAATGTAGATCCAGAGGAAGTTCGATGAGTAAGTATTAATCAAAATCTCAAATGTGTAGTAGTGTATTTCTTGCACAAACAAGTGGACATTAGGAGTAATTAACCAGAGAATCAAACAAATCCTTGGTTTATTCACATCTTGAACACACCGCGCAGGTGTGGAGTACTTATTTGAGAAAGAATGTCGGTATACTACAGAGTTTGGCATAGATCTATGAAAACTTTTTAAGTCTTAAGCATTTGGGAATATGCTGAGTGATTGAAAATAGTGGATCAAGTCTGAATTTTAAGAGGTTCTTACAATAATTAGGGGTATAGTACAAATTCTTTTTCACCATGTACCATTACCGATACTAGGTCTCAAAATTACGAACTTACTAAGATTCTGGCGCGGTCAGAAAAAAAATATTTTACTTATTTTTTTTTTTTTTTTTAAAATAAGTAATTACCGAGCGAAGCAGATTGCCAACAGGCACAGTTATTAGTGAAAGCGTTAATCAGTTTAAGATTCGCAGTAATCATTACTCTTCTCTGGATGTCCCCTTGCAAAAGCTGACTAAATTCATCCCCCAGCTTTCCATGTTGCAGACACCAGCATTAGGAAAACAAGAAAATATCAGCAACTTAAAACTGGTCGGCCTTCAAATGGCCAAGTGAAAACGATTACTAGGAATAGTTTATTTGGCTTTCTGGTTGTGTGGTGAGCTTACCAGCCAGCTCAAAAAATACACAGATCCCCACCGGTTTGATGGATGGCTTATAAATCAGATGTGCACGTTCAATGAGCATCGACTCTCTCTCTCTCTCTCTTAAAAAAAAAAAAAACAAAACTCAGTAAAAATCCAAAGCAACAATGGTTACAGCACTTCTTCCCCAAATTATTGGATTACAATCGTCAACTATTTACCTAACAGATAACATGAACAATATAATGGAGTTTACTATTCAAGTCTGCATTTTTATCTTGAATTCAACACGTTGTTGTTGTTGTTGTTGTTTTGGGCATTGGCAGAGTCATTCCACCTTAGACAACTCACTGCGCAGTAGGATAATTCGCATATAGCTTATCCTAACAAAGTGTACCTAATGGAAGCCAATACTGATAAAAAAGAGAGAGTATTGGAATCACAACTTTCTTAATTTTCATAACTTAACCCAGTCTAAAAAGAAAAACATCTATTGTAATTCGCTAAATGGCAAAAATAAGTAGAACCACGTCACAAAGTAAATTTCTACAATAACGAGAGATTAAAATTTTGTATTTAAAGAATAATAAGCGATGATTGGATTTTGATGCTTGTTTGCTAATGTTATTAGATATGCTTTATTACCATACGGTTAAATGCAAATTCAGAAACTGCCCCGTTTTTACCCTTTACTAAGAGAGAAATTTATGTTGTTTATGAACATGCAACAAAAATGTTTTTTTAAAATTGTCGAGAGATACAGAAAGATTATTTTAATTCAATTGTTTAAAATAACCACTGATAAGTTCTCAGATAAAAAGGGGGTCCATGATAATGAACAATTTTCCCATCCCTTTACATACAATTATAACCTCCCATAATGTTAGATGCAATTACACTTTTTTTCTGATTATTCGACGGACTGTAAATATGACATAATGAGGGAGCTAGCCACATGTTAGCTGTCAAAATGGCTTCCTGATTGATGAGAGGCACCACCTGTCACGATAGCTCTGCTCTATGATCAGACTACTCATCAATGCTTTGGCATCGTAACCTGATGACGACGAAAGGTGTGTGTCAACCATTTCCCAGCCAATGTTCTTCAGATACTCACCAATACGCAGACGGATGTTGCTCCCGTTCAGTTCAATTTCTGCAAACTCAAGTCCGTTTTTGGTCTGTAGCTTTTCCAATGCCTCCAAGCCAATGAGATGTGGAGGCAAGGACATTATGACATCTTTGCGCCCTGATAATATTGTCTTTACCCGTGAGTTGTTTGTTGGCATGGTTGCTGTTGAACCAGTCCGCACTTCGATAATTTCAAGGAAAACACCACCATTTTTGTCTGGAGGATCCTCCCGTAATTTACATATTTCCTGAATCAGTGGCTTGATCTGATAGAAATCAGCCTCCGTGAGCAACAAGTCGTGCTCCTTAAAGTCTGATGGAAGAGAAAGCTTCTTGGATCTGAGAAAGTTCAAGATGTAACGAAACATGTGACCATCCCGGTCGATGAAGTAGCAGCCATCTTTGTCCAGCGTAGTTGGAATCACTCCACCAAACATTGTACCCAGCATGGAGTCTGGGTAGTGACACAGGGTGGATCGAGTCGTCGTGTACTGGGTTCCTCCAACGTTTAGGTTCACAATGTCCTCAGCCATAAAGCACAGCTGGAGTTTGGGCGAAATTGTCTGAAATAGTCCAGAAGTGAAGAGTGTTTGTGATCATGTACAATACAAGCCAACTCATAAAAACACAAAAGGCTAATATCACATGCATGCACTCTTGCAGTCCAAAATGCTTACATCGTGTTTACTTGTAAAAGTCATGCACCAAGAAAAAATATCTCAGAAAATAAGTGCAACTATTTGAGTTCACATATTAAGCTTAAATTAAATAACCAAACAATCTGTAAAATGAAAGTTAAAATTAATTCAAACTATTAGTCCTAATAGCAGTACAGGACTGAAATCTGACTTTAATAGGTAATAACAAACTATGAGCACCTGACATTAAAGTGAACATAGTTGTAAGGCCTTGACAACTACATTATCTTTTAGCTACAACATACAAATCCCTGTTGTATCAATTTTAACACCACAAGTTTGCCCTTGCACATTTATTCTGTATAATGTATGCACAATAATTCTTCAAAAAAGCTATTTTTAATATTTGTGGGAGCACCTCTTTCATTATGTAGAGCTTGTAGAGATCTAGGAATAAAATCTATCAGATTATCAATGGTGATCAGGTCCAGGTTTTTTTCTCAAATGCTGTTGTGAAGTTGTTTGGCTCAGTTATCTGTAAAGATAGGTTTTTATTGCCATTCAAATCCAGACTCTGAGAGGCCAAAGAAAACAAGTGCAGTCCATTCACATTTTCTAAGATTCTGGGTGTATGATGTGTTACTCCATCTTGTGGGATATGGTGATCAAGCTGCTGGATAGCATCCTGAAGAATGAATATGTATGTATCAAACAGAATTTAGGCATCCATCAATAAATCAAAAGCCAATTTATCGTCAGTACTAAATGCTGGACCATACCACTGTACGAAATCCACCTTGTTTGACAATTGTGGTAAAACCTTTGCCAACCCTTCTTCAGACCCATGTACAGAGAGGATGTTAGCTGGTGAAAGCTTGGCTCCTTTTGGAAGACCATCGATATTCAAGAGAACTGCCAATATGCATGCTGTACCAGTGCCAGTGAGCGCATTCATTCACATATGTCTAAGCATCTGAGCAATTTCAAAAAAGTTGAATTTTTAAGGACAATAGAGAATGAGTTACCTGTAAAACTAAATTGGAGCAGGAAAGAAAAGAGGTACACTGTTATATCATGTAAGAAAAAAAGGAAAGGGAAGGAATAAATCAATAAGATTATGATGGCACAAAAACTAGAAATATCTGTGACATATTTAGTTTCAATGGAGAGGGAAGATATCAACAATACAAGCAGCCCTACAATAACTTTCATAACAAGGAATTTCTCCCATTCCGAAATTGCCTCAACTAACAGCACTGGTAAGTCACAACATTACATAACTATAACTAGTGCAAAAATATCCAACAGCCCCGAGAATTCTAATTTAACAATTTCTTCACAATACAAAAGATAATTAAGAAAAAAAAATAATTAACTGGTTGGAAAGAGTTTGCAAACATCAACATACATCAGCATTCAAAATTTAAATAGTTGTTTTGAAAGTTACAACTGTTTATGCGAGTCTGCTATATTTTAATTTTCAAACTAATCAAAAATTGGGGGAGTTTACAGTTGAAGCCCTAGTCACGTTTGGGCTTAGAGCGGCCGCCCTGTCCATCCTCCCCACATCATTACACCACTGATACCATTATTGATTAAAGTCAGTAATGACATCATCTCAAATTAATGGAATACCTTTAACAGGGTGAGACTAATTAACTATTTTCATAGTTAGTTCACTGATATACTTATCTGTTTCCCCAGTAAATTTAATCGTTTTAATTTTGTTTTCATATTAAGTTCATTAAACTCCAAGACATTTGATAGAAATAAATGATACTATTATTTAGTATTTCTTTTTTCCTACATTCATTGACTGGGTGCCTACAATAGGGTTTTATAAAAATAATTAACCCCTGCCCAGACAAGCAACTATGCTCACATCAAAACTAATAAATGTCTATCTCAAATTCCTACATATATAATAACTTGTATTGTCCAAAATAATAATTCCACACCTAAAACTGAGGCAACTTACTGTATTTCTAAGAATAGCAGTAATAAGCCAACAAAATCATAAATTTTACTGTATGCACAAGTCCAGCAAAAATGAAGCCTAGCATTGCTCAAATTAGATATTTTTTTTTTTTGTCAAAAGTCATTTCCCTTCATTTGTAAAGACTCTTGGCTATCCCCATCCATTTCTGTAAACGGTTGACTGGGTCACAAGCATTGCTATTGCAGAGATGACAAATCCACATGCAATTTCCCTAACATAATCATCCCTTCTTTCAAGAGCTAAAGCAAAATCCCATTAAAATGACATATTACCTGGAAGATGGCTGTTGTACCAGAGTTGTGTGTTATTCTTTCAGTGAGGAACGGCATTAATCAGGCAAACATGTTTCTACAAATAATATGCATCAGGCATTTTACTAAAATAGGAAATTCAAACATTCAAAGAAACATAACCGAATGGACCCTTCTCACATGACCACCAAGATAATAAATAATAAAACATGAGGCTATACTACAGACACAATGTTCAACCAAAACTGTATTTCTTCTTCAAGGTATGCAAGGAACTTGGTAAAAGAACCCTTTACCCACAATTAAAGCAATTTAGGAAATTCAAATATTTTTGTAGAAATTTATATCATCAACAAATACAAATGGATATTTCAAGTGGAATTTTTTTTTAGAAGCCCAAACTTAATCGCTTTCACCCATCACGTTTTACTTAAAGCCCAACTCTAGTCAAGTATCTGTCAGGGAAAGATGACCAAAACAAATGGCATAAACTCATTTTGATTGTTTGGTAAAGAAAGTATTTACTTACTTAAACTCCCTACCCACCTAACCCACCCAATTGATAAGCACAAAAAATCATTTTTCTTAAATTTTCCCTTTTTTTTTTCTCCTTCTTCTTCCCTTATTTTCTCGCCAGTCCACGGGTTTCGTGCAGGGTTTTTTTGTGTTGTTTTGTTGTACCACCATAACTTCCACTTAACCCTTTTTTGAATCCGAAACGAAGCTGCCGGCACGAGACAAGTTGAAACCTGGATGGAGTGGCGTTTTCTTTCTCTTCTTTTTTTTTTTTTTTTTGTTGTTGTCATTATTCAGTAGTTGAACGTAGCCCAGCTGCATTTGGGCTTCTCATATTTAAAAACAAAAACAAACACAATTAAAAGTAATAAAAACTCTCCATAGTGAATATTTTTTCCTTTAAATCTGTAGTGGAAACCTTAACAAGACGGGGGCTCTCTGCTTGGAAGGAAGGCACCCTCATCCCCTCAATAAGAGGATGTCAGGCATCTCCATAATCATTTATTCTTAAAGCAAAGATTATATATATATATATATTTAAATAATACATTTTTAGACAGAGAGAGAGGGAGAGAGGAGAGAGAGACTGACTGACTGAAGTGGAAAAGGCTGAGAAGATTGCAAGAAGGGAATTTAGACATTTTCTTTCTGTTTTTTCTCTCTCTCTTTGTTAAACAAGCTCTTCACCTTCTGCATCTGCTGCTGGGAGAGGGAGGGGTTTACTATCCATAACCCTAACCCGATCCTCTATTATTATTATTATTGTTATTGTTGCCGTTCTCTCCCCCCCCCCCCGGGCACCCGACTGTTCTCGGTGTGGGGTGGAGGGGGGGGGTCTCCCGTGCCAAGGTTATGCTGTCCAGTGTTAACGAAACGCTGGATCTTCTCTTGTTCCTTACACGGACGTAGCCCTGCATCTCGGAGATTATCTGTAAAACGGTCCCCGGGTGGTGGTGGTGGTGGTGGTGGTTTATTCTTCTCCGTCCCCCCCCCCACCCCTGACTCGCCCCCAGCAGCCACAACACACACACATATATAACGACAATACACGGGCCGCCTTCTGCACCCTAACTCCCTCCTCCCACCCCATCTCTCTCTCTCTCTCTCTCTCTCTCCCCATCTCCCTCCCTCCAAAGGTCCATGCGTTTTATTCAGATCTCCCAACTTTAAACACTACTCACCGGGCGTCTTGGAGGAGAATAATAATAATAATAATAATAATATATATTTTGGGAAGAAAGAAAGAAAGAAAAAAAAAAAAAAGAGAGAGAGAGACAAAACGCTCGGCGACCGCTGGAGAGGATTCAGCAGCGAGAACGGGAAGCCTTTTCTCTTTACAAGGTCAGCTGCGACCATTTGCGGCGGAGCGCATGCGCACTGAAGCGGTCCCGTCCCAGAGGATGTTCCTCGTTAGAACTGGGCAGCCTGGTGGTGGGGGGGGGGGAATAAAAAAAACAACAAAGTTTAAGATTCAAATGTGATATAACCATAGATACATCATGCACGTAGTATTATGCGGAATCTTTCAGCTTTTGTATGATGCTTTTCCTTAGACGCTTCTTCTTCTTCTTTTCTCATTTTTGACACCTTAAAATGGGTGAATGAGTTTAAGCTGCAAAATACGTGAGGGGAAATAATGGCTCTCATCTCTGGTATCCGTAGTCTGGATACCGTGGGACACTTGGGTATTAAAACGCAGAATCACACTTCCCCTGCCGTTTTTATAGACATAAAAGTATGCATGTATCGCGGGAATCGTTTATATTTTGAAAGTCTCCACCGATATCCAACACTAACGTAATGAGCAGAGTTATCTTTCTTTGACTCCTTGGGAAATGGCGTCGTCAGGTGGATTTCAGAAGACGCCCGGGGTGGGTATTATTATTACCCAGGAATATTTCCTCGTGGAACGAGTTTGGAAGAGCCTGCTACATCTTGAAGGGATGCATGCAAATCCCTCGGTTCTAAGCGTGTTTAATCAGATTGCTGCTTAATAGGCGCCAGGCTTTATCAGTACCGACTCTCCTGACCGGGAGGGGAGGAAGGGTGGTGATACAGAATGACAGTAAATCCGTCACGAAATGTCGTTAGCAATATGTCTGTGACGGCTAAACAAGGGAAACCCCTTAACAAAGAGCGACAGTTAACCTACCGTTCTGCTCTCTGCTGTCTCTGCAGGTGTTGGGTGGGTTTTAATTTTTTGACGAACCAAAATAAGAAAGAAAATGTTGTTATTTTTTTTTTCCATACAAGTTACCTCCCCTGACTCATTTTTTTTTAAGCGTTATTTGAGTCTCTTAAAAAGTTCTTTTATATATAAAACAATAGTAGTACCTTAATTGTGAAGTGCACACGACCAAGAAATGGGTTCCAGTCATAAGAAAATGATGATTTTAAACCAATTATTTATCTCAGTACTGTTGAGTTTTGTTTTGTAATTTGTATGCAACTGTAAATCTAATGGCTTATTTAAAAAAAAAAAAAAAAAAAACTTTTAGATTAACATATTGGCAAGTAGAAAACTTGTCCTGTTGTATCATCAGGATAGTTCTGAAAATTGTATTTAATCCTGTGATGAAGATGGTTCCATCACCCTAAACAGTAATCTGTATTTTTGGATTTGGTGGAGAATCCAGCCAACCAACAACAACCAGAGCTTTTTCTATACATTCAAATTTTATTATTATTATTATTATTGATTGGCAGGTTTTAAATACAAATTAAAAGGAAACCAATATGATTAGTTATGGCTAAAGTAACAACAAACTACTGTGTGTTAACATGTCAGATGACTGGTGTTTTTGAAGAAGCAAATAGCTAGAGAGGGAAATCAAAACCTCTACTTGGTTTAGTGTGTGTGTAGAGTGATAGTTATACAATAAAATTGATGCCATTTTGTTGTGGCATGTGATTACAGTAAAACTTTGTTTGTCAACATGAATGGAGACCACAACCAGACACTTAAACCTCCAGGAACTAAAATCCCTGTAAACATTAAAATAATAAGCTACATTTTCACAGTAAATAACTATTCTCTATGTTAATAAATATGCTGTTAAGATGTTATTTACATGACTGTGTGCAATAAATGTCATGTAGATGATGACTATGCTATAGTAAAATAAGATTACACATTAGGATGATCTAGTGAATATCATAGCTGTTCTGATAATATGGCAATTTAGCAGGGACAGCTGAGGATTATCCAGCAACTCTGGGAATCTAGATAGTAATAAAGAGATTTATGATGTTATTAATAGAAATGAGGGACTCATTGCTGACATTTCCCACCACTACATCAGTAGTAATTGATCTGATAACTTACATTTGTTACCATCATAATGGTTAGGCCTGTTCTTGGCACACAGACTAGTGCTTCCTGGGCTTTTGTGTCGTGGCAATGCACTGTCACTATAGTGAATACCCAGCTCTCATTCCTGCATTCTGGTTTGTGGGAGAAAGCAAACTGATTTATAGTGTATGGAGAAAGAGACATACTATACTAGATGCTACTTGCAACCTGACTCCAATCACCATCAAAGGATGGAACGGAAGGAACAGTTAAATGTCTTCCAATGATAACTAAAAAATAAGTCATCGATATCCATGTGTGTGAAAAATGCCACAATTTGTTAGATAAACGAGCCACCTAAAAAAAGGCATTAGCAGAACTTGCATGCTCAAGCTGCCGAGATTTACAAAGTAAATATGGGTTCATCACTACTATGGATGTTCAAACAACTCAGCTGAAATAGCATCATTATAATGGTATGTGACTGGTTTCATTTGCATTTACTGGTACAGATGGTAAATTCTATCAATTTCATGGCATTTTTTTGTTCATTAGTTAAGGCACCACTCGTATATTACATAATCAAAAATTTGACCTTGCAACCCCTCATATTGATCTGCTGATTAAAGGCCAATGACAGGGTCCATCCGCCCTATGCTACAGCATCCTTGCATGGTATATTATCAAAACAACACAGGAATTCCATCCTCCTAGTGCTCTGGACTCACCCATTTCTGTCTCCTGGGCAGGTCTGAAGATTAATCACATGTGAGGTACCCCTTTGCTGTCTCGGTCAGAAAGTGCAGCCAACATGTATGGCAGATTTGTGCAGAAAGTTGGAAGTGAACTGCCAGAAAGTCAGTCGAATGGCAATTGCCCCATGCCTTGTCTGGTTCCAGATTCTTCAAAGCCAAACACCAACTCATGCTACTGCAGTTCCCTTCAGTAGATGTGATTTCCAGAGCCTCTGCTCCCTTTCTTGATTTTGCAAACTAGAAAAGTCAGCAAATGATTAGGCAAAATCTGCTGCAGATTCATGAGCCAGTCAACAACAGCTGGTTATTGTGGTGACAATCTGCAAGCAACACTGCCTGCCTAATGCAAACTTGAATCTATTCCTCTGAAGGATGCTCCGAATTTGGCAAGTCCGCACTGGTGCACACAACCAGCAACCAATGGTTGACCATTTATGATTTTTCTACCCAACTTCCACCAGCTTTCTGAAAATTCAGCTTCTCTAGATCAGTGGTTCGGCCCCAACCAGGCAACATCCATCGCATGGTAAGGAAGAATGAGTAAACTGAGATCATGGCTTGATAGCACCATAATGAATCAAACTTTGTTGAAAACCATCTGTATAAGTGCACAACTAGCCACAAATTGTCATCTCTGAAATGTTTGGTCCAAGACACCTTCAGATACTACGGATTCTCATCTGGTCACCCCACTGACAATTATAATCAATATTGGCTTAAGCATTCCACTAGAAGCTCTTACAGGTGAAAATGCTGGCAGCTCAACCAAGGTGCTTAAAGTTAAGATGTGAAGCTGTTGTATCACTATCAAGCTTTCCTGAGGACGTATTTTCAGTTTATAAAATCACAGAACTAGAGGAATTTGTATCTAAGTTCCAGTCAAATCTATCAATGGAAGTGTCAAAATTACATTTAAGCATAATAAAGCAACAGATACAGAAAATCTTCAGGTTCTTTTGTTTCCTTACTTCACTAAGCACTTTAAGAATTGTTGGTAATAACTACCATTCTTTTTAATCTATTTGACTCATTATCCAATGAAATGATTCTAGAAGTAGAGAACAAACACATTAGATGGTTTAATGTGGCTCACTACATCACTGCTTGGCATGGGGACAGCACCGGGTGAACTCACCTGTCAAGTACTGAATTTGTCCATACATTTGGAAAATGTTACAAAATCTTGCTGGTGCACACATTGGAGTTCCTATTAGTGTGTGCATGTTGTCAAACAGTACTGAGATGATGGTAAAAGCTTACACTGGCATCCATATAAGCTATGACTGAAGAGATCATGGGAAGCATGTTAACAGGCTGCAAGGCAGTATTAAGGTACCAAGTAGTCAACTTTACTACACAATGATTTAGTCTTCTCTTTTTTCCTGATCATGTAATATTTGGATGGGTCTTAACAAAGAAAACAAAATTCTACATGCCATTAGTTTCTTGTTTATTAAAGTTCTTTCTGATATGCCATTTATGCAAGTATTGAATTGGTTACTACAAAGGTGATGGAAAATGCTCGAGCTAACTAGGTTAGTTAATGGACATAAGTTTTAGTGGTCTTTCCCTGCCACCATCATCAGGGTTTAGTCCAGACTGTTTCAGAACACAATGCTGCCAAGGTAGATTTTACTCAATAGAACAGAATGACATGGTGTGGAATTACACTGGAGATCATGCTTGGTCAGGTGATCACCAGGTCAAGTAACGTGCATTACAGAACGACTTCAAAAAGAAAAAAAATGTAAGAAGCAATCTGCGTGACTCTGTAACCGAACACACTTAATGCTAAGGCAAGTAAAATGAGGATCCCTGCTAACTGATAGGTAAGCTTATCCCCCCCAAAATAACATCTAATATAGATTTAACATCATTGTAGTCTAGAAACAGTCTTAAATCCTGAGGGTGGCAACAAAGATGGAGCACAAAAAACATAGGTTCGGTTACAACCAGAGAAATGGAAAATATCCTCTACTCTCTGTAAAGGATAAAAATGAAGCAAGGCCTCAGAAACATTTAGGTTCACTATATCCAAAGATAGGAGTAATTACATGAAAATTAAAAACATCCCAAACAGTTAAAACCACCATTCTCCGTGTTCATAAAATCTTGATAAAGACAGATCAAGTCTGTTTTTACTTTATTTAGTTGACTGTAATATTTAACTGATTCCAGCAGAACTACTGAGTATGGAAGTTGTTTTTTAAGCCAACGTGTAAATTTATGGAATGCTTTGCCCAGTATTGTCAAGATTAAACCCATCTGAAGACCCCTCAGCATAACTACCAAAAACCCAGAACACCACAGCTTGGAAGTGAATCAACAACTCCATTCTTTATAATGAACAAATCTTATAAATTAAATCTTTGTTTTCAAAAAAAAAAAAAAAAAGGACAAGAATCCTGTGTATAATAACTATTATACAGGAAAAACAAACAAAAAAAAACAAAAGTTTAACTCTTTTTTTTAATTTCAACTTACAGAATAATGAAAATTTTATTTTCAAAAAGATTCCCTTGCCAGATCATT
Organism: Nautilus pompilius; assembly: GCA_018389105.1. Lineage (NCBI taxonomy): Eukaryota > Metazoa > Mollusca > Cephalopoda > Nautilida > Nautilidae > Nautilus > Nautilus pompilius. The sequence continues at coordinate 150,625 of JACATO010002109.1, read as the reverse complement.
TCATTAGACAAGAGATAGTCTGTGGCCAATGTAGTCATTTTAAAATATCTATTTACACACATGAGAGATGTTATTTTCCTGTGGCAGCAATGGTGAGATAGTGGAAGAGACAGGAACCTCTTGTCTCAGAAAAATGAAATATGTACACATGAAACACTAGTTATAAAAAAACTTCCACCAAACAAAGAATCAACAATGGGGATCCACTTCTCCATTCTAACAACTTTGTGTCCATAAATGCAGATAAATATGTCACACGTCTTTTCCAATGTTTGTTGCTATGAGAAATGTTCCCTTGCAACTCAACATTTCCAATAATTTAAATCCCATAAGATAACAGGACATGGTCCATATCCAAACAATGCCTTTTCTTTTCATAAACACTGTAATTTCAATTTTATTAGGGGGAAATTTCATCAGTCTTCTTCTGTTTAGCCAAGGGCATGTCAGCTGAATCAGAAGTGTTAAAGTCTATTCCTTGAAGGAAGTCAACATAACACGGCAAGTATTTTTTTATGAGCTCATGAAAGAATTTCTCCACAACCTTTCCAGCCTGGCCAACCTCCGAGACCTCCTGTAATAGAAATGAGAGAAGTTTTTTTGTACATACTTACATTTTTCTTTTAAAAAGTCAGAACATTAGGTTAGTACCAAATAAGCTAAAATTATTTTACCGCGAACGTTTACAGTGGGACTTCATGTTAAACATGTTAAAGAGAGAAAATGCTGCATTGAGAATAAACCAGCTGAAGCCTATCACCAATGAAGCAAACAAATAACATCATCTACGATGAAAAAAAAATATATATATAAGAAATAATTATTAAAACAAAAAGTGTTGTAACAGAAAATTATTTAAGTTCTGAAGAGTTATCTTCCACGCTTCAAAGGCAAACTTTCCAAAGGGACCACTTTTAACACAGATGGTGCTGCTTCTTGGATTCTTATTAGTTCAAAAGAAAAAATAAAAAAACAAAAGCAAAAATTAAATGCAGCTGAACTTTTTATAGTCTCAAGCTATTTTCACAGTATAATAATTTCCACGAATGCATTTCATTCTGTAAACCATAGATTAGTTTCTCTTGTCCCTTGCATTTACAAATCAAGATCAGTCCACTGAAAAAAGTTACAAAAGCAAACAGACACACCAGATCGTGGAGATGTTAGGAGGGAGAGAGAAAGCAAAAGCAAGATATGACCGAAATACAGACACAGAAGCTACCAAAAACATTAATCTAATACTTATTATTTCAAGAAAATGGCAACAAGCATTCTTTTAAAAAATAATTTTTAAAACTGCCTCCCCCCCCTCAAACACATTAGTTTTATATATATAAGCTATAAACTATTTTATAGCAGTTTTGTGAAAGATTTCAAGATTCAAAATGCACTATAAAGAAAATTCTGAGGACATTGGGTAGATTTGGATGCTGACAAAAGCTATGCAAAGAATGAGATGGAGAAGAAAATATCCAAATTTTACATAGACAAAAATGCAATTCTGATGTCAACAAAAACGAATGAACAATGCATCATAAATACTGATCTCATACGTAGCCATCCCCCCCCCATCTGTTATACCTGTTGTGTACAACTCAAACTTCTTTCTGCAATATTATGGTAACACAAGATATTACATCTGTCTATTTTAAAAGATGAAAATGTAGGTTTCTTTTAAAAATTATTTTTTTTTTAAAAAAAAAATGTAAATATTAAATTTCTAGCATAGTTTTGTTGAATATAACCTAAGAAGTGTTGCCATGATGTTTACAGAGTTTCTTTTGAAGTCATTATTATTACTTTTTTCCATTTTGAACTGATGTTTGACCAGTATCTGTACCTGTAGGTATGCAAAAGGAATAAGACTACCAAATTACTGAGAAACATGTCCATTGGGTCAAACATATAGTGAACTACGAAAAAAGCAGAATGCCCTTTCAGCTTATGTAAAGATGAAGCTTCACATTAACATTTTAGCCAAAATTAAGGGAACAGATATTAGGTATCTAGTAGTATTTATTAAATTTAAAGGCAGTGATGTGTTGTTTTAGATGGTGCTACAGCTTCATCCAAAAATGTTATCAATGGAACACCTCAAGGATCTATTTAAAGGCCATTTCTGTTTCTAATTTGTTAATAATATTGACTTTGGGTTGGTTAATGGGTAGTGTCAAATTATACTGTAAGGATGATACTAACTTTGACGATAAAATGATTTAAATATACTGTCTAACTGGACCACCAAGTGGAAAATAAATTTTAGCATTTCTATGTACTACAGTTATCATTACAATGTCTATAGCTTGAATTGTGGATCCATAAGAATGCTGATTAGAAGATTTTGGTCTCATTGTTCAATAAAGCTTAAAATGGGATAAGCGGTGCAATCAGGTTTAGGGAAAATGGAATCTTAGGGATACTGAAAAGAACTATTACATAAGACATTAGAGTTCAATCCATTATTTAAGTAGATTACACTTAGATTATGTGGTGCATGTTTCTTGTTAAGGATATAGAGAATTCAGAGGAAGTTTAAAGAATGTTTTGTGGAAAGTATTTAGAGCACCTAGCAAAACTGAAGCTTATTGTATTGGGATCTAATAGAAGTTTGTTTTTTTTTTAACTAGAAGATAAGAAAAGTACACAAGTAACGCTTTCAAAGGTTCAAGGAACATAGTTGCAAGTATTTTAAGACTTAAACAGGGTGTTTTTTTTTTTTTTTAATTAATAGAACAGCAAATGTATGGAATGGTCTGCCTGTGACATTTGTACAATTTACTACAATCAATGTTAAAAAACGTGTTGCATAAGTACTTGAGGAGGACAGGGGCCGGCCGTACAAGGATTTATATCACCCCACTAGGCAGATTGTTCCATGTATTTACTGCTCTATTACTAAAAAAGAAAAAAGACCCAGATCCTCAAAATTCTAAGTTATACCCTCTTATAACCCAGAGTTTAAAATAAAGAAACGAAGCCTATCTGCTGGTCCATTACCTACAAAAACCCAACATTGGAGTCCCACATAAACTTTGATATACAAGACTAGGAAATTTACATTTTGCTAATTGTTTAAAATGAAAAAGATCCCTCCTACCTACCACATGGCAACACACTTTAGGTTACATTGGATAATTAGACCGCATTCATCATACCACTATCGTTAAGAGAGTTTGTACAAGCGGTAAAGATCCTTTTCATTAGCATGATCCGTATGGAATGCATTTGTACTTAAGATTGAAGCTCATCTACCACTGAATTGTTTATTGTTGTATTTAAATCCTCTTAGAGTTGACTGCTACCAATTTAAAAAAAAAAAACAACACCCATCTCCAACTTCTTTAAGTTTTCTGAGCATGGAATGCAGAACGATCACCACAAACAGACTTGTTATTCAAGCAAACACTCCTAGAAGCAGTTCCTTAATGCCAATATTATAATATATAGTGCCATTCAACCACCTGTTGCTAATAAAATGTTAGTTTGTTGCAGAAAATAAGCATTAGAGTGAAAATCCTGCGTGTTAGCATCTGGTCTAGCTAACTTTTGCAGCATGAGCAGCCTCTTCCTGTTTGGCATTAAATCAATGGAATTTTGCATCACAATCTGGTCCAGGTTCTCCCAGATGAGAAAGGGAGATTCCTTTGATACTTCACATTTGTGGGACATGGATGGGTTGCTATCAGCTGATGATCTAGATGTTCCCACAGGTGCTCAGTTAGATTTGTATCAGGGTTTTAAGGTATCCAAAGTAGTAGTCAAATGTCTTGACTTCTCTTCCAGACTGAACACAAGATTTGACCATCAAATCCCACTATGCCTTGTTAGTACAGTGGTAGGTGCCATTTTAAAAAGGCAATGTAGCTAGTAGATTTGAAAGATCCTTAAACAAACACCAGTTCTGTGTTTCCACCATACCGTGACTATCCCACTTCCACACTTGATTGTGGGCTGAAGATGCTGTGGTTAATAGTTTTTGTGTTGGTCTTCTCCAAACTCAGGCATGACCGAAATGCTGAAACATGAACTAATCAGAAGAATGCTGCCATCAATACCCGAGTGTCTTATCAGTCATATCTATGGTTTCTTACATGGCACACACCGAGATGATCCTGTTGGACCATACTTTGGCTCATTTCTGTTGTAAGAACAATGTCAGCAAGAGAATCTTGATGGCAAGTGCAGATATGGCAGATAATGGTGCACTGCTACAACAGTGACATTTAGTTTGGTGAACTTCATGTTAATATTTCTCAAAGATCCATGAGAAATGTTAAGATCTTAGACAATCAGTTAACTCTGACTATGCACTAAATGGCCTATAGCATAACCTTGGATTAAATTAACAAATATTGCAGAATACTCTCTTCTTTTTTGGCATGAGGCACACACATGCATATACATTCATTTATGGGGGGTACTAAACTAATATGACAGGGCACTATATCACAATACCATAAAAACAGTAACTTTTCATACAAGAAATTACTAAGGTCTTAGAAAAAATTATTCTATTCAAAAAAATAACACAAAAGCTAACCTAATTTAATGCTCAGACCGCAGTATTATTAACAATTTTATTTAACTAATTCTCAGAGCTGTTTAGTGATTCACTTCTCACCTTTAAGTCCATATAATAAAGACAATCACAATTATTTGAATTAGCACTGCACAATCCCAAGAAAATAATTTTTGGTGCATCCCTTCACCACTGTATGCTATAAGCAGTCTGGATTCATTAACTCTCACCAAGTAATTTCAGCTGAATTGGCATTTTGAAAACCATATTAGCTCTGCAAAATTTTGCACAGCACCATAAGCTAATTGTGGTAGGCGAAACATCCAGATAATTAACCACTGAGAGGAGAAATCAATACGTGCTGCTGTCGTCTGCATTAATGATAAGTATGAGACATGCCATTCACATCAGCATACTGATTCATCTCCCCAGTATTAAATTAGTTAGAAGTTTCCAAACTGGCTAGCTAAAAAAAAAAAAAAAAAAAAATCAGGTAAGTAGATAAAATGGCATGGTTGAGCAGTAATTAAATAGACAAAATCAGCTAAATTCAGAAATTTCAAGCCATTGTTTCCGTTAACTCTTTTCCCTTTTTTAAACATTTGCATGCATTATTGGCTGGCTGACTAAATGTATTGATCGCCCTTTTATTAATTACTATACAGAGTCTAAGCCCCTAAATGTGAGGATGCGAACGCCAAAAGAGAAAAGGCAAAAGTCAATGTACTCGGCCTTAGATGCACAGGAAGTCTCGGGGTCAACCCCTTCCTTCACTCCTGACATTTTTTTGAAAAATTAACACTTAAAATCAGATTTCATTTCCTAGTGCCACACCTACTTTACACTACATTCAAATCCATGTAGAGTTTGTTTGTTTTTTTGCATTCTTCGTCCTTTTTTCAGACCTTTAACTGCATGACATCCACCTGTTTTCCTGCCTAACTCATGCAGCTGACACTTCATGACTGCAGTGCAAAGATGGGAGCCATTTTTACAACACTGAGAAAACAATTAACCCTTGACCCCCCCCACCCACACTTTGACAATAACTTGTTTCCACAATCAGTTCCCTTCTCTGTAAAAAACACACCATGTAATAAGATAAGCTAAGTGAGTCAGTGGTTATTTGGAAGGAGGAGGAGGAGACAACAACAAGTACTACTTATTTGAATTAAAGAATGGCAAGGAGTAGAAAGCAAGTTCTGTCAACTTTGAATGATAGATAATAAGTATAAATAAATAAATGAGTTTACCATATTTGGTTGATGTGGCTTTTTCCATAACTGGGAAGAAGAAGAAGAAAAAAAAAAAAAGATAAAAGTTTTTTGTTTTTTTTTTTTACTGAACTAACAATATCTTGTAATCAGCTGAAAAATTATTTAAATAAACTTCTTTTTTTTTTTCTTCAAAAATATAAAATAAAAAGGTTTGCAAACGATTTCATAGGCAGGAGATATCAGTAGAGATATTGCAACAAGTCAGTCAGATTTGACGTCACTCGTAAAATGTTTATGGGGAATGTCTTCAAACAAATATTAAGAGGTGAGAAATGACACTAAAAGCCAGTCCACGAGCAGATGTCTAATAACTTCTGAACTACTGAATACCTTCCATAAAACCTGCTATTGTGTATATAATTTCTCAAAGCTTGTGAATGTTAAAGAATTAGTACAGTGAATTTGTGTCATATCACCAGACAGCTGCTCCCTACGCAAATAGGGGGCCCCCACTTATGTTATTTCCAAAAGATTTTAAAGCTGCAAATACACATTTTTGGCAATAATCAGCAAGATGACGGGGTGACAAGTCCAAGTGGTGGTGACAGCTGTTGGATCCAGGCCCCACAATCTGGAGACTGATAGGTGATGTGGTTTTTCTTGCTCTAACTTTTTCTAATCAGCCAGCTAACTAGAATGGGCATATTCTACTAACTAAACTAAATGCCTGAAGAAAGTTTATTGAAACCACCACCAACAAACATGAATCAGGACGAGTGCACCATCTGTCCTCAAATGTGAGATCCTGAAATAAGCTATCTAAACCCTACAAGATACTGTCGAGTGCGCTACAACCCATTAACAGGCAGGTCAGAAAAACTGCAGCAGTATAAACAGAATTAACCAGAAATCAATATCAATTACAATAATCTTTAATAACGAAGTTACAGTATGTTGTTTGCCTGCCAATCTGTCTTCCAGACAGAAAATTTTTTTTAGATGTTTACAAAAGAGTAATCTTAAAAAGCCATTAATAGTTTAGTATGAGGATCTTCATTTTAAAATATAACTTTAGCTGCATTTTAATTTTAAATTGTATAACAATTAAAAATATAAAAAGGTTACCACAGGATTAAAGCAAAATAGACAAACATACATCAAAAGCTGGCAGAGAAGTCTTCATTAGTTTTCAGCAGCCACTTACTAAAATCTGAAGCAATAGATACTGAATGACGCATTCAAAATCAGGAAGACAAGTTTCCCAAATACACTATCTCCACAAAATTATCAAAACCTTTAAAGGCCAGAATGCTAAATACACAAATCATGGAAAATTAAGGAACAATATCTAATCAGATGTTTTGTCATCTGCAATCATCTTGTGGCACTAGCTAAAATATTGTAGTGCTAATGTGGTTATAACACAATAGTCTTGGCTCCAATATTCAAGTGGTTTTTATTCTTTTCATCAACTCCAATGCCATTTCCACAGGTTCTCTGTACTTGCCCCTAGACTCTAACCCTCAAAGCTACTACACTGAAATATGTAGTCTGTTACTTTATAAATAGCTCTCTACAAGCTAAACAAACAGCATTTCCTTTAAAAATATTCAGGTGTCAATCAATGATCAAATCTCTCTCTGAAAGAGACAGAGACTGTATTTATGTTTTCTTCTTCTTGGGTGGGCAGTGGAAGATGACAGAACAAATGAAATCGTGAACTGGCTTCAATTCATTACAGATATATTTAGCAATATCTAGAGTCATACAACGTGCAAGCAGTACATCATCATGTTTGGACTATTTGTGTGCCCATGTCCTAACCTGCATCATGATGTGGGAGAAAACTGGAGTGCCCAACAAAAACCCCTGCAACAACCTGGTGAAGACCAAGAAGACCGAGCTGATCACAACAGAAACTGGACTCTGGTCCTCACTCTTGGTTATCCAGTAGCTTAACCACTGGAACACCAGCTGTCCCTTTGGTAATCTTAAGTACATAATTAGCTCGTACACTTACAGTCACATTAAATCAGCAACCTATCCCTGCCGCAATCATCAAAGCTTAGTCCTGAGCAAAATTGTTTCGGTGTGCAATAAGTTACAGTAGGCCTTTCTATTTTTGGATCATACAAGCAGTCCAAAGCCAGTCTTGAATCCACCACCTGTCGATTGCTAAGTTTTTTGATGCAAACAATAGCCAAATAGTTTAGCCTGCTGCGCCACCAGGGCACCTGCCCAAACTAATTTTCTATTTTCTGTTAACGCATCAACAATAACGCCCCATTCTTATCTTTCTCGCCATATGCAATATGCATTCCTCAGTTTCTGAACTTAAAATTACTACCACCAGCTGACAAACAGGTGCTTTGGAAGAAACTGTAAATTAGAAGTTAACTAACATCTGTATGCAGAACAGATTTTCTGTGCCAATTTCCCCTTAAATGCAGGTATTTAGATAGTGAGTGGATATAAACAACACTCTAGGAGACCAGGGCATGCCCAAGTACAGCGAAATGAAAGCTGTTCTGAAAAAAAAAAAACAAAAACAACCAAAGACAGAAAGAAGCCATGCGCCAAAGCATGGTTTGTGTCACGGGGGAGGAAATGCATGGAGAGTAGTAAAAACAACAAAAAAGAAGTAAACTGGATTAACAAAAATAATTTTTTTTTTTTTAAAAAGGAAGAAAATAAGAGAGGGGGAAAGGAAGGGCCATAATTTATCAAGTTTTCACAAGAAGCAAGCAAGCAGGTGTGTATTCAAGCAACTTTACACCACGAGACAAACCAAGTCAGTGAAGAAATGTTTGAATTTTTTTTTGCCTTTTAAAAGAAAGCAGAAGTAATTTCTCCATTTTGTTACCAAGAATTATTTTCCATAAACTGCCTCAAATTTTGTCCTTAAACACCATTCAGAGATCAGAACCACACACAAATGAACACACACAGCCAACCAGTTTTTCCTGGACCTAAACTGCCGTCATCCGTCTCAAGAAGATGATGTGCACCACATCCTCTATCTATCCGCTGCATAAACATAAGACTAACAATCATATCAATGCTGTTTTAAATTTTGACAAATGCAATCACATTTTGAAGTTTCTGTCATAAAATCAACATTGTTATTTCTTTCAGTTAAATCTCCACCAATAAAACAAGTCAGAATAAATTAAAACTATATGTTTTAAAAAATTAATTTACAAGGGTGGTTCAAGTGAATAGATGCCACATACCTTCTCCCAGCTTGACACAGGTGGATGGCACCTCATCTTCTGAATGGTGGTGATGCATGGCTGATTTAAATGCCTAGACCGAGGCAACAAATAACTTTTATACTGTTTTTTTTTAGGAATTAAATTTCCCAAATTTCATTGCAGATTTTCTGTACAGTTAATGTTCCTTGTGCAACAGGGTCCCACATGGGATAACACCTTCCATATAGCATTCCTTAGAGCTGACAGGGTTAGGAAGTACTTTCCAACTCTCCCTGCATTTAGGGAAGGGTGCAATGTTTTCAAACCAATGATGAAATAAAAGTGTACCCCTTAGGTGGTATCATGGAAGAAATGCATATCTTTAATTAGGAAGCATATAAAACGTCATTGCCATAATAATGTCCAGCTCCAGGGTTTTGTTTTAATGCCCCTAGTAAGCACAGAAAAGATGGCATGATTCATCTGGTGATTACAAAACACAATGTTCACTCAAACCATCCTTGTACATTACTATAAACAAAGATCTGTGAAAGACCCCATTTGAAAAATTGTAAACAAAAACCCAAAATGCCTGACCTCCCTCCCTCCTGTTTTGGGAAGACTTTGATGTCCCCTGACTGTACTACACTCAACTGAAACTAGTCATGGTCTGCTACAAGAGGAGATCTCTCAAAACTGGTCCAGCTGTCTTGGATTGAATCACACTTGGAAAATGCTATGTTGGTTTTTATCACACACACACACCCCACCAAAACAAAACCTACATTAGCTAATCTTCATTCACTCAGAAAAATTACCCTTAATTGGTGACATACAAGAAATACTCACAGAATTGTAAATAGCACAGTTGTGAAAAACCAGCTTAATGTCTATCATAAAGTCTTCAATTTCGTTGTAGTGGTTGAAGTGTTGCCGGGAAAGCTTGCACTTGACTGTGGTGAAATCCATGGGACGGACAATAATTTTGTAGTAGTTTGGTACCTGTACATACAAAATAAAACGCTATTTGAATAAATGAGAATCTGGATGCAACCTCTACAAGTTTACCATAGAGCAAGCAGTCTCCCCATGCAGATAGACCAAACAAGGTTGTGTAATATCCAAACACGCTGTCAGCATTAGGCAACATTATACAACTGCACTACTTCAATTAGTATTTAAAACAAAATGGAAAAATAAAAAAAACAAACAATTCACAGACAAACATTGCAGCTTCAACCAAAAACCATTCCTGCGCAGAACAGATTTTACATTGTAGACTATAAATTTTCCAGGTGATGGGCTGCCACCGTACTCACTGAATCAACTTCCTTGCCCAGTAAAAAGCTAGATCTGTGTCAATCATTGCAGCCAAATTTGCTTTTATTTCTCTTTTCATAATTGACTGCCTCTATATTATAAAACAACAAAACCATCCTTTAGCAGTAGAATAAACAAACCAATGAAAGCTGGGAAATAACACTGCCTTAAATTAGTTTTTAAACTAAAAAAAGGGGGGGTGCCTGCTGTTTACCAACATACTTTTCTGGAAATAGCATATCATGTGTGGAAGCCCCCAAAGTTAAAATAGCCCTCCTTGTAAGAAATGCAAAGGCAGCAAACAGATTACCCGAGTAACCAGCATGCTGAGTTCTCTTCGAGAAATGGAGAAACGTACTGGATAAAGACACCAGAACAAATTTACGTTAAGCATACTTACAGCTTTGCTGACTGGTTCGTGAAATGGGGTACTAGCACTGTGACAAAACAACTCCAACAGTAACCGCTCGCAAACCTACAAAAAAAAAAAAAAGCCACCAACAGCTGGAATGCATTTCTGCAGCAGAGGCTACATCAAACAAAAAAGAGAAAAAAGAAATGCATCCAGCATTGCAGAAATCAGTTTACCATCTAAGATGGATTATCTTGTTAAACCGCAGTAGACCCATTCTGGGGTTTAAATATTGATGCATGCCATTATCTCACAGATATAGTTTTAAAAAAACAAAAACAACCTATTAAGTTTGGCAGTTCTAATTCGGAATCCCCCCCTCACTCACACACACACATGTGCACGCCAATTTGCAATGTTCTAAACAAATACAACTGGAAGATATTTTTCCCCTCAAATGTTCTCACCTTCAGTTCTTTCTCAGAGAGTCCAGTTGGTGCCTTGCGCTTGGTTCCACCTGCAACAATGAATTCCTTGATTCTCTGTTCTTCTATCACTCCAGGATCTTCACAAAAGGTGCAGTTCCATGCCCCACAGCTAAAGAATAAAACCAAACAAGTTTAAATTTCTGCGTTAAAATTTAAAATAAAATAATGATAAATAAAGAACAGAGAGCACAAATGAATCTTTGACCATATACACTGACTAATACATTAAGCAAAGATTGACAAAGATTCTACCAAGTAGACATTTAGACCTCGTAACAAACTTGTCACAAGATTTGGCTCTGCTGGTACTGATATAAGAAATCCTTACCACAATGGATTCAACTTATCCATACACATCCCCAATTTAACCTTTTCTGAAATGCAATACAAGGATGCTGTTTTACTTGGGACTATAGTTTCTCATGTGTAAAGGAGACTGCAATGGTCACATTCGCTGCCATTAACTGCACATTAAAACACACTGCCCCATTTGAGAGATATTGAAAGATTTAAGTTACTTCACATCACAGATGAAAGACTGCAATGTGAAACCAATTATTTTCATCCTTCTTTACATCTAAGTATCACTTCACATCTGCTACAAAACAACAACAACAAAAAAATAATCTGTGAAAGTATATAAGTGAGTGCACACTCTCTCTCTTTTACATCACAGCAATTCTTTTGGATGAAGATTTGGCAAAACTAAATTCTGTGGGATATTTTAGGAAATTGGCAACCTAACTCCATTAAAAAGGAAAAGGGAAAGCAATGAATTTAAAAAAAAAAAAAAAACGGTTATTTTGTTGGTAAAACGGGATTATAAAATAAGATTTTAAAATGAACGTTTATTCAACTTGTATAACAAAGGGCAGGCAATGCAGCAGTTTGTTGTTAGCCTACTGGACTGCTACAGTTAAGGACCCAAATTTAATTCCTGCAGAGGAACAGCTTGGTTTCTTATAGTTCTTCACCACCATTTGGCCACCTGGGGTCCCCAGTTTCCTCCCACATCTAAAAAAAATTAATAGTTCTACTACGATTCCTGGGTGTGCACACTCAACTTAGGATTAGAGCCCATCGCATCAGGAAAAGGAAAACAAAAAAAAAAAAATTTTTTTTTTTTTTATTATTGATGATTTTTATTATGTTGATATAAAGTTATCTCCCCTCCCAGATGATTTTTTTTTTTTGTCCAGAAGGGGAGATAACTGAAAACTAGTGGCTTTCCAATTGCCATTTCAAAAGAAAATGCCTGCCAATCCTCAAAGGCAGAATGATAACTAATTCTTTTGCTGCCGTGCTATTTTTTGGCCAATACTCGGTGGAATTTCTTTCTGGTAAAGTTTTGTATTTCTTTTCTTTTCAACGATACTGATAACTAAATTACAGGATACAGCTGGTGATGAACGAAACCTAATCACAGAGTTTTCATATTGTTGCACTACAGAGGAAATGTGAAAGAAAAATCTCATATTCCATATACAGGGGTTTTCATATTTAAAGATATTTAAAATTTTATTATAATCTATTCAAAACACCATAAAACCTTCCTTTTGTGCCAGAATGCAAATTAGCATATACCTCCAGTCAAAATGGCCTACACTTTACTTTTGATGCATCATCACATGCTCTTTGTGCTGAAATTCAAGGCAAACTTTATGTATGACTGAAACAGAGTTTGCTATTAGTTATCAAAGATGTCACTTTGTAAATTCTTTCAATTATTTATGGAAAAGTGAATTTAACCCCCCCCCCCAGCAATGCAAGTTAATCTTTAATATCTCTGGAGAAACATAAATTGGCAAAATTGTGATACAACTACACACCTAAGGATAATAATATTTTGCTTCATTATAACAGGTACAGCATCTTTAATTCAATGAGGAAAAAAACTCTCTCCTTCGTGAAAGTACACCCCTGCCAGTTAATTTATTGGCATTTTTGGTATACGCTTCGCTTTAAGAAAAAAAAAGAAAAAGTGACATGACAATTACCCCCAAAAAAATCACTGATGAGTTTTCACTCATGCATGTCTGTTTTAATGAATAACCTGCTAATGAGTGAAAATGCCAAAAACAAACCTAGTAATTATTACTAATTTCAGAGAGAGAGACAGAGAGAGAGGGTGGGGGGAGACAAACAAAAATCGATACCATTATTCTCACCTTAGGAAGAGTTAGAAAATGTTTCAAGAGATGAGGTAACTAACTTAATAGTGCATTCTAGTATCGTGATCCTGTCAGGATAATTTTTGGGGGTATCTGCCACCTCCCGCCAGTAAAAGTGAAATAATGACATTTCTCCCCTTCATTAAATTTATGTAAAAGTGCACTTTAAGATAAAGCACATGCAGAAGCAGAATGAGGTAGGAAAATATTTTTTTTAAATTAGAAAATACTTTAAGCCACTTGCTCTTTAAATGACATCTCTGATCATGCAATGGCTGAAATACAGTACTTTCCCAGCATTCTCATAACTAGATGTGTAATGTAAGCACTGACTGGTACAGAATCTGAGATGAGAAATATGGGCACCAAAAACTATTTTTATTTTTTCTATTTTAGTTTTTCTCAAAATGAATCAAGTAATGCTAACCTGGAACCTATAATTTCTAGAATAAAACATTCTCTCAGAAATTTCACAAAAATGTCCATTCACCTCAAAGTGTGAAGGAAAGAATCTTTATTGTCAAGTTTCATAAGTTGAGAGTGAACGCGACGAATCTGTAGTTGAGACTGCCTTGTTCAGTCAGTAGAAACAGCTGGTTGTGGTCACATGTATTTCAGCCATATATGAAGTGAGGGGGTTAACAGAGAAACCAATAAAACAGTTCTGACACCTTTCAGGAAGCTTAGTCAACAAGGCAACAGATATTTTGTCACAGGTAACAAATAAATCAGTTTAAGCTAGGAACCAAACAAGAGAGGAAAGAGTGGTATGTCTTAGATGCAACAACCTCAACTATGGGACTGTCTCAGAACTGGCAAGGCGTAAGAGGGACACTTGGTGGGTCGTTGTAGTATTAAATGACAACTTGCCACCCAACAACAGCATGCACCAAAGATGTCATCTTCAAACAATGAGACCCATTTTGCATTCAGTATAACATCTTGAAATAGATCCCATCCCACTTACAATCTTGACTACCAACTAACTTGTTCAGAGACTGCTTGCATATGCCAGAGCCAGAGCACAAGCTGACCTTGTAATGTGTGTAAATAAGTAAATTAGAAGATCTGATTTGCTTAACAGACATTTTATTTCCTGTAGTAGTTCGTGGCATTAGTGCTGCTTGCTAAAGTACAGTATAGGAATTAACCTGATCAGAAGAGGACTTTTCAAAGAAAATTAAGGCAAAAGAATTTTTTTTTTTAATCTATCTAGATAATGAAGCAGTAGAGATGTAATTATTATTTCAGAAAGAAAGAGACAGCCATCTAATGGTTTACTTATTGTACCTGCCTGGTGTAAACATTTGCACTGGTAATCTTGTAACAGCAACAACAACAAAATTGTAGCATTCTCATTCTTTACCAAAAAAGGCTACAAAGAAAACGGCCAATAATAACAATAAAGTTTAAAGTACTCATTCTGAATGACCACCAAAAATTTTTGTTACATACATTTATTGTCACCCTGCCAAACCCAATTATTTCAGTTGCAACTACAAAGCAAATAAGTGGCTTTATTTTCCGAATCATCATTCAGAATCTCAAAAGTGAAGCCGGGGTACAATCTACATCCCAAAAATATATCAGACTGAGATTTTAACTGATTCCATTCCTCCCTCCCCTTTCCTTCACTAGTTCATAGCAAGGGGTGGGAGGGTAGTAGTGCTTTCTCAAGGAATGCGGTGAATCTCTGGTTGGTTTGTTTCATTATCTCCTTACATTGTGTGTTACAAGGTCAGATATATAGATCTAGTGTGAATTCTCCTCTGTACTGACAATTTTTCTCCCCCCCCCCTAGTTTAGCCTAGTAATGTAATAACAACAAAAAAATCATTCTAGGGCCCTGCACTGGCACTAGGAGATTACCAGATGATTTCTGCTGACTACTGTAGACTGTACATCGGTAAAGTTGCAGTAAGGCACTAAATCCAAATGTGAGAGAGAGAAATTTTTTTCTGTGATGGGATTTACAAAATCTAAGCATGCATGAATCACCAGAAATGGGGATTGTGTGGAAAGGTGACACATTCTTTTTGGTTTGTTCTGGTGTCTTCATGATATCGTGAATAAAAGTCAACGGGTGCTCAAATAGTGGTTTTTCTGTAATTAATTAGGGCTGATCTCTTTCAGTGCAATCCTTGCACATATCAGTAGCTGGGAGAGAGAGAGAGAGTATAAAATATATAAGACTTTTTTTTATTATTAACTGTCAAGTACCTACCTTGAAATAGTAATTTTTTTAAAAAATAATTATAAAAAAAATTTAAAATATATTATGACATTTTTTCTAGATAATTCACTAGCAGCACCACTTGACAAGTATGACATCTGAACATCAGATAACCATCCACCTCCCCCAACACACAAAAAATCATCATCGCCTTAATGTTAAATTCTTGTTAGAAGAAAAGGCAACAGAAATATTAAATGTATTCATACAGCAAAAGGGTTTGCTTAAAGCTGGGCATTTCATGATCTGTCTCAAGATTTGTATAATGATACGGTTTCTATGGAAGAGCATCATGTTAAAATGAATCTGAAGCAAACACCAGCCTAAGATTGATTGCTCAACAGAATATTTGAAACTTAATAAATATACTATTATAAAATTACAATAAATCATTTAAAAAAAAAAAAAAAGACCAAGCCAAATTAAGTGTAGCTTCAAGAATTCATGACACGCACACACAAATCTCAATTTAGCAGAGTATTTCTTTCTTCAAAAATCCAAATGACTGTCCAACTCACCTAGGTGCTGAAACCAGCGCTGGAATGTGACACTGGAGGTGGAAGACTTTTGGGCAGCTGTCACAGCATAACAGATCTCCACCATTGTGGCAGCAAGCGCAATAGTCTTCGTTTGGATCATCTCCCAAGTCATCCATGCACTTCCATGAAATGAAGTTGTCAGACACGGTGTTTGGGTAGAGCTGTTCTGGTATCAGCTCCGATGAATCCAGTGGCAGATTGTTTATTGCCTGTTCTAGATTTTGATTTGCATCAGCATCCTAGGAAAGAGAGGAACAATGAAAAAGTCGGTGCGCTGTAAGAAGTCGATTGTGAGGTATTTGAGACATTATATCAGCTTAAAGCAACTTAATATTAACATTTAAAAAAACAGAAAAAACATCTTGTGGCTGACCAATGCAGTACTATACCAGCCAAGCGAGAGGGTTAAACTTCTTGTGGTGTTTTCCAGTCAACAATCAGAGCAGCTTAACCAAGATAAGTTGAGCTAGTGTACTTGGCATGGCTGGTGCTTACATTACAAGTCATGTTTTAAGTTTAGTTACAACATCGCAAAAGAGACTCCATTTCTTTTAAACTTTGAAAGAAAAAAAAAAAAACAACAAAATTCCATCAAGTCCAGACGTCACACTGGTAGCTGTAACAATTAGATGCCATCTTCACAAAGTTGATTATTCATAAACAAACCACAAGATGGCAGCAGAAGTTTAACGTTGACAAAAAATGCACGCACTACAGCACATGATATGTCAAAAGATCCAAAGGGCAAGATCAAGACCTACACTGCATAATGGTGCTGATCGATAATATTGACTTATCTTCTGGGAATCAAACACATGAAAAGAACATGAAGATCTACTACAAAATTCTACCAGAGGTATAGGAAAACCCATCTCGTGAGGCCCTCCATTTTGAAAGACTGGTTTGGAGGATGTCAAAAACAAATGTCTTTATCAGCAGCAGAATTTAGAATCATAAACCATACTCTCTTTTATCCAAGCCATGGAAAGCATCATTCTCTTTCTCTGTAAGAACCTCAGAGAGTCTCATTTCAGATATATTTTTGGTGACTCAATAACAAATCACGGACACTTGAGATATCAATTTATGGAAGAAAAAAAAATATGCAGCGATGGCCAGGAGATCGGCAGTGAAGGAGATTTACACGTGTCACAGTTCTACATGACGAACACTTGGGGGACACACTGAAATCAAATGAATAATGAGTACATTCCTTAACCCTTAAACAGTGATAGAGAGTTGAAAATCTCGTGCGTGCGCGCGAAAGAAAAAAAAATCAAAAAATTTATTTTCATTTACAAAATGATAGATTTGCATACAAAATTAAGATAAATGTACAAAAATACAGAAATATTGTATAAACTACCTGTGTTTTGGACCTGGTGGAAGGCAGAGTAAGACATAGCAGATAGGTGGGGGCCTGGAGGTCTGGGTTGTTTACCTCTATCAAAAACAGGCAAATTTAGTATGCAACCATCAGTGTGTGGATGATGATGATGCAGCTGGTGGCAACGTCCCATGCTGGTGGCTACCACCCTTTCCATGGTAAATGGGTCAGTCAAATCACCCCCTCTCACTGGATATTTTTCATTTTCCTCACCAGATGATGTATCCGTATCTGATGGCAAGTGTTCCTTCTCATCATAAAGCATCCAACATTCCCAAAATTTTCTCAGAAATCAGCTTACACTTCCACACCATGTGAGGCAGATGTCACATCATCCATGATGGTTAGCGAGGTACTAAGGACCAGGGACTTTTCCCATTCCTGGCAGGAGACAGCAGTGACCTCCAAAGGCCTCTACCATTATTAGTTAGTTTGGAATTTAAAGAGAAGTGGGGAAAAGTTAAATTGTCATGTGACAATAGCCACTGTTTAAGGGTTAATCAATATGACAGTAAGCTTACAAACCTAATTTTGGAAAAATAAAATCCTGCTTAGAAGAAAATTTTAAGTCATTGTAATTCTTTAAAGCAGCAATTAGAAATATATATACACACATTCTGAATAATACTACTTGGGGAACACTAAGTGAAAGATGTCTCCTGTCTCTTGAAGCAAAGAAAAATTCGGAGCTTGATAATGCATGTCAAGTCAAGCTGGACTGATGGTGAGAATCACATTTCACCTGGGCCTTAAAGCCGATACATTCCTTTTTCTAACTGATGTCAAAGGTCAGTAGCAGTTCTTTTCTTAAATTTTATTCCTCATCTGTTGGCATGCCAGCTAATTACTCAGTACACCAATGCATTTATACAAGAATGTGGAAGCAGTCAGGCCCACTCTTTAAATGCCAATACAGATTTACGACAATCCCTCACATGTACATGCACAAATCACTTCTTTAATAAAAAATCAACGTGGGATCCTCTTGTTTCTTTTCCACAGAACAAATACCTATGAATATAACATACCTACAGATTAACAACAGAGAAGTATATTTTGTCTTCAGGCTTTGGAAATCTCTACAAGCAGTTTAGTGTGGGCATCACAAGATAGTCCACACTGTTTTTTTTTTTCTTTGTGCACGCGTTAGCATAATTTGCACCTACATTACAAAAAGTGACTAATCTGTTTGCAGGACTTGACAACTATCAGCCCCACTTGACTATTTTTAATCAATTAAGCAGATCTACAAAAATTCCAGATGAATTTATTTATTTCTCAATGGAGTTTCCTTTCTCCTGCACTCCGATGATCCACAAGTGGAAAATGTTTTATGAAAATTTCAAATAACTATCAACAGAAACCTTACAGACTGTATGTACTATGCAGGCTAAAGTCAGATATTCAATGTTATGTAGACAAAATCCTGCAGATGAACTTTCCAAAATGCAAAGAGAGGGCACAACAACTGTTTAGTTTCTGTACATGAGTAATAATGTTTTTTTTTTTTAAGAGAAAAAAAAGGGGGGCAGAAGTGGCAATTGCACAAAACTCCTTAGTGCCAAATAGATTTTCTCTAGGGGAACCGCCCCCCCCCCCCTCAACATTTAAAAGCAAAGAGCTCTCTAACAGGAGTTTTCTTCCCAAGGCAAAAGTGCCGGGTCTCCCACTGGGAGCAACCACAGCACTACAATCCTTCGCCAAGGCCGTCTACCTTGTAGACATTGGTGTATAACAATGGAAGTAGAAAATAAACGAGCTACGTCTTTTCTGCAAG
Organism: Nautilus pompilius; assembly: GCA_018389105.1. Taxonomy (NCBI): domain Eukaryota; kingdom Metazoa; phylum Mollusca; class Cephalopoda; order Nautilida; family Nautilidae; genus Nautilus; species Nautilus pompilius. The sequence goes on along the minus strand of JACATO010002109.1, from coordinate 131,428 downwards.
GTTTTCTTCTTCTAAGGCAACTAATGGTAATAAAGTCATTTTAACAGTGTTATTTTTCCATTTTCTATTGATCTTCTCGTTTAAAAATGAGGTTGAAATATTGACTCTTAACTGTTTTTAGTCCTTTTAACAGCCTTTCTGCAAACGACCAGTTTGACGTGCAAAACTAATGCAGTTTCCTATATTTCTATTAGCCACCCTCCTTTTAAATGGCATTCATGACCAATTACAAACTGGCTAGCCTATATCTTCCGGATGCATCTATCTATCTAAGCAGTCTTATTAATGACAGTAAAGTGACAGTTTGATGCTAAACAATGATGGCATAAGTGCTAAAAACTATTAGTGTTTTTATTATCAACGTTTTCGCAATCCCGACTGTCCAGTACACTGCACCACTATGCTGCTACGTTTAGGCATTATCATCTGTTGCTCATCTACAAATGCATGCATTTACTTTGATTAAATTTCATTTCTCTTTTCACTCAATTTGAGTAAACCCGCTAGCTGTGAAATTATTAATTTATCAACCACTCATCTTTTGATGATCAGATTTTTCTTCTTACTCTCTTCAGCAACTGATAATTGCTTAATTCATTTTTCTAATTAAAAACCACACCAGACGCCTGCATTTGGATATGACAGTTTTCCAGGAAGCAGCCCCAGCTTTTCCCCCAAATGTCTATTTTAATACAGCAGTCTTTTACTAGACACAATGGCACCGATCCAACACAATCAGTGGCGGCTCAAAGCATGCTCTTCTGGGCACCTTAACAAGTTGGAAAAGTTCAAATTTATTTCAATGTGATTTATGAAGTGAGAGAGGAAAATCTGACTTTCCTTTTTGGTCTGTTCTTTTGCTTGACTCTTTCAGTGACAAGGTTCTTTTAAGTTTATACCCCTAAAACGCCCAAATTTTCAACATTTTTACATTTGTTAGCAGAAATAAACCCTTATTGACACAAAGTTTTTATTATTCATCTTTGATCATGTGCTTTGCAGTATTTCAATAATCCTTCTTCACACAATGGTAAATGTCAAAGCATTTCATGTCACACACACAGGCATTGCAACTCTTACAGACACTTGAGTGTCGGGGAAAAATCCTCACCTTTTGCGTACCCTGCGGTGTCTTCTGGGGTCTGAATCGGCAATAATTTGGCAACTTGTTGTGCAGAAAATCAATCTCTTCTCCTCATGGGCAGTGCCATTTTTTTTTAACCAGGAAATTGCAAAATTTCCATTAATAGATGATTCAGAATTTCCCCAAGGGCATTTGCCAATGCCTAAACCAGTGGCATCTGGTGCTACTGACCAGCCATCTATCAAATGTCACAAAAACTGCATTAGACTGGTGGTGATCTCCAGTAACATCACACCAGAAGCTAATGGCACTAAAAGCATGCATTTGTGCATGTAGGTTCTTGACCATTTGCAATCTGTTTTGATCAGTTCAGTCAGCACATTGAAAAACAATCCTGCCACCGCCTAGCGATTCGGATTAAGACTGAATGATATTCTTGCAAAGATGGCGGCAAAATCTTAAAAATACAACCCTGACATTTAGTTGTAATAACAGGATCTGCTAAACGTTAGAGAAAACAGGAACTCTTAGTACTCTAAGAAATTAAAACATACAGTGCAGCGAATACTCAGCTGCACTGGTTTAGTTGCTAAAAGGAAAGGAAAGCAATAAGGATAACTCAATGGATGGTGTCAGCCAGCCACATGGCGACTCTTAGAGTCATCCTAAGGCCTCCACTGTTTCTAACAAAAGTGGCCTGGCTCTTGTCTGTCCTTTATCAGCATAGAAGCCAAATACTGCTGAATTCTGAGTGGACAGAAATTGTAAACAAGTACTTCAAGAGAATCCACACAATGTGGTTGAGTATGGAAAAGTGAAAAAAACTACCAATGTCTGGATAAAAAATTTTGCTTCAAGAAATCCCAATTAAACATTTTGCTGCTTTAGTTGGATACAAAGATTTTTTTAATTACACATTTCTGTAACGCAAAGCATCTTATTGATTAGGCTATAAAAAGAAGTTTCACGTGCTTGAAATGTGCTTTGAACCATTTTATACTACAAATGTGACAGTTTGGAAAGAAATGCTGTTTTATAGCCATTTAATGGCTGTACCTATGGTAATGGTTGAGCAGTTAGCGTACATTTTATAGCGATCTCAAACAAATGTTTCACTTATGTGCACATCGTATACTGATAAGACAGTCAGCTCCATGTCATACCACTATGATCAATAAGATATGTAAGTAAGTCCAATCAAAAATGCTTCAGTTTAGACATTCTTCCCTTGCTGACACTGGCAGGCTGTTCTTTCATGTGGTCTGTGATCCCCAAAGAGTAAAATGAAGTTCTAAAAAGGCTATATATAACCAGACACATCCAAGCAAGCATCCCCTTTAATCCTGTAATGACATTTGTCTGTGGATTCAAATCCAAACTGAGCCATGAAAATGAAGTTAAAGATAAAATACATGATCAACATATTTCTGTAATGCAAAATAAAAACATTGGCTGAGAAAAATTCCATGCAATTATCAATATCTTCTCTTTTTTTAAAGACAAAACAGAGCCATCACTTCAGTACACAAATTAAGAAAATTAAGAATTCAGTTAGAAAAACTAATTTTATTAAGTATAGGGGAAGTGAAAACTTTTAGAACCTATAAATTCTGAAAATTCAGGGATAATTTAAGATTTCCCCATCACATCAGAAGTAATGTTGGAAAAAGTCTCCTAGTCACCATCATAAAATGCTGGTCAAATGACAACATTCAAAAATATAGCTGTGCACTCAGGACCAGCTCGAGGCCAATTGTACAATCCAAAGATATTTTTAAATATGAGGCAAAAATAACATTATATACCAAAACAGCTCCCATACCACTACCTTACATAAATAACACACTGCCAATAACTTTTTCAGTTCTTATCTTTGAAAGAAAACCTCTGGCAAATACAACAACTGTCAAGCGCAAAACATCTAATCTGATTCAACTTCTACATAATCAGATCAATTTGCTTTGTATCTTTATTTCTCAATCGTTGCACAGAAGACATCAAACTAAGACGACAACAAAATGTACCCAAGATAATTCAGAATTTATTTCGCTGTCTGATTCCAGGCACCAAGCTTTTCCTTGAGAATAAAACAAAACAGATGATGCTGACTATTCTAACAGGTACCATACGGCACTGTTCCAATAATAGAGGAAACAAAATTACTGACACAGTCACCATTCCTTCTTTCTTAACTTGGCATTAAGTATTTAAAAGTTAATAATAATAAACATTTTGCTTGGACATCTGCTTTTTTTTTTTGCCATTTTGAAAGATCAGATGGCTGTATCAATAAACATTTATGGTAATCAGAAACAAATGACGACAAATGTACTTACCGTGGAGTGCTTTACAGTTTCATTACAACAGGATGTGCCATTCTTTTCCCTTTTGACTTTCACAGGTTCAATCAACATGCAGCCATCAATTTTATCTTTGTTTACTCGATTTGAAACTGCGCTGTTTAAAGCAAAACAAACAAACAAAAGAATTTTATTTATTATCAGCAACAATGATAATTTAGGCAGGGACAGTAACAAAATCTTAAAACCAGTGTCTCTCTGCATGGCTTAGAATACATATGAAGGATGAACTCACTTCGGCACGTGTTTGCTGAATATCCAGCCTATCTGTGAACCTCATACCTTTTGGCTGCATTTTCTCATTACAGAGACTAGTAGAGGCGAGGAACATAAGACAATCCTACAGTGCCAACAAAAATGTTGTGAAGATAAAAGTAAAGAAATATTCTATTTTAAATCAACCAGGGTCTGTTTACAAACTCAGCTAGCTCATTATAATAGTGGCCAGTCCTTAAAAACAAAGCATGCCTCTTTTGTGCAACTTATTGCAGTCAATGAGAGAAAATAAAGCAACTAAATCTGACCATCACTGCTCTCTGTTGATTCATTTTGAGCATGTCTGTGTTGGAAAATAACGACCCAGGGTAGACTGGTCAATAGTTCAACATTTCCAGTGATTCTATAAATACAAATATAATACATTTTTTGTTAAGTTATCAACCACTGGAAATGCCAAAAAAGCTCAAGCTACGAGGTTTAATATGTGTACATAAAAATTTATTTCTTGGGTAAGAAGAGTAGAGCCATTTCCTGTTACTTACTGATACCCTTGGTTTAAACCTATACAGTATATTAATCAGTTTAGGTAAGCAGATTTTAAAGATTCCAGTTACCTGCCAGAGCTGGCTGGTCGAGGTGGTGAAGGTGTGATGTTTTTGTGACTGACCTCTGGCCAGCTGTGGGAACTCAGATCAGACTGTGCAATACCTGGGCTGGGTCCACCTGTGGACAGATCAAAAAAAAAATAGAAGCTTGACTGCAGATTGAGAGAGTCACATTTTTACACAAATTTTTGGCTGCTTTTAAACCTTGGCCAGAAGTGATGTGCTGCTGCTGACAAAATAACTCTGGTTAGGTGATTTTTACTTTTTAAGGTAGACAGGCAGCTGTTTATAAACACTTGCATAAGTTACTCGTCTCCAAAAGTTATTTTCATCTATGTGCATTTGATATTTGTTGAATAGTAATTTTAGCACTAAAGACAAATTATAATTAGTGGTAATATCTGCTAAACCAGATCTCAGTGTTCCTAATTTTCCATTACTAACTTTAAAAAAAAACTTTAGAATCGAAACACCAGGATTCCTTAAATGCATACAATTTAGGATTGAATTTTCCACAGCCAATCTAAGAGACTGAAAGAATTTAGTTTTTCAAGAAAGAAATACAGCATCGTGCCAAGCTTCTCTGCAATACTTGAGAAACAGTGCGAGGTAAAGCCATTTTTGTGAGTCAATTAACAGCATACGGTCAAAACTAAAAACAATGGTTGTCTGTCTGTCTTCAGTCAGACTGCAATTGCTTTGTTCCAGTCTTTTAGAAGATTTAAACACTTCTTTAGACAAAAGGTAATAAATAGTTAGAAAGTAAAATTAGATTAATAAAACAAATCAGTACACCTACTACGGTGGTTGTTCTGACTTCCATCAACAGAATTAATGAGATGTCTCATGTTTCAGAAGGCTGGATTTCTGTCCATTTCCGGCATTTACCTTCCTCCTCATCAACACCAGTTAAGTTCCCACTAACATTTCACATATCCTGAACCAGAAATCGGCTCTGATCAGGTATCTCCAGAATTCAGTACTTACGGGTCAGTGACATTAAGTAGTTTACACTAATTACTGATATTTTAAATAAAATTTACTAAACAATAAAGTAGCTAGAAAAAGTGTTGCCACAGACTTTTAAGCACATGTCCTCCGTTGAAATGTATTATTCCATAGAATTAGATTTCCAAATAAAATAAAATAAAGTAAAACCCAATGCTTTAAGTTACCAGTCTCAAATCTACATTTAATGCTTGCTATACATATATAAAGTATTTTCCTAACATAAATACAAGAATAGCGTTTAAAAGGACTTCAGATTAAAAACCAACAAAATAAAAAGGGGAAAAAAAGCAAATTTAATACAAGGTAATATTTACTGATTTTTAAACAAAATGTAAATTTTCCACTTGCGTATTTACAGAAAAATCCATTGCAGTTTTCCCTTTAAAAGAAATTTTAGACCAGATTAGAAAGATCTCACATAGCAGTTACTAAGAGCAAATGACCAATAATTAAAAGCCCACTCACATACATGGAGTGGAGGGAGTTTTAAAAGATATTGTAAAAGTTGCTTTATTTTAGTTTTTGGGAATTGGCCAAGAGACTGAGCCCCACTTCAGTTGATCAGTGTCCGTCGGTCGTGTCAAAGTGTTAGGTTTAATTGTGTTGGGGAAGGTCACTCTAAAATTGCTGTCCCGAGAAAGGGTCTGTCTAATGCAGGGAAGCCTGCAATGCAAATTTTACTACTAGTCTTTGTTGATGATGATAAAACCTGTTCTGGTTGTAAGGATAACGAGAAGACTGGCTCGTTGTATCACTTAGGTGGTGAACACTAATGGTATAGGCAACTTAATGACTAGTACTAGTCACACAAAATCTTGGTTTGGTTTATCATGATGTGTCCCCATCACTTCTGATGGCACTGCCATATCTTCGCTCAAGGCCATCTCCTTTATTAAAAACCTAATGATGCCTGAAGGCGGTTAACTCTGCTTGTAAGAATATCCTTTTATGAGCTCAAACTAAACACACTTTAAACATTTCACTTTCCAGTCAAAATGGATATAAACTAACATAAACAAGTTTCCGTGATTAAACAGAAATTGACTCTTTCATGATGTCCATTAAGAATATGGACCTAAATAAAGTGATGAAAAATCAAACAAAATACAGTATCAACTCTGTCTTGCTATTCACACAATAGAACTGGGTGTGGCATAGTTTCAAATGTTACCCCCCCTTTTTTTTTAAAAAAAAAAGGATCTATTTTCACTTGCTAATGTATTAACTTAAGCAAACACTGACATCTACTAACTAACAGTGTATGCAAGTTCTATGTAAGAAAATGAAGACTAATCATAGCTTAAAACCAAAGCTAAGTGATGCGTAACTGACAAGTGGTTTCTTGAACTCTGGCTCCGAACCCAAAGGTTATTGTTGTCGTGCTTCAGGAATTGGCCAAGAGTTCATGGCTGTTGCTTTGTTAATTGCTGGGAGGCAGGTGCCCTAGTTACAAGTTCAAGCCTGGAGAATGTGTAATTAGGTAGCGACTACAATTTTAAAAAGTAATTTTAAAACTTACCTAAATTGTTAGTTTCAGAGGATTTTTGGTACACGTAAACTTTTAGTATTTATACAAGTCACCATAAACCAGCCATCAAGGAAACTGCAAACATCATTCCGTGTGTTACAGTTGTGCACAGTACTGTCTGTTTGTGGGTTCTGGTATCATTTACCCTTCAAACCTCAGTCCAAGAGAGCTCTTTGTCACAAGAACCACTTCTGGTGGAGAGCTCACCATTAATTACCGTAGCATCAAAGCTGTATCATAAGTAGCGGTGACATACGTCATAAATGCAAAGCCTTCATTCAGGGTTCTTTTCAGATAAGGGACTTTTTTTGTTTTTGTTTTTTGCTGAAAGTTGGATGTTCTGAATATTTGCAAGAGAAGAAAATGGCTGCCACATTGTGCATTTGTAGTTTTTCCCAACCAAGCAAGACAAGTTCAGTGATGTGTTAGTAGAGCCCCTAGGCTCTGAGAAAAGTTGCATATCCTAGCCTTCGTGCAAACTAAAACTTACAGCAGCAATACTGAATTATTTTGACAATCCTCGCCAGAATTTTCTGGAGTTTACCAATGTTTTAATCGAAAACAGTCAAATCAAGTTCAAAATAGACTTAACTGATTTTTTTTTAAAAATCTACTTCGTTATTTTTGTTTTAAGAACTAATTTAAAAAAAAAAAAAGAGAGGGTAGATTTGATTCTTTTGCTAATTAGGTTCTTTTCTACATTTTTCTGACATTCATTTATAGGAGTTTTTGAATCGTGCATGTGGACTTTTCCTTCAATGACTACATGAATCCACAGTTTTGCTTTTGTCAGTTTGCTTTCACTACATCTTTGCTTCTACTGCTGCATTTCTGATGAACCAAGTCCAGTTAAAGCTGGACTCACACCATCTCTGCAGGCTGGGAAGTGTGTCAGAAGCAAGCTGCTTACCAACACTTTTAAGAAATAAAACCTTCAGCAAATGTAAGCATTAGTAAATATGAGACTTATTTCTCATTGTCATAAAGAGAGATATTAACTGACAAAAGTCTACCCGATGGCAGGCTGACCAGCTGTCTTCAGGACCACAGGCAAGAGAAGGTTATCATCTACTCACTTGTCCTCCCAAATAATTTCATGTTATTCATTCCTCAATTTAAAACATTTTTTTTTTTAAATGAATGCTTAAACTATTCAGAATAAGTAATGTGGAAAAAAAACAAAAAACAGCACCTACCTGATGTCAAACTCCTGGATGCTGTGGAATCTAATAGTTCTTTTGATGAATGTGATAGCTGAGTTGGAGGAATATTTGATGATGCAACGGTCCTAACTGTTGAATTAATAGGGTACAAAGGTGGTGGTGGGAGTCGTGGTGCTGCTACAGGGGGTCTGTGCAAAACAGTGCTGCCATGGTGCATCATCTGCTGTTGCTGCTGCTGTTGCTGCTGCACCAGGTGTGATTGTTGCAATTGGTTGAGGTTCATGTATCGCGGATACTGCCCTGGTGGTACTCCTGATGGCGGGTAGTAAACAGAGTTAGTTTTCACAAGGTTTTGCTGATGTGGGTGAAGCACAGGACCATTTGGGGCCATGTGTCGTACGGGTGGAGATCCCATAGGGGGTGGTGGTGGCACAGGTGTAACTTGAACATTTTGAGGAGGATGCCTATTTTGAGGAACCTGCTGCGGAAGGGGAAACAGATTGTTGGTACCTTGTTTCTTCCGAAACTCAACCATTGCCTGTATCAGCCTAGAGCGCTGGTTCTGGTTCATCACAGATAGCTGATTGCTAAATGCCTGGACAGCTGTTTGGGAGACCTGGGCATTTTGCACAGTGTTTGGCATGCCATTGATGACAGGGGTCAGTGCTGGACTACTAGTTGTGGAGCTGCCATATGGAGCCCCGTCAATATGCAATGATCCCAGAGTCTTCAGCGCATTCATCACCCCATCAGTATTGAAGCTAAAACGGATATCTACAATGTGATTAGGATTGGGCACTTGCAACGTGCTTGAGAGGGCATTTTTTAAATTATTCCTCATAAAATTCTTGGTGTACAGAAGTGACAGGTTGGTCCCAGAATTAATCGCTTCCTCGACAAATGCTTGACAATGGTTAGTTTTTTCTTCTAGAGCCATAATCTGAGCCTCTACTCGCAACAGCTGGTTCCTTTTGTTGGCGCACACTGCTTCAAGGTCACCAGCAATAGTCTTTAGTCTACGCATTACCTCACGAGTTATTTTCTCACCAAGACTTTTAATTTCATGGATCACCTGCTGTTCCCTCGTGTGAATTTCTTCATGGCGATTGTTCAGCAATGACTTGGCACTCTGGATATGTGACTGCTTTTCCTTGACCTTTGCCAGCAGCTGTGCAAGCAGTTGCTTCTGCTTCGCTGACGCCTCATGGACAAACTGGTACTTGTGTTCTTTGTGTTCCAGCAGCTGGCAGTCACGGCAAGTCACCTTGTCACAGGTCTCGCAGAACAGTTTCAGCGGCTCTTGACGATGCAGCTTGCAGTAGACAGTCTTCTGGTTGTTTGACAGGGAATCATTCTGCATGGCATCTTCTTTTGGCACCACAGTGTGGTCCTTGGTCACACGCACTCGCTTGTGCGCCTGCACGCACTGGTCACAGAGCCACTCGCCGCAGTCCTTGCAGAACGATGAGGCAGTCTGATTCTCTTCACAGGCTGTGCAAATGAACTTATTCTCCTCCCCAGTGGAGGTATGTTTCTCAGAAGACATCTTGGACTCCATAATAAACATATTGTTGATCACATTATCTAGGGTACAAGATAATTGGCATTCAGGGCACTTCACCTGCTGAGTGTCTGAAAATGTAAACAAAAACCTTTTATTAGCTTGTCTTCCATCTTATAAGCCTCCACGATTAACACCCCCTCCTTGTTTCCAGAGTACAATACAAAAGTGCTTATCAGTAATAGACATTTTAACATGTAAATCAACTTGCCCACCTCATCCAGCCATCAGCTCTACAGGTGAGTTTGTTTAGGCTAAAGCAAATAGTACAGTGATTCAGTAGTTATCATATGAGTAAAAATAAATACAGGAATTAGAGTTTCTTCTCAAATAAACCGTCTCTAAATAGTCTTAATAAAATAATTCTTATGCCTCCCAAAATTAAGAAACTTAAAAAAAAAATAAAAATAAAAAGCCTGTGCCTAAAAATCTTTATGGAAAATGAGCCTAATAGATACCTACTCTCCGGCAGCAATTTTCATGGAACCCTTTTTCTTCTTCTTACTCATTTATTTTACTTCAGAAAATATACGAATTTTACATATGAACAAACTTAGAAAGAAGCAATCCTTAAGTACTGATAAACTGCTCTGCAACACAGATTTATAATGGTTCCAGCACTGAAAAGCATCATCAACACTGTAATTATCTCAAGTATAACTCACTTCAGTAAAGAAAGAAAAAGAAAAGGGGGGTGGTGGTGGTGGCGGCTCGTGCTTCAGAAGCCCCACCAATTTTTCTCTCGACTATTACAGAAAAGGGAGTTAAGGATCCTTGAGGACACAGTATTAATCAACAGTAATAATTTCTACAATGGTGTGATAAGACACGCACCACTATATGAGACACACGCTACGTTAGTTTTGAAGAAAAGTTGGTTTTCTTTTTGAAGGGAGAAAGGGGGTAGGGGATTTTTTTGTTCCCCTTTTTTTTAGCCTTTTGCAAGCTACATACTTGTACAATATGAATCACCTCTCTCTTCTTTTTCTTTTGGTTTTTAATGTGGAAAAAAAAAAAACTTTTAAGAAAATATTTAATGCATCCTCTTATAATAATTGTTTTGATATTCATCTATCGCGTGGTTACGACACTCCTTCAGCGCTCTAAACCCCATGTAGCACTATGTGGTAGCAAAGCAGAAACAACAGCCCCGCACGACCGACCATGCCTGGATACAAGAGCTAAAACGGTGTGTACCATGGAATCCCCGTCTTTGTGTTCTATACCCCCAAGAGTTGTCCTTAAACCAGCCCGACTCTGGTCCTGTGACCAGCCTGCTGACTGGCTGGTAGAAGTCTGCAATGTACCTGTGACTTCCACCCGATAACTGCCTCAAGGGTTCCGTACACAAAAAGCTTGTGATCGAATAAGATATTTTTAAACCACAGGCGAAACAAAGGAACGGTTTTCTTTTGCTTATTCCTTTAATTAAACTGGTTTCTAATCTCTATGACATACAAATGCTGCTGGTATATTAATCCATAAGCTATTCCAGGAGTGATTATGAACGGGGAAGAAAAGAAAATGCAAATTAATCAATCGTGTAATGTTTTTAAAAAGTACATTTCAAGCTCTTGTCCGTCTGGGCTGCACAAAGCAGCCATCTTTAATATAACCTGCTCTTCCTGACACAAAAAACATTCAGAAAGAATAGAACACTAACTAGAATTCTTCGTGCTATGTTCTTAATCTCAGATGAATTGCCTAATCTTCATGTTATGTTTCGGGTCTATTGGACTGAGAGAGAAATTTTGAGCTGCCAAAAACCATTGTTACAATTTGTTTTTACCCTCAGCCTTTTTACGACTTTCCCATAATTCTTGGAGGTAAAAAATATGAGAGCAGTTAGATCCCCGCAATTAGCAAGACAAGAGCCAACCAGCATAAACAGGACAAAACTGGCTGCCATACAACCCAGGGCCCACGTAACTGTCGATGAACATTTGGCACCCTTCAAAAAGGTGGTGCCTAAGAGGCCAACATGGTACAGTCTGAAGTTGTGGCTGATCTGCGATGCCCTGGAACATCGCAGATGTTTACTAAAAAGACTGCCTGGCGAGGCCCTGAAATGTAATCAGGAGATGTGCGTAGTACTGGATGTCTCAAAGATTGCAAGGCCATAAGATCACAGTGGACAACATTTTCACATTGTCCCCGAGCCAGTAAGGATTCCTCAACAAGCAAACACAAAAAAATTCTTACAATGCTGGGAACAAAGAGAAGAAATAAGCCAAAGCTTCTGGCTGATGTTCTACAAATGAAAGATCACCCAGTTCACTCATTAACACTTGTATCCACATCAACCACCACCATCGTTTCCTACTTGGCAACGATGATCGAACATTTCTCATCATGAGCACATCACACAAGGATAGAAACGGTGAATGCAGGAAACAAAAAGAATCCCCACACCATCCTTGATCACAATGCCACGGAGGGAAGAGGATAACCTCGACAAACTACTGGCCAACTGCACCGACCGACCGTCGTTCTACAAGTTGGACAAAGTTGGCTGTGCTGGGTTTGTGAGCTGCAGGATAACTCTCTAGTGGATGACTGCAGTACTACACTCCCTCACCAAGTAGTCTCCCTTGTAGAGACTGATTTTTAAAAAATGAAATGCTTTAAATAACGGAATACAAAAAATAAACTGTCGCTTTAATCAGAATTAAAGTATCTTAACAGTTTGTTCATATGACTCCTATTGATATCCAGCAAATAAATCACATCTTAGAAAATTATTGTACTACATAAAACAATATTATACTAGAAAACACTTAGCATAGTTTGTTTGCATAACTGAGAAGGCCAGTGGTCTTATGGCAGAGAACACACACAAAAAAAAACTTATAGTACCTTATCCTTCACTTCTGCCTGTCTAGCAAGCAGATCTTTCATGATTAGGTTATGGTCATCACTGGTTGCTTTTAAATGTTTAGCTATCAAATCAATATTGTAGATGAAATAAAATGCTTGGAGAAATTATGTGCACTAAAAAAACTTGGCCAATAAATAGCAAAAAAAATTAATCTAGGATCTGCTTTTGAAGACTGACATTTTACTGACTTCTGCTAATAGATAAATAAGTTTTGTCGCACAGCATTGTGGAAAGGTTTTCTTACTTGCAGGTCAAAACCAAATTTCCACAGACCAAACTGGTTAAATATTCAAGAACAGTTTATTCCACAGTTGGTATTTTCCCTTTAATATAGTCAGTTATTTTCAGGTACCCATGAATTTATGACTGGATTTTGCTTAAGAATCATCAATTTCTAGATTAAAGAAAGGGAGACTGATTGTAATCCAAGCCTTTCTTTGAGTTAATTCTCTGAACTGAAAGTTCTTCTAATTAATGAATCCATTGCACAAAATAAGTCATAAATACTATCAGCCATAGTGAAAGTTACTGGTAATTTAATTATAAAATGAAAGCATTTTTTTTTCTTTTTAAATCTAAAGCAACAGAAACCAAAGACACAAATGTTATGCATAATGTAAAATCATAACAGATCTGTCCACCTGTACTGGAGAGCTTAGGGAGTTTTTTCTCAGCCCCTCCCCCTTTAAAGACATTTAACAAAATGGATTGGTGAGGAAAATTTACCAGTTTCCTCTTTTTTCATGCAAATAAGCTAAAATTCTTACATGGTTCAAGACTCTTTGCTGTTGTTTTTTTGTTCTTATCTAAGGCAATCTCTCTTCCCTGTCATCTAAAACACCTAAAAGTTACCCATTCCTGAAAAGAATGGTGGCAGGGACAAGAGTTAACTGAAGTTGGATTGCCAGATTAATGTGTTAAGTGGACCCTGGTTAGTTAGTTTTGGTTTTTGATCTCAAAGGTCAGTTTCTCCTATGGAAGGGTAGGGGGTGAGATCAGAAACATCTTCCTGCTTACTCTCAAGCACTTACAAGTAGAATGGACATCAAGTTTCCCAGCTTTAATGGGCTTTGTTTGCTTGGTTGCCTTAGTTGGGGGGGGTTCAAATTGTTCTGCCAAATGTTAAGGGCAAAAACCAGTCAGTTTGAAAGAGAATAAGAGCCCCCATCAGTTACACCACTCCAGATTGTCACTTTGTTTAGCACCAGGCTGGCTGAACAGAGACAGACAGGTAAAGAGTTAATTATTCAGGAGTAATTTAACAGATAAGAATAAATTGTAGTGGCTTGGCCTTTGAACCCGTCTTGCAACCATCACCTGTTGATTGCAATGGTTCTATGTAGGCTTTGACTGCTTTATATATTTTAATACCAAAACGGTGCCTTAAGGGGCTTTTTTGCAAGAAAAAATAATCACCACCAAAACATAGCATTAGTTAGTTCAATTACTACTAAGGTAATAGGATATTCTTGAACAGATCCTCTGATTTATGCAGTTTAATAGGCATTGTGTGTGTGTGTGTGCAGTGTTCCTTAAACGAGGGCAGTAACAGAAATCCTTAATGGGTGTCAAAAGAACAGCTTCTGTACCCCACAACACAAACACATGCCACCCAGAGAATATCTAATAAAATCACTTTCTGTGACGATCTCGAATAGGCTGACAATACTTGGCATTTTATGTTGGGCGCAGCAAAATGAAGACACATCTTCCGAGCTTGACCATCAGGAAATCGATAAGGGTGTTATTATGAGTTCACTGGACCAAAATAATACTTCCTCCAATAAAAGTAAATAAGCCCTTTCTTTCCAGATGGTTTGGACTGCCAACTATGATGTGTACAATCATTTTCAGAGGTCTGACATCCTTGTTAGACTGAAAATTGTTCTGATAAATGCCACTTGGCACAAAACCTACTAATATTAATGGCAAAAAAGTTGTTTTTTTTAAATTAAAATAATTATCTTAAAGAAATATTTAGTCACAAAAGTCTCCATCTTATGTGTCAGTATTCGGTTTTTTTTGGAATTGTGCCCCTCACCAATGTTGTCTACCATTCTTTTTACTATTTCTATACGCAAGCTACCAAAGATGAAGCTGACTTGTTTCCTTAGTCACAAAGAACTATTTATATTTCTGCTTCACTTGACCAAAAATATCCTCCTTGCAAAAGCTTAGTGATCTTTTAATGAATGAACAAATATTTGCAGTTATGAGATTTTTTTCTGACTATTCATTTTAGAAATAACATTCCTCAAGAAAAAATTAATTTTAAAAAATATATTACATCAGAAATAAAGTATGTGGCGTGTGTATGTGGGGCACATGTGCGTGTGTGTGTGTGGCATGCATGTTTTTCGTCTCCCTCTTCTTTCAAGCGTACATCATCTGACAGCCAAGGTAGCGAATACAAACTGTGTGCAGTAGACAATGCCTGCCACAGTTAATGAACTTGCATCACAAAGGTTAACCTTATGTGCAGTACGTCTCAACTGATAATTACAGAGTGTACTTCGGCTGTTCATAAAGGTATAGAAACTACACTGCTGAATCATATCAAATGCCTGACATTAAAGCTGTCTGGATAGAGAAACTAAATTTCATCCACCAAATAAATCAATCCAAAATTTCTTTTAAACCCTTTAACCACCTATTTTAAAGAGTGAGTGACAGTGTGTGCATGCACGCTGATTAACTGCGCAGCAATCTGAAATGTTTTCAGATAACCTGGCAGCAAAGATCTATGATTTGTAGACAGAGGTTTGTGCTGCTATTACATCTATTAATAGACACTAAGGGACATCAAAGTCATTAACTTAGTTGTTGTTGTTTTTTTATTACTTAAAGCCACCACACCTCACACAGAAACAAAGAACAAAATCAGATAAATAGTGAAACCGTGCAGATATTAACCACAATCCATTATCGTGCGACTAATAAATATTGCTCAATTACCTGTTGGTGATGCAAGCTTCTGTCCACAAACGAAATTCATGATGCAAACTGAGCAACTGGGAAGGATCATCCTTTCAATAGAGACTTTGCTGATCAAAAAAAATCGGTTTACTGCTGTTTGGTTACATTTGCTTTAACTATCTCATCAGCACCAATTTTCAAGGAAATGTTGATCAAAAGTCTGCCATCTGTCAGCAGTAATGGTAACTGACTTATGAGTAACCAAACTAATAGAACGTTAAAAATCTTCTGTCCAATGGATATACATCACTGATGGTCTCAGCGGTAAATACAGCTTGGATGACATGATTGCAATATTAGTACATACATTATAAAGAGGATACTACTAATTGTTCCTCAAAACACAAAGAGGGTTCATTATTTATGTCCTTTGAAAATTTTGCAACTTGAAAACAAAGCAAATGGTAAGTTTAATTTTTTAAAATAAAAATATTTAACTTACAAGATACTATCTTTCATTGTAAATTTAACTAATTATAATACTGCATTACAAAGAATCTTAAAAAAAAAACAAAAAACACTAATATGAAGACAGGGATTTCTTCAAGACCCACCTTCCCATCTACCTAGAAATCAATCGATCCTACCTCAACCATTGTCTGGTTTCAGCAGTTAACTGTTCTAATTAGAATTGCTAAACCAGCCCTTTTTGTCTTCTGCGTTCTACTATAGATAGTACACGCAGGAGGGACCACATCATCACTGTCTGGTTTTATCATTTCCTTATACCACAAACTTGCGCCTACCTGAGAGTTCTGTTGTAGTTACTGTATTTCATCTGCAATATGCAGCCCGATACCAAATCATTTCCTGATGATATAGAGGTTTCAAGCACATATACCTTAAATTTGATCATTCAGCTGATGGCAAATCAACACGCCAATGTTGTCAGGCCAGCCAACATTATAAAGCACATGGAGACCAACCGGCACAATGTGCAAATGCAGATGAAGTCAGCCACACCAGAAATGTCTGGACAGACACCATTACCAGGTAGATGGCTTTCATAATGGAAAGGATCATCACAGTCCTTCATTCTGTTCCATTCATCAACAATTTTCAGAGTAAGAATGACAAAACAAAGGTGGCAGGTGTCAAAGATCATGTACTCCTGTTGCAACAATCAAGCACCTGCCTCTGTCGATCCTAACAGAAACCAGCTGTTCATAATTAGATCTCTCCTTGATGTGGCTACTTCCACAAAGCCTTCAGGCTGGACATTGAGAAGGGTCAGGACAGTGGGTGGCTTTTGCTCCAGGAAACTAAAGCCTACCAAGAGAAAAAGCAACAGTCAGGTGCACCCCAACAGCCAAGACCACTACACTCCATTGATGACAGAGGAGAAAGGCATCACACTCGCCATGCCCCAGGAATGGCTGCAAAATCCTGTTTGGTTGCGTAGTGGAGATCACTGTACCATTCCCCTGTGCAGGATGAGATGTTTATCAACCGTGTGAATAGACAGCAACTACAAAAGTGACTGACCACTTCCTGGATCTGAATGATTTTACCCTGTTTACTTCATGCACCATAACTTCTCTCTTTTTTTGTTTAGATCACTTTACTGTTTGCTGGGTCATTTATGCTATTTGAATCATTTTATGACTTTTTAGTCTGGTTTTTAATCATTTAAATGAGGTGGATATAGATAGCCACCTTGCAGATTTTCTGCCCTTTTACACAAGTAAAATCCAGAGTTGCCTGCTCCAGAAAGAATTAAAGAACAGTGCAAT
This sequence comes from Nautilus pompilius, assembly GCA_018389105.1. Taxonomy (NCBI): domain Eukaryota; kingdom Metazoa; phylum Mollusca; class Cephalopoda; order Nautilida; family Nautilidae; genus Nautilus; species Nautilus pompilius. The sequence continues at coordinate 114,310 of JACATO010002109.1, read as the reverse complement.
GTGCACATTATCACAAGATAAAAATTAACTCTGTTAAAATAAAACCTTTGTAAATCAGGATCTGGATGGTTTGGCAAAGGTTTGATGATTGGTCATCCACTAAGGTCAAGGGCCCAAGGTCAGATTTCAACTGGAGATAGACTTAGATTAGTACCCCCTTGGTGTGGTTTCTTTTCGTCAGTAGGCCATAGGAGCTTCCTCCCACATCTAAAAATGAAGAGTTCTAGTGAGGCTGGCTTTCTTCAGGCTTTACAGCTTCCTTCCACATTTGAAACCAAAGGAAACTTATAAGACCTTTTTCATAAGGTGGTAATGGCAGCCCACCACACCTTTCCCAGAGGCAAATAAATTTAGATCACTTAGCTGGCTGATGGTCTAATCCCTGTCTTAGTGCCCTAATCATTTTGACATTGCACCTAGATCTTACAAGACATTGCACAAATTAGAAATCATGGAGAGACAGAAAAAAAAAAAGAAAAACTTTTTTATTTCAAAATCTCTTTAAAAAAAAAATGTCAAAGGCCTTTGATTGTTATTAAAAGAAACCAACTAAACTTTTCATCTAGTCAGACTTGCACACAACCATTTCCTCCCCTTTCAACTATGGGTTTTGAAACAATCTGAAATTTCCACTTAAACCTTTGGTAAAGTTGGTCTAGTCTCCCCCTTTATTAAATTGTAAGAAGCTCTTACACAGCTGTGATCACCACTACCACCACACAAGGCAAGTTAAGCACCAAAGGATACAAGTGCTAAGTTGTTTTCCACATACAGCTTGCACAAGTAACAATACCGAAGTCGGTAAATATTCAATTTTTTAAAAATCCCACATAACTTCTAGTTCAATTTGCACTGGAAATGAGTTAAATGATATAAAAAAAAAGCATAGATGCAAGCTGCATTAAATAATTTTTACAAAATCATGAATTTTATTAAAATAACAGTCCAAGTCTGGTGATACTTGGTGTAAAAGAATTTTTCTAATTAAAAAACAACAAACAATCCAGAATGATTCGGAATGCTGCAGTAAAATAAATGTTACTTGTGATCATTTATTTTGTGAAGATTTATTATGGAAAAAGTTGTTTCGGTTTTCCGAGGCAGCTCATCAGTAAAAAGTTACAGAAGCCATGTTCAGCGATTTTCAGTTACATCTCCAAACAATGCACCATAATGGAACAGTCTAATAATTGTGAATTCTTATCAAAGATGGAGCATATCTATCCCTACATTTTTAAGGGGCGCTCAAGTGATCAGTGCTGACATTTCTCTGATGAAAATTGCTGCTTGACTTGTTCAACCAAGATAAGGAACTTTAGTACTATTTTCAGAAATGAGGCATAAGAGATTGGAAAAGATTCATGCTGAAGCCTGCTTTCACTCTTATCCCCACAAAAATTTAATATGGTTTTTTCCACCAACAGTGGATGTCCCATCAAATTCTGCAGTTGTGACAAATCTTAGAGCCTGCAGCAATGTTAAGAATTTTTCCCACAACACTTAGTTTTGGATTTACTTATTTAGTATAACCTTGCATTCAGGCTTCTAGTGTAGTGTTCAGTACAAAGCCCTACCATTTTCCATGGTTAATTTAGTTTTTTTAGAAGCTAATCCATCCCTTCAGCTACTCTACAGTCACTAACTAGTAGCCATCATGATATCAAGTGTGCACATGCCAGGCTGTCTGCAGGATTTTTTCCAAGCCCTGCCAGTACCTCATTGTATTTTCCTGTATTGCTACTCTCTTCCCGGCCTTTGACCTTTTGGCCAGGTGCAGACAGACTTGTTATTTCTCACCCAATTCACACCAGTGAGCATGGTGAACTGTGCAAAATGATAATGCTATCATTACACTATCACCATCAATTCTCTGGGGGAGGAGAGGGGAGTTGCCCCCTCTTTCCCATGCCAATAAAAATCATGCATTTATTGCTAAAAACTACTGCTTTCATAGACAGAACACATAGCTGGGCTATCAACATATGAAAACCCAGGTTGTGCCTGTACGACGGACTACAACTAAAATACAAAATGACCATTTAGAAAAAAAAACGACAAAAACACACTGATTGAAATTTATCTGGTTCTTGCAATCCACAGATCCACGTGTCATTTCTTTTGCTCCGTGGAGTGGTGAGAGGTCAACAACTAAAATACTTCACCGTTCATAGATGGAAACTGCATGTAGACTTTAAAGTAGGTGATTCCTGATAACAACAGGGAAGGATTACTAACAAGTTCAATTATTACTGATGAGGTGCTGGAAAATGCCAAAACCCAACCTCTACTTTCTATTAAAAAAAAAAAAAACACATCACAAAAAACTGTCTAAACTCTCAATCTGTCATACATAAGCACAATATTTCAAGGAAACATTTAATCTCCATTAAACACAAAACACAATCAATCAGTCTGCTCGTGATCACTGCCATAATATTTAGATTTTATTCCAGGTACAGGTTTATGTACTGATATATTGTTACCTTTTAAAAAAACGAAAAAAAAAATGCCACCAGGCATATGACTCAGTCACAGAGAGTTGGCAAACACAACAAACAGGTGTTGCAGCACTTAATCCCAGTTATAACTCTGACTTTATTATGGAAACATGATTTCAAAACAGCAACAGACAAAGAAAATGATGACCATGATCTCTGGGGTATCCAGATTTAACTCCACTGAACTACTTTTTTGCAGGGCTACCTTAAATCTAAGATATACGGAACAAAGACAAGAACGCTACCACAAAATGCTCTCTCAAATTTTCTAGTAGACATCAAGGAAAAACGTTTTAGACAATTTAATTTTTAATTTAGAGCAATGTCTTAAGCAACATGCAAGGTCAAAACATCAATATGGCTTCATCACTATCACTCAGTATCCCGACTGAAAAAGTGCAAACTCATCCAGTCGTGAAAGGAATCAGAAGAACCATCATCATCCAAAAAAGTTCGACAGCAAATAAAGTTTTCCAGTAATAAAATGGTTGTCAGAAATGTTCTGGCTTTTCCAAACTGAATCTAAAACAAAATAGCCACCACACAAGTTTTGCCATCGGGGTCATTTAGGATTGGTGATAACCAGGATTCAGCGATGGAAATTGAACCATCATATGGCATGTTCAAAACCGCTAGCAGCCAAGAAAAAAGCCAGTGACCAAAATTCTCGAAAACTCCAGCATATGCATGATACAGTATAATTAGCTATTTAAAAAATATTTTAAATGTTTTAAAAACAAAACTCAAGACTCAGGGGGTATACAGTCAATCTCCGCAAAATTGCGGTTCAGTATTCGCAGCCCCGGTTATTCACGTAATTTTCCTTAGAACCTAACTAATAATTGTTCGTGGAAACGCCCGCATATTCGCGGAATCACAAATATCTTCTGCAATATTTTTATGGCTTTTTTGTGGCAATATATATTTTTTTCACCTTTTTAACGCTAAATTATTAACAACAATATAATTTACTAATTTTGTAATATAAATACTAACGTAAATTCAGCAAAATATCAATATAAATAAACACTATTGGCTGGAGGTTTGAAAGTAGCCAATCCGAGAGCGTTATTCATTTCTCCTTGCTGCTGATTGGCTGCTGCCCACAAGGCGCTGTCTCAGGCAGATGCAGCCCTGCAGCCCGCATCATCCAAGTTTACCGCGTGTAGCTATCTCGAGTGTTTCTCTGAGTGTTGTATTTTTTATTAAAATATTATTATATATTTACTTATATATTTTACGTTATATTTTGACGTTTATAGGCATTTATATGGACCACGTCCAATATTTGCAGTTTTCACTCTTCGCGGGTGCTCTAGGAACGTAACCCCTGTGAATACTGGGGGGGGGGGGGCAACTGTACTGAAGACTTTGTGTTTGTGAGAGTTACCTAATTGCTATAAGTTCCTGTAAACAATAGATTGAACAAAAACAATAAGTTAGGACTCCACTTGTAATGTTACTTCAAGCTTTTTATGAGAGATCAATGGAAAGTTTCAAAGGTATTCTTTGAGTACAATTTCCAATGAAGATCTGTTTTTATTGCTATATTTTATAAATGTCATGAAATCTGATCTGAGTAAGAATGTCTTCAAAAATATTGTTAGTCTAAACATTTTGATGAAAAAGAGATAAATAAAAATACAATTTTGAACTAGATTCTCATAGGTTCCTATTACTTGTAAGTCCTAGATTTACTACATAATAGTTTAAAAACCCAGGGTGGGGCTTTTTCACACGGTTTTAGACCCCCCTAATCAAAAGATTTATCAAAGTTAAGTGTTGCTGCCCTACCATTATAAACTACTACCTTGAGGGTGTTTAACGCCCAACACAAATCATGCCAAAAACAGAATGCCACCTTAAAGAACCTGGGCATAAGGGCACAATGTCAAGTCTGTCTTACAAAAATAAACAACAATGAAGATGATGTGTATCAATATTGTATTAGTAGTAAATTCAGCAATAAAACCAAATCAAAAATAGTGGTAATGGAGTGTTGAGGCCACAAACTTCGGCAGTTCCTGCGAAAAAGTGTGGGAACTCCTCGGCAAAAAACACGAGGAGGCAGAAGTACGTCAGGGGATTTCGAGAGAGAAAAGGCTTTAAATTATAAAACTGACCAACAGTCAAAAATTAACATTCAAATATTGGTCAGTTATCTAGAAAAACAATATACCTTACACATACAGTATAAGTGAAAAGGAAGGGGGGGCAACAAGGGTCAGAGGGGAGAGAGAGAGATTGAAACTATGCTCAAAAGGATGAATTCTTGACGACTATCAAACTGGGCCCAACAGCAGCACAGCCTTCAACATAAAACAATGATGATTCCCTTTAAAAAGGGAAGAAAAAATAAACAACCCTCTTCAACTCTACTAATTCGTGGTGAATGTATTTGTATTGTTATTGTTTTTTTTTTTTTAAAAAAAAGTAGAACAGTACATAACGGTTACTGAAATTGGACATTTTCTCAGGCCTGAAATTTAGCATCAGTCTTGCATTTACTTCAACGAGACAGTTATGTATCCAGCTGGAACAGTTGGTACACCTTAAAATACATTCCGTATAAAGGCCTTCATGTTATCATCACATTACGGGTGCATAATTAGCTTATTCAAAAGATTTATGCAAATTTTATATCTAAAAGATAGCACGATTATCTCTCAACCGGCAAGCCATTTACAGCTTAACTAACAAGCATGAGACATTTATTTAAATGAATGCATAGAAAAAGGTATTAGATCAAATAAAGCAAATTAGTTCAGAGGAAAGAAGAAAGCCTCTTATTGAACTGCAGTGCTTGTTTGCCAAGATGTGGTCACTGATTACATAACCCATGGATTGTATCAATACTGGCAGCCACACTGGTTTGTTCAGAAAAAAGTGATTCATACACAGGCACTTTTCAGAGTTGATGTCAAATTAACCAAATTTTTCTTTTTAATTCACATAATTCCTTGAGTAAATAAGATTTTTTTTTTAAAAAAATTAAAAAGATATCTGAGCAACACAACATGATGGCTAATCAACATTTTAACGTGTTTTCGTTTTTTCTAATTACTCACTGAACAACTAACAAACGCAGCTTGCTGACAGTAACAAACAAAACAAAAAATCCCATAAAAGTATAGCAATCACCTGTTTCCACACAACTATTTCAGTTCATTTGCTCACACTGCCAATTGAATTACCATACTAAATATGTATACTAAGACCTTGCTGCATGCTAATTACTTCTCAACAACCAATCATCGGTTTAATGCCCATCTGTGCACATCGTGCTGGATGAGGACAGTGTCAGTTTTTACAGGTGATTCATCAAAATGTTCCTTTACTTGTTGAAATCAAACCAGGACTCCAAGACATTCTGGCCAGAGCCAAGAAACGGGCAACGAATATGCCAATAAAAATGTATTAACTTTGACGTGCTTCCATATCGCAATAAGGTACCTTAGATCATTGGCTGTGTTTATATTGGAGTATGTATTTTCACAGAATAAAAGCACAATGATCAGACCAATGCAGAGGATTCTCTGGTTGCACCTTAAAAAGTGTTATCAAGATAAGAGCACAGACCCCGTCTTCATCTTAATCTGCCCAGCAACAAAATTTCTACTTGGTCCATCCCTTGCATGACCTCTTGACTTGGACATTGGTTAAATTAAACATATCTTTCTTTTTAAATACCATTTCAATATTTCCTTCAATAGTAGTAGGAAATGATAGGTACAAAATTGAATTAAATGAACCTGTATGTCTACTGCAGTTGTCACCCTGACTTTCTTCAGGCTATCATCAGGCACCTCGTGTTGCTCTAACCAGTTAAGTAGGATCTTTCTTTGTCTGCCGCCACGATTTGTCATCATCTACATCAACAGAGATATTCCCTCTGAAGCAACTCTCATCACTACTGGATTCATTAAAATAAATTCCAAAAGGACTCACCATACCAAGAGTAACTCGCTGTAATTAATAAATAAAGCCAATGCTACACAACATATCTTGAACTGCAAGTCAGCCTTTCGATTCAGAAAATGAAGCTTATAAATTAGTTTAATTTATGCTAATATTCTAATAAAATGTACTAGATATACATAATAAATATATACTGAGCTAATTATATTTTTTCAAAAGATTTGCCACAGACCTTTTAAAACACGGATTTATGCTTGCAAGAATGTACTCCAAGTATGTTTAACATTGGTTGCCAATACACCAGTATTTCATTTTGTTGTCTGTTGTATAAAGTTTTGTTTGTATTTAACAAAAAATTTTCCTCCTCTCAGGTAATAAATGAACACTATGTTGGTTGGATATTTCCTTCATTGTCGGAAAAGCATAACAAGAATACTTGAATATTTGCAATGTCAGCTTTTTTTTTTTTTAAAGATATATGGACAGCACTGATTGTATAAATTCACAGTAGTCCTACCATTCCAAACTATTTTCAGAGAAATTGGCATTAGAGCAGGTGAAAGCAAAAGGTATACATTATTATAAAAATTACCAACACAGACCAGATTAAATGATTTGCCAGTTACAATGTTACACACCATGAATCACACATGAGCTCCAATGTGTTTGAGAAAACCAGTTCAATAAAATATTGAGATAATGAAACAGCTGGTGTAGCCCATATAAAACAATGCAAAAAGCTACAAATAAAACTCAGTGAGGGTCAACAATCAAACGAAACAACAAGTGAGATCAGCTAACATCATGGTCCTGGTGAATCTCACTTCAGGGAAAATGAAATCTGGCGTTGCACATAGACTGATACTTTTAAGTTCATCAAACCGTACTGCAAATCAAGGAGATAAAGAGTGATTGCTGGAATCTCCAAGATCAGTTCCTGTAATTGGGATAAGGCAGATTTGTTGGGTGCATTACATTGTATAGAATTAATAACATAAATTAATCATGCTGTAAGTTATGTAGCAAGAAAAATAGATTTTCCAGAGCAAACACAATTGGTAATTGCAAGTAAAACTCTAAGCATATCAAAATAAATTATAAGGGTATTGCAATACTTAAACGTTTCATCAACAACAGTTCTGAAATAATAAACAATATGTTTACGATATTAATATTTAATCAATTAAAATATAAAGAAAGCTTATATCAACTTTCCAAATTGTATGACCATAAGATACAAACACAACCTCTTGATTTGACACAAATATAGAGAGAAATGCCAATTATACAGGACTTTTAAAAAAGCAAGATTAAAATTAATCCTTAGGCGTTTTTTTCTGCCCAAGACTTTCATATAAGGATTTTTAACTAAGAAATTACGAAGCTAATCAAATGTGATGTAAATATTATTAAAAATGGCTAAAGCATGAAAAACACAAGAGACACGCAAGTTTTCTTTATTGCTGACTTCCATCCTCTTATGTAAAATTTATATACACTGCACATTTCAACTGGAATGAGGAAAACTCTACTTCCAAATGCTCTTTTTTTAAATAGATTTTCAAAAAAGCAAAATGCAGAAATAAATAAGACTCCTAATACAATTATTGTTTAAAAGAACTGCTGCTTGTAATCAAGTGCATACTGTGTATATTCCTATGTTCATACAAAGTGCATCTCTCATAAATTCTTCTTGTTTTAGCATGAAAGACTTGTATGTTTGTTACAATGTCAACTATCCAGTACAAAGCTTCTTTCCCAAGACTTTAAAAGGCAAGTGAAAACAAAATTTCGGCTTTTGAAAACATGATTATTTACCATCTTTTTCTGTATGCAGCAGTAAAAGCACATCTCAGTCACAATAGAAGAGTATGCTTTGAGAGCAGTTTACATGTAACATCTATGCCATACACTACTACTTTTACGAAATCTAGTGCAGGCCACTTGGAAGATGGCAAAGAGTAGAAGAAATAGTTATTACCTAACCAATTATTTGTGGAACTTTAAAAATTGATGACTAAATCTGGGCCAAGCCACTTTAAGAAAATTCTTTTCACAAGATGATAAAGATGACATTTCTTTCCATATGTATTATCTAAATATTAAGATGTGAAATGTGATTTACTACTATTCTAACTACTATACAATTGGCACACTGATTAGGTACTTAATGACTGTTATAATGTCATCAACTATCCTGATGTTTTGGTATTTTAATAATAGCCAAATCATGTATTATACTACCATTATTAAATCAAGCATTTTTTTTTAAGAAAAAAGAGTTCTAGCAGAGACATTCCATTTCCTGCACGAGACAAAAGTGCCATGACATGCAGGAATGGTAATGCTAGTTAGTGGTTAGCATGGCACTATACAACCTCTTGCTGTGTCTACATTTGTAGATGAGATCTCAGCTGTATGGCCAACTAAAATTATTAGTTTTACTCACTAATGAAGCAGCTGAAGCTCCAGAGTAAGATTACCTAAAACTGGCTTTACTGATTAAACAATGCTTAGTTCTCTTCCTCCTCAGGCATCAGGTTACCTTTTGGCCTAATTCCAAAAATGGCCAGCATGCTCTTCTGCCAGAGAATCTATCAGCAACAATATTCCTTTCATTCCCTGGTAGATGCTTGCCTATGCCTTTCACAGGGCAGCAGTTATGATTTGTCTCAAAAACATTCTTAGGCTTCCTTCCAAACGTTTCTTACACAGGTTAGGCAGCTTCACTCTTGATGTTCTACCACGCCAGAGAAGAGTAACTTAACACATCTGCCACCCACCCCTGTTCTTTCAGCACCATCTTCCTAATACTAAGCAATTAGACAAATCTGATCTGCAGCACTTGTCAAATAAGCTGTCCACCTAGAGAATCAAAATTTTGCTTTTTAAAAATGTGCATGCACGTATTCTGCAATCACTCTTCCACATTTTCCAGATCAGTGTTCTGTGCTGACTTGATAAACATTACTTTCTTAAAATGTGATCTTCAAAATAAATGTAAGACTCCATGACATCTCTTGAATGGAACCATTTATGCCTAGCTAAATACTACTTCAACAAATCATTTTTCATTTCACAGATGGCGTCTGAGAAACTGACCAACCATCAATGGCACTCCTTAGTGTAAAAGGCATACACGTTCAAAATGCTCAAACGCATAAAAGTAAAAGGTGCAATTTGTTTAATTTAAAGTGAATGTTTCTGCCTTAGGAAAAAATACAATTACAAAAGTTTGCCAACTACATCCGTTCATGTACTGGAGAGCAAATAGGACAATAAATACAATGCCCTGCCCCCAATAATATCACCACCTTGATTAGTATTTATTAAAATCAACAGCAGTACTAACACAATGCTGAATACGCATGCCTAATGACAAAGTGATGAGAGTTGATAATAGTAAACAGTGCTGTGTAACCACTTCACTTGGTGCATTCAGATGGACAAAATAGATAGACAATCTAAAAGTTTTATAATGTATGTGAAATCTTGCTTCATGTGTCTTGCAAAATATTTCCATAAATCAGTACCAACTGCCAGTTCATATACAGTCAAAATCTGTTCAGTAATTGGGACTTTGATTGCAGTAAAATAGCCAATGCTGTCCACTTATTTACCTTATAAATACTGTTTCACAAAGTCAGATGCCTACTTCATGCTAAAATTTGCATCTATAAGATGTTAATTATTGAAATTATTCCACTGTTAACTTGGCATTATGGAAGAGCAGCCACATTTTTTTCCTCAGGACAATACACACACGCACTTCTTTAGATTGACCATTGGGAATTCTTAGTCCCCTTTTTCATAAGTATTTTCTTTCTTAAAATTACTTTTTTTCAAAATAACTACAATGATGAAAGTTATAATCAGGACTCATTTCAGTAAATTGCATTAGCATTATAAGTCTCTTTAGGTGACCATACCCTGCTTTTAAAATTTAGAAAGTGCATTCCATATTGCAGCACACTATTTAAGAGAGAGAGAGGTAGAGCCATCCCAAGAATGGTGAAAAATAGCAGCATATCCAACTTAAGAGCAAAAACATGCAGGTACATCCACCCCAAAGCATAATTAAAGACTAGGAACACAAAATTACAACAACAAAAAAAAATGAGAGGATAATCAATCATCCAAATATCATGAACTACCCAAGTTTCACCAAACCTTCAGGTTTATTTGTCAGATGCCTATGCCTCAAGAAATACCGTAACTAACGAGTCACCGGGTAGCTCTCCCCAAGAATCTATCATTAAAATCTTTAAATGCTTAAAAATCCATAAACCTAATGTGTTAATTAGAGACTAATAGCAAACATTTCAGATAGATCTGGTTAAAAATAATTGTATAAACTTTAAAAACATGCATACATACTTATAATAACAAAAAACATTCATAACTCTCAGCAATCTGATGCCTTAAAAAGGATGTTTCTGTAGCAGTCATATTCAACACTAAGGCCACATATACTCAAAATAAAAAATTTTTAATACAATATTTATGTTATTTTGATGAATCCAGGAAAAAAGTCACATTTTATTAAAATGCCACCCACCTCAAAGAAGAGTTCATTTCAAAGAACACCTTCGCAAATTGTGTTGCTCGATGGGAGGACGACAAGACTGTGGTAGAATTTCTTCGTGGCATCGGTTGGAATATTTGTCTTAATCATCAACATTAAAAACAATGAATATACGTGTAATGGCACAATATTATGTAAGGTGTTTTCAATTTGTACATGTCATGTATTGTCAATGACTGACTGACTGACTTAAAGATATTTCTTTCATTGCTTTACTTTGCTTAAGAAATTGAATAAATCTTCCTTTAAATATCTTTAGTTTTATTATCTTAATTAATTATGGGATTTTAATAAAATGTGACTTTTTCCCTGTGAATTTTTTTCCTGGATTCAATTCACCAAAATACATAGTAATTTCTTAACCAAAAGGGGTTTAGGATCAATGAAGATGCGAGTATAACTGAAGTCTATCCGTTTGTAACCTTGTCATATTTTCAAATCATTTTCTTAACATAGATCCCAGCAAAAGCACATCTTAGACATTATTTCAATGCTCATTTCACTTGGCTAAAAAGCTACAGCTGTTCTCTCTAAACCACTCCACCACACTCATTCCTTTGTAGCTATTATTACATGATCTCCAGGAGCTGAGTCTTACACAAGCAGAGTTACAAAATACATTGTCCCAAATAGTCCAAATTTGATGGTATCTTAAATACAAGGTAACAGACAATTTTTTCAACACATACACATGACAACTGAGCAGGAGAGAGAACAGACTTAAAAAAAAAAAAATTCTCTTTTTAATATATTATTAAATTTTTTTTATTACTTTTCCTTCTTCCTTAACATTTTAGTCTGCCGTTAATGGTTACATGGCAATGTGAAAGGGGCTCTATATATTCAAGAATCTATATATCACCCACAAATTTCGGAGTAATTAATTACGTAATAGAGACAATGGTCTTAACAGGGTGCTCAGTGGTTATTGGTAACGCACCTACAAAATAGTAAAGTTAGATTTGAACCATCTAGGACAAACAAAATAGCAACAACAACAAAAAAAGCCAAAAGTTCACTCTAATTCAAATGAAAATGACTGCAGGTGTCAAGGCAGGAAGGAACCGCTGATTAATTGATAACAATAAATTTAAACCAATTAGATGGTTTCAAATTTGCATTTTCAACTGGGAATTTAACTGAAAAGGGGGCCATGCACAAGTCTAAAAATCTATAAAGGATCTTGATTAGCTTTGAACTTTATTTATTCCAATAAAAAAAAAAAAAATAGAACAATACACCAACGAAGGCCAGAAAAATTATTAGATTCTGTAAGCTGTTCATAGCTTAGCTTGGTCTCAAAGATGGAAGAAAAGAAACATGAGAGATGCCCTCCTTGTTTTGACTAGAATACCAGAATGTTATGCCTGGGGGGGGGGCTTATATAATATCTTGAGTAATAGGTCAGCTCCCTAACTCAAGGGAGAAGAGCTGTTTAACTAGCATAACCTAATGTTGGGGATTGGGACCTTATATGACTGACAGGTCGTTTCCACTCATTATTAAGAAAGGAGAGATAGATTTGTGGGTAGTTTGATTATAGAATTTATTATAAAGTTTACAAGTTTAGTAGTTAGTTTGTTAATTTCTAACAGCTCTACTAAACTCTTGGAACATCAATGCAGAAAAAAAAATTAAATCATGTCATTTGACATGGAATCAAGAATGGGCTATCACCCTCAACACATCCCCATCAGAGTGCCCTTGATATTCTAAAAGTATACAGTATTCTCTGCTTTTGGGAAGCCACTGCCCTTCAGTCCTGAATAAGTTTGTGTGTGGAATGAATGCAAACAAACATCAAAGACAGGTCCAGAGAATGAGCCTAAGGTTGAAAGAAGGCACCTTTCAGCAAATCCTAAGGGGAAAAAATGAGAGGGAGAAGTGCCTTCTGTTTTGTCTTATCAAGCAACTGGGTAGCCTATTTTCTTTTTTAAATAATAATTTTGAGGATGCTTGTGCACACGTAGGAAGTTCCTATCCCTCACTTATTCCTAGGACAGAAGAATTTCAAATTAAATTTCCTTGGCCATCCTAACTGTGAGCCCATTGAGAACAGATGAAAGAAACAGTCAATGTAAGGTGGCAATGCATTCTCCCATGTGATTCTTTTTGGTTTTAGGCAGTGTATGTAAAGACCAAAATGCAGGGAGCAGATAAGCAATGCTACCTGTACCTCTTCCCAGAATTTCAGTTTCCAATACCAACAATGAATTATATAAAATCTAATTTTGCAATTTAGGTTGTTACTCTGGTCCTCGCTTGATGGCCAAACAGCAGATCAGAGCTTACATGGGCCTGGCGCTAATCAAGGAGTTTGCCTACCAGCACTTTTCCAAATCCCACATTGCAGCCAACTTAGATGGTTCAGGAGTTTTGGATCGCTAACAAGATTATGTAGGTGAGCACTAATAGTGCAACAAACATGCTTAAGGGCATTCTAGTTAGTATATCATAGTGTGTCAACAAAGATGGCGAGGATGGAAGCGAGAGTAAAAATGAGCAACTTCACCACAATCACCAACACACGATCCACTGACCACATTTGATGTGCATCAGATCTTAGGGAATGGTGCAATTCTTTGAAGTGCAAGAGATCACTGCCAAGATGGACCCCAACCCAGCGGAAGTTGATGCTGTGGCAAAAAACTCCATCCTGGCAATGCAGAACCTTCTGGTCCAAGTCATTTTTGGTGGCACCCATGTAGCCAAACATGGTCACAACCAAAATATTCTGTCTGGTGTCTACAACAAGCGAGAGGCACATGTTCTCATTTGCCGGCTGGATCTGTCATACTCAGCAGTCTTAGCTGACCATGAAAGACCAAGATGATTGAGACTCAAGTCATGGAACTCTTAGATAGAAAGACTACAGGAACTGAGAAACAGCCCTTTTTATTATTTTTTTAAAATATACAATCCTTACATTCATACTGTTTGTTACTCTTATTACATGCTGTTTGAAAGTGGAAAAAAAAATGGTGCCACCCAAGTTAAGAATGGTTTAAAGGTACTTGCCTTCTTTGCTGTGGGGCAGAGGTCAAAATATTTGGGAAATACTGTCTAGGTTATAAAGGCAGAAACCCAGCAATAGATTAGATGGTTAAAAAGGTGTTTTTGCATTTTGTGGGAACACAAAAATTAGTGATTTGAATGCATTAATAAGTGAAAATTACCAAAAAATTGTGTAACTTCCACAACCAATTTAGATTTTAATGGTTGCAATAAATAATGTAAATTGGTCTTGATAATTCATAATAATCTGTGCTCCACATCAGGATTGTACTGCATATTTTTAAGTTGACTTGGCATCTCAAGATGAGTTCATTAAAAACCATGTGTTTTGATCTTTGGCAATAAATTCATGTTGGCAAGGTGTCAGATATAACAGTTACCTCCTTTTCCATGAATGTCTACCATGTCCAAAATTAATGTGAACATCCTGGGGATTCTCCTCCCTACATGGGTAATATTACATTTTTTGCTCCTCTGCCACAATAATATTCTCTTTAATAAACATATTATTTTAACATATAGTCATATCTGCATGTAGGTTCTATTTACTTCCACTTCATCAACACTATTAACGTTATTAGTTGTCCCTGGCAGCAATTCAGAGGAAAGTGAATTAATGAAACTCTGCCAAAATTAGTCAATGACTGGAAAAAAGGGGGGGGGGGTGTAGTGACAATGCTCTTAAGTGAAATAGCACCAGGTAATATCTTTACACGAGCTAGATGTGAATTGTAAGAAGTTAAACCAAAGAAACTGCTTGATTACCATAAGGAATCACACTGTGCATTGGACCAGTGTTTAATCTGCACCGCACATCCACAGAAAAATGTAAGGAAATCAACTTTAGCCAGCCAATGTCCAAAATAGTTTATTTCTAACAGATATTTACGACACTGCCCACATCCTGGCCAATAATTACTGACTGAAACGGTAGCATAACTAACTAATGACCATTCTTCCATGTTACCACCAAGTGACCAAATCACATCATCCAGAAATCTAGTAACCAGCATAAACTACCTGAACATGCCAAAAAACAGAGAAACACCCATTGTGCACAAAAACACTCCTACTCAGGACTATATAGTGTTGATTAATTTCATCATCTGAAAGTGTGACAGATCCAGAATTTTCTTTTAAATAAGCAGACACACACGACAGCAGAGTGAAATATCACAATTTGTCTATCAATGCATCCAATGTTACACGCTTTTTTATGGCTTGAAACACTTACATTTAAAAAAAAAAAGAGAGTCAATAATAGCTTATTAGTGCATGACTGGCAATGGAAATTTCTTTCCCCTGAGCTTTAAAGCATCTACATTGATTTGTTCTACACCTGTTGTACTTCAAAAATGTTCTGGCCATGACACATGGTCTTTTGTTGACCTGGATGGCAGTTTGATTATAACATCCACATCATGGGTTTATATGCACAAAAGTCAAACTGGTTAGGGAAGAATTCTCTTTGTCACACACTGACCTTGACTGCAACAACCTATATACTATTCTCATATTTACTGCTCAGATGCCAGGGTGGTTATATGGATCACTACATCCCTGATCAACCAATAGTGCAGGAAGTCACATTATCATAAGGTTCACTAGCAATGAGAAACTGCATAAGCACTTAATCGGCTACGTTTAAGGTACAGAGCCAGTAACTGACCACTCACAGACACTGCATAAGTCAGAAGTATCAAAATAATTGCTAATTAATTTAATGCAAACCAAAAAGATCTAGCCAAAAAGTTGCATCACAGTGTTTCTTAAGATGGTAATTCCTTAATATTGTTAGCAGTACAATAGCAGTTCATTTTTCTTTCAGCAACACCCCCATTTAAGCAAAACAAATTCTTGCAAACCAAACTTCCAACACCAGCAGAACAAGCTGCAGGCAGACACCCTCCCGAGGAAATTTAGTGATGAACTGATGCAGGTTATATCACAAAAAAAAAAAAAAAAGGGGGGGTATATATACATGTTAACAGCAATCAAAAAATTACATGATGTATGGAAATGCTGCTGGCTGGTTCCATGACCCCATACCTACGTATGACGCCTAATTTAGGAAGGAAATGCTGCATTAGTACTTGTCAGCCAGTACAAAAAACTATGAAGATCCAGCATTATATTACTATCCTATTCCAAAGACCAAATTAATATAAGTTGTTTTCAGCAGAAAAAAAATGCAAAGTGTTTACTATTCAAAGATTCATGAAAAAAAAAAGAAAAAACTTTGGTATTATTTTCTACATCTCCATTTTCAAAAAATAGGGACTTGAGCTTGAAAAAGACCAAATAATGTGGTATATTTGAACACCACATCCTTCTGAGTATAAGCCGAGGAGGGCAAAGCAACTAAGCTTACTTGGATAGAGATGGGTAGTGGACTTAATACTTCAGATATCACCATATAAAAGTGTCAATAACTCAGTTGTACACCATTTTAACATGCAAAAAATGTATTCACATACATACTGTATAAACTTTATTACAAGTGGTAAATTGTAGTGCACGAGACCAAGCATAATAAGTGTAAAGCAGACAAAAATTCAGGAAAGGTCTTCTATTTTATTTTGGGAAAAGAAAAAAAGAAAAAAAAAAGCAAGATGATATCGTCACAAATTCAAAGCATCATTTGTCAACATCTACCACATTTTCTGTCACCAAAAATCCTGCTACTGGCTAAATCACTAATTGGATATTTCTATTATCAAATGGCCTATATTCTCATTGTTCTTTGTTGTAACACTGTAAGGTAGGGGTACCTAGTCCTGTCTCTGTTTTTCTTACAGACTTTGGCTGGTCACATTGGCGTTTCCTGCACCTACAATTTGATGACATCTAAAGAAAAATTATCCATAAGCATTTTATGCAGAGAAGCTACAAATAAATCCATGAAAATCACACCAAAAAATGTGTTTCATATAGGATTTAACAAAAAATAATGTGCAAGGAAAAAATTACAACTACATATCTTTAAAATTATTTTTGTTTATTCAGGATTAACACAACCAGTAAACAAGAGCACAGAATTTTAAAATTAATCTTCTGTTTAAAAAAAGCATTACCTTGTAAATTAATAGTCTTCACTTTTTTCCTAGTCCATTAAGGGAGATTGGCTTATAAACGTCAGAAAACTCCCAGTATCTGTGTTACCAAAATCTAGTGGACATGAGAGAGTTTGCACTCCCAAGGATATGGTAATTACCTTATGTGGTACAACATTACTGCATGCACTTACCTGAACAATATTGATACATTTATTTATTTTTTAAAAAAAAAACAGGTATTATTAGCTTCAGCTGTTAAATCTTTCAAGTTTTTTTTTTTAAACAGTTAACAATGACAACAAAGACTGTAAATCCACAGTGCTGATATTGGTATGTGGCAGCATAGCATGCACACAGTCTAAGTGTAAAAGGTAAGCACACTTTAAATAAACCGTTTTAAACTAATGCATAATCCAAGAAACAAATATTAATTATTGGGTTTACTGAGGCATTTAAGAGTAAGAAATTGGTAGGTTGTTTAATTGGAAGTCCTCCAGTTTAAACCATCTTTGTTGGGTAAAGATGGCAGATAGCTACCAACAAACAGTAACAACCAATATTTCTCTAGCCTGGAAACAATGACAACCAACTTCACAGGTTATAAAACCTTGGAGCAAACCATCAGATAAATCTTACAGGGATGAAAGTTTTGACTTCTGCAAAGACTATGCATGCAATTTTTAAAGTTGATTTATTTATATCTGATTCAAGCCACTGAGCTCAGTCTATTTTCTGTTCTCTAAGCAAAAAAGTTTATACTCAAAGGTGAAAAGGGGGTGCTTTATCTTAATCAAGAAATAAAAGTGTACACCCTCAATAAAGAAAGTTTTCCTCATGTGACAAGAAAGAAAACAGCGTGTTCTTGATTTCGGTAAGGTAATTCAATGTTTTCCAATCCCTTTTACACCCCTATACAAACCAGTTATTTTTGTATCTACCACTTTATATTTTTTTTTTAAAAAACTGATCGATAAAAATCATATAAACAGCTAATTTATACTGATTTCAGCTATTAAGCATGAGGGTAATGAGGATTGCCCAAGCACTTACCTTGTAATCCATTCCTGAGCTCTTAGTCTCTTAAAAATCAACCATGAATACGAAACTAAGAAAGACAAATAATTTTTTGTTTTTAAAAATCAATGACTGCAATTGCAAAGTGAAACTAAACAGTGATAGCAGACAGCAAATTCAGGTGAAAAATCAATAATATGAAGACCAGCAAAATGGTTGAGAAATTAACTTTCTGTGGCTAACAGTGGGAAAGAATTTGTTCATCATTTGCACCTGAATTGGAATGTTCATGTCAGAAACGCACCTGATAATCAGACAGCACGGTTCTTTTTAAATGCTGATGGTCATGCCCAAAGTAACCATTTTAACTACATTTGATCAAATAAAGGTTTTTAGTTAATGAACTATAAAATTGTGACTTTTTCTTTTTTATTAAATACTCAGCCCACAAACCTTGGAAAACATTTACAAGATTCACCTACCCTATCAAGATCTATACCCACCCAACATACACATGTAGGTATACTAAAGAGTTAGAAAGAAAAACAAAACCACCTTCAGAGAGATAAGAATAGGAGATTTCCAGTGACTCATTTATAGAAATTAGATAATGAGGCTATGGGTAAAGGTCACCATTAGTAACAACATAACTATATGAATAATCCTACTTTTCACCAACAATCATTCCCTGTTGATATCATCAATTAGCACAGAGAAGTTAACTAAGATTGGCATTGATTTTATTTGCAATAATTTCTTGTTGGTCAGCAGTATATGCATTTTTTTAATGGTGTGTTGCAAACTGAATTCCAGCCCACAAACTGTTGTTGCCATGTTGTTTTGTCAATTTCTTTTAACCAAATGCTTAACTTGCTTGCTGAGTCATTAGGCCACTTGGACTAACTCTCAAGATGATACACAATGACTTACAAAATAGATTCATTAGCTAGTTCTATTAATAATAATGTGATGGCAAGAAAGAGCAAATTAATCTTAATTCCAAAACAATTACCACCACATTTATTTAAATTTCCAATTCCTCAACTGAACAATGCATAAGTTTATTTACAAATTAAGACAATGCCATCCCCCAAAGAAGCTAAGATTCAAAGGCTGTAATTTCAGACATTACAAATAAATAAATGAAACATCTGAAAGGAGGAGAAAGATCTAGGAGAACTAAAGAAAAGTAGCCCCTGCTGTTTAACACAAGCAAAGTAAAATGTAAGCATATATGTAGCTACTGGTACTTCTCGAAACTAAGTGAACAATCTTCTATAAAGCAGACTTATTTACAGTAAAAGAGTGAAACCATGCTGTTTGATATACCTGCTAGCAGACGTTAATTACCCGAGTCTGAACATCCTAGATACTTGTATGTGCCTGCAGATACTTGCTGAAATGATCTAAATAATAAAAGGACTTTTGTCTTTCTTTCTGAGAAATTTCAATGAATTTTCTTTTTTTTTCCTTCATTGTATTTTTCTTCCTGATCATCATATCTCTGTTCACCTGATTAAAAATCTAGGTGCACTTTTACTGAAGTCCTTTTGTTCCAAGGAAATGATTTGAACAAGTTGTCTCAGGTGGAAAGCAGGCGACAGGGCAGAATCATGAACACTGGTACTATTCAGCTCAAAGACCGTTTTAAAATCTGAACAGCTGTAATGTCCAAAATGTTTGCATCACCACAAGTTTCTAAACAAAATACTGAATATTATTGTGTGCATTACAATGCAAAAAATGCTAGCCACAATGTATTAATCATTATTTGGTCAAAACATTTAAAGAATCAAATGCTCACATCTTTAGGAGACACATACTGCTACATTTAGATTAAACCTTAGTATTACCGGAATGATATTTTTTAATATAAAAACTCTGATAAAACTAACAGGTCTTGCTTGACCTCCTGTATAACATCTTAGGCATTTAATAACGTTCTAATGTATTTGACAAAATGCTTGCAATCCTTCATTCACTAAACAAATAGTAGTAGTAGACAAATGACTTATACAAAGAACCTGTAAACTGCTGCTCACCCCAGCCCCAAAGTTTTGAGTAAAATTATTTCTCTTCTACTTAGTCATAGTTGACCGACTACATTCAACAATCAGTTATTCATTACCTTTCACAATGTGTTTTTAGCCATCACATTAGCAGGGAGATGTATGTCCCTTTTTTAACAATTTTTCATCTTAAAGTTATTTCATATTTTTATCATCTATAGGTAAAAAAAAAATTTACTCAAAATTTTTTGATTTGTTTAAATTAAGAATTTTAATTAGTTATTAAAACTACTAGTTCAATGATTCATTAATAATTAAAATAGTAATCTATAAATATTTAATAAATGTCTTCCATTCAAACTTTTCACAATAGTCATATTAGACTAATGAAAATAATAAATGTTATACAGCAATCCTTTAGAATTCTGTAAAATCAGGGGGCCATTCTGCTTAACCAAGGCCCTATGAATTGGGTTCAGAAACTTCTACTATCATCATGTGTCTATCTGTCTCTGATTTCATATTCCATCCATCCACAATTCTTATTTTCATCAAGAAGTTATCTTTGTCCTGCAGATGGTTTGTCTGATTTAAAATCATGCCACTTAATACGTTTAATTATTCATGGCCTAAGTTTTAATAATCAACACATTTGAAACCCTTAATAGTCTTTAATTCTTTCATCCAATCTTGGATTTATGAACTAGACAAGTTTTAATATTCTTATTCTAAATACTTAAGGCAGGCTCTTATCTTTCCAAGTATCGTACTGATCTGATGTTTATAATTCAGTGTTCACTGGTACAAACAATCAAGTTTTCTTGGGGATAGGAATGAAAATACCGGCTTGTCAGAAGTTAAAGGGCACAGAAACATGCAAATCAAAGAGCAAAACTGCCAAGTAACAAAATTTTTCTGCAGTAAGTTTGAACACAAGAATATAGTTACTTGGCGTCTATTTACTACTATATATGGACCATCAAATTTGTATGAATTAACAATATGATGCTTCACCCATATAATAATGCTAAAGGGTTTTCCAACTTCCTTAATTAAGTATCTTGTCCTTGTTTATATCTATTTCTCAAAGTTGTTTCCATTATTAAGTTAACCTGTCATATTTTTCTTCTTTTCCATTTAATATCTACAACCCTGTTAACATCATTCTATTACGAATAAGGTGAAATCCTGTTGTACCCTACAAGAGACATTTTGAAAACAATCCATCTTACCTATTTTCTCATTTCAGTTTTCTTCTTCTACACATACCAATGCCATAAAATATCGCTAGTTGGTCAAATAAATTAAAGTGATGCTAACAACAACTGTCATTATTGTTACGCAAAACATTTAGACTAAAATAAAGTTTCTAAAGAAATAATTAGCATGTCTAGTATGTATCACAAAGATTATCCCAAAGAGCAGCCGGCAAGTTAATGGGTAGTCTCCAAGATGACCACCCACCCAGTACATACAAAGTAGTACAAGGTTCTGCATCTAGGTCCAACAAGACTTCAAAGAGTCTGTGTAAATATAATCAGATAGAAAGCGTGACCATGAGCCGCAAAGGTTTTTCTAATTTCTGAGATGTTTGCAATGAAAAACTTAGAGAAAAATGGCATTGATGCAACACTTGAAGGTAATCGTGTGTTATACCTACAATACCTTCCAATGCATGTCTTTTCTATACTGTGTTCATAAAAGTCATGTGTGTGTGTGTTACTAGCTGGGGTACCTGGCACTGCACTTTAGGCCAACATGTGATAGCTTAAAACTTCACCAAGGTTCTGAAGTAACTACACCCAAAATTCAGGGCCTCTGGATGCTACATTTCAGCTATGAAAGAGTACCACAACCACCACCCCCCCCCCCTCACCACAAACACTTGGAAACGTGTATTAGATTCTTGGATATCTGAGCTACAAAATGTTCTAGAAAATAGAAATTGCATTGTCTAACAAAATTGCAAAAGATACACACTGGCTAACATGCACAGAACATCTCAAAAGTCAATAACAATAGAAATATGCAAAGCATCTGACTCACTCATATTTCAAGTTTTTCCTTCTAACATGCTTTACAAGTCATTAACAAACAATGTAACCAGGTAAGTTGATTTCATGTGCACTGCATGCCAGATGTTCAAAATATGTTTCTTTGAGAGATGCCTCTCTTTTGTTTAAACTTTAAAAATCCCAACAAAACGAAAACTGCCTTGCATCTAAATATCAAGGCTGTAGCTGTAGGATTTCAATGCCAATGCTAGTTATTTGTAAATGACCTGTTAAGAGACAGAAACATTTTGTTGCTGATAGTTACTCAGTACACTGATAGAGAACTGGTAAAATAGTACATCAGAAGTGTGTGACTAAAACCGAGTCAACCATACGAATTAATAGATGTTAGTGGTTTATAAACAAGTCCACACTAAAACAGACCTTGGGCAAGGTCACTTGGGATCGACCCTTGAGGGTGGGGCGGCGAGTACTCTGCTTAGTGGCTTTTGTAGATGGGAAGTCCTCTACCTGAAAAGAGTGGAGGCGAGGGGCACCTTTTGTCTTCGGCCTGCCTGTCTGGCTGGGAAGGTTAGGTGCATCGAGACCAATTTTTGGACTTGACGTGCTGAGGCCTTTGCCCCAAGATTGGTTTTTTGGCTGGGGAAGTGATCACTCTAACATGGGGCGTTTGTGCCCCTAAACCTGGGCCAGTTACACAAACTGCTTGAGCACCTCAACACGGCCTTTTAGGCCCTTACGGGAGCTTGCTCCACACCTGGCTTCGGCCATTTCCACACCCTTCTCCTCGGAGATAAACACGCATACACGAACTTTCACATGCACCCACACACAAGTACCACACAAAAGATTAAAAGCTGTTCCTCCCCTAGGCTAAAACTTCATCATCCAAGGTCTGGTCAGTATAACATAGGCAAAAAAAACAGAAAGTTTGTGATTCACAACAAATAGGCACATATATTTAAAACCTATTCGTGTCAGTTCAGAAATGATGCACTCAAAACATTTTTGATGACATCGCATTGTGGAATCCAGCCTTAATATGCTGATTGCCTTTAAAGTTAATAAAAATGATTTATGAAAACACGTTCCTGGCTTCTCAGATTCTTTCCATCTGAAGCAGTGAATGAAACAAGTATTCCACTCATAAATAATGCAATAAGATACGGTGTCCTGTCATTTTTTAAAAATGACAGGTAATAAGAGTTCAGCAACCGCCAATAAATTCTACTACAACCATTAACAACAATTCTTTTCATTTTTGCAGAGGGGAACTGTAGAAACTGGCCCTTCGGCTGGGCCAAGCTAAAGATTTCATGTGTGGGCCTTAAAAATTGCAGATCAATGGTCTGTTCAGGGTTTCAGTGAATGTTTGCTTGTTTAGCGTGTACCAGTATGCGCACGAGCATTTTTCGCCTTATGACTAGAACTACCTATTGCCAAATTATAATAAACAAATGTGACAAAACCGAAACTTTGTTAATTACAAATCTCGACTTTTATTGTTATATTATAGCAGATGTTATATTGATTGCATCCTGTAGCACTGTAAAATTGGGTTGCACAGTCACTGAACCATGATTCATCTGTAAATGTCAGTGCCTACTGCAGTTTCAGCAACAGCAAGCAGCAGAAAAGTTTAGGACCGAGGCCCAGACCCCCTCGGGTGGGTCTAATGTAATGGATAAAAAAAACATTGACCAAAAAGCAGAAGTCATTTTTTTTTTTTACTTTTTAATAAGCACTAACAGATGAAAATTCAACATGAAATGAAGTATCTGTTACACCCCCCCACACACACACACACACACACCTACAGCAGCTTGCATGGTACCAGTACTGGTAACCGATACTGCCAGTTTACCAATGCTCCGCTGTACACCCCCCTGGGGACAAATGTTTGGAGAGTACAAACTTTTCTGCATCTTCCTAGAGTGGACTAAAGGATTGTTTCACATGACACAATTGCAGGGATTCTGTCTTAACTTTAAGAAAGCACCGACTGTTTTCTTCATGGGATAATCAAAATTCTACTTTCAGCTAAGCTCTTAGCAAGGAGATGAATGACAATCAAGAATGATCTATGACAAAACTTAATTAAAAGGTTGGGCAGAGGGCAGACAAAAGTTGATGATATAAACTAAGATCTGAAATTAGTTTTAAAGCTAACCTGTGACTGAATGTCACCAAAACTTGCAGTTTTAAGCGTAACTTTATGAAAAACATGTAACTCGGAAACAAGACAGTTTGCTGTACCTGGCTACCAGAAATACTAATTTTAAAAATTTGAGCACATGGCACCATTAGCAGCTGAATATAGCTTAGATTTACAAAAAAAAAACATTAAATTATTTTTTAAAAGAAAAAAATTTAAAATGTCTTATCAGCTCCAACTAGTTTATAATAATATGGTCAGAGCATTAAACCATCTTACCTTGATCTGCTTTAAAAGTGGACCCTCCAACTGAAAACCTACATAGAAGCTGTCATGATGGATGCAGGTCTGGCATAGTCTAAATACCACTACATGTGCAGAGAGAATTAGATATTCAGTACGAAATTAGTCAGAAAAAGAAACAACCCATATGATAACATTTTCATGTCGTTCTGTGTGCGCGTCAAAGGGTAAAACTAGACCATGTTACTGTGACCCTCATTCCACCACACCAGATCAGAGCCTGGCATACTTTGGAAAAAAGAAAAGCTTAGTGTCCAACGTTTATAAAAACAATGTAATCCTTACACTGGTTAGGCGGAAAAAAGCTAAAGCAAACCCTTCTGCGCTTCCTCAATTAGTAAACAACATGGTAGTAGCACGTGCTGGTTAAAATGTGTCCTGACTACACAGGAGAGGCACCATCAGTAACATTTGTTGTGAATCTGAGCAACTGATCTATTTTCATAGTAGAATTATTACCTGCATGGGAAAGAAAATGAAAATCATCAGAGTGGAAAAAATTTCAGAACTAATCCGCTTCCTGCCGGTGGTCAAACGGTACAAATTCCTACAAATAGGAACAATTTTAACAGAGAGGGCCGACCGACTATGTAATAACTAGCTCCTAATAATAAGATAAGTGTAATCAATCAAAGTTAATCCGCCACCGGGAGGAAGGTAAAAGATAGCACCTGCATGCACACACACCTTATTTAGGAAGCATACATTTTCTCTGTTCAGCTGTTTCTTCCTGAAAACAGACTCAAGCACCCCCCTTTTTTTTTGTAAATTCAAATATAGGCTGCAATAAGTAAAAATTAACTATCACAGCCCCACAAAGGGGACGAGGATGCAAGCTAAGAAACTTATTAAAATACACAACTGAATCAATGACAAGTTTCGCCTTTAATACTAATAACGTTAACTTTCTGCTGTAAACTGACTGATAAAACCGTAAATTAGCAACAACAAAAAACTCCCTCCCTCCGGGGCAGGTGAAATGTAATAGATGATCGAACATCGATCACTTCATGTAACAGAATCTTCGGTGTTACCACGTTCTTCCACTGCACATCCGGGATTTCAGATCTTCAAAGTTGCTCCTATAAAATTAATGTGTTTTGTTTTCTCTCCCTCCCCCCCCCCCCGGGGGGGTCGGGTCCGGTGCCCGCCTAATTCTGACCGGTGGCAGACCCAAAATATATCTATTTTAAACCTATTCCTAATTAGGTGAAAAATCAATCCGACAGGGGCAGGCAGGCAATGATTAGACCCAGCCTTCGACTCTTTTTACCTTTTCCACGTTCGGCTCCCTGGCAGTCCGAGAAACAGAGAGCACCCCCCCCCCCACGGCCCGACCTTCACACTCCATCAAACAGGGAGCGGGAGTGGGTGGAGGGGGGGGGTTCTCAAAGGTAAATAAAAGGCGAATCCGACTGACAGTGGCTGTTAGCAAATTTCTATAGTCGTCCACGAGGTGTAAGATGGTTTTACCTACCTTGATGTCAGGGCTACACGGGGAAACTCGGGGCGGTTTTATACTTTAATGACGATCGTAAGGAGCAATCATACGAGGTCCTAGACGGAAATGAACCCGGGGGGGGGGGAACAGGATTTGGCGCCCGTTCGGTGGCTGGCAGGGGAGGGGGGGAGTTTCCGACTCTGTTGATGTTCGGGTGAACTTAGGCGAGGAAGAAGTCGGGCCCCGGGTTGGGGTGAGGGGGGGGACCGACCGGACATTACCACTACTACTATTCGTCACACCGAGACTCCCCCCCCCCGACCAGGTCGTTGGAACACAGATCGGGATCATCATCAACACACGACGACGACGACGACGACGAGATAACGGTAAACTTTCCTCGATTATTTCACGTGTAAGGCTGGGGAGGGAGGGGGGGACTGGGGCTGCTGCACCAAGCACATGGAGGAGGTTGACAGGAAGAGAGCCCAGCGCAGCCCAGCCCAGCCACTTCAGAGGAGCGGTCGGGTGGATTCAAAAACAGATCCGTATCGGAGAGAGAGAGATGGGGAGGGGTCGGGCTTCCGATGACTAAAAAAAAAAACAACAACAACAAAAAGAAGGAAAGTTTCTGTCATTATTTCCCTTTTTAACCCACCCCCCCCCTCTCCCGCGCGCGCCGCTGACAGGTGTGCGCGAGATTAAGCGCCAAATCCATCGGGGCCACCACGAGAGCGATCGCCGTTAGCTCGCGGTCATTTAACCGTATTGGCCGCCGCCTTCCCCTCCCCGACCCAGACGGCAACAGATCGGAGCCGCTCTTGGGCGCGGAGGATTATTAACCCGTCCCGGGACCCGCCGACATCGCCGCCGTCACGGGTCTACAATGGAGCTCGTGGTGTCGGTCGGTCGGTCCCCCCCCCTTTGTTTCGAACGCCCGCGGCGGCCGCGGACGATCCGGGCCGGGGGAGGAATTGACTGAGGAAACACCCCGCGACCCCGGCGGGGTCGGTTCGAGTCCCGCGGGGCGGGTCGGGGCGGGCGGGGGAGGAGGGAGAGGGCCAGACAAAGAGCGAGCAGCAGCCAGCTTACCGTCAGCCGTGTTGGCCTTCAGACACGGCTCGCAGAACGTGTGCAGGCACGGCAGGAGTTTCGGGATGTCGTCCTTGAAGTCCTTCTTGCAGGAGCCGCACGATTTCCACACGTCGAGCCGGCTCTTCGGTTCTTTTCTCTCGTCCATGTCGGCGAGGGGAGTCATAGAATTCGGCCGGGCAGCCGCGCAATCCGCATTCACACCGGTCACTGCGAAGCCGACATCAAAACTCCAGAAGCCATGATTAACAGCCTCGTTTTCAAATGGCGGGCGATTAGAGTTTTCCTGCCGTACGCAGTTATTTCCCTTGGTCTACGATGCCTTCCCAGTATAGAAACTTGAAAACGGATTTTAAAAAAAAATTTTAAAGAACAATTCCCCTCCTAATTCCCAATGAACATTTATTATTAATATTTCCAACAAGAATCTTTACCAAAATCTACAATGCGCTGTGCATAAATTATTTGAGGAAATATACATTTTTCGTTTATGCACAACACGGAAGTAAGTAGGATTCCTCGAGCCCCCCTCCATTGTCCACGTGACCAAAAAAAACAGTCGTCGTCCACGTGACCAAAACGGTCGTGACGCAATCTGTCCAAGCTCTCAAACGCAGTAAAAATGGTGGCTTTATAGAGTATTTTATTAGAATTGTTTTAACGTAATCCCATGGCGGTTTGGAACATTATTGAATCCCTTCGCATCAATTACTCAATTTATATAAGGCGGAATTGCGCGACATCTGAATCTATCGTGGTTAGTAACTTTGAGAGATTTCGAACGTTTGGCGACATGGAGGACAGACCTGGGGCGTGGGGAGCTATTGGTGCGGATGGAGAAGAGATGGGCGGGTCAGATGTGGCTCGTCCCCCTGTTGTGTAATGTAAAGTTTCGACCATGTGGGTGAAAACTCGATATTCGAGAGAGAAATAAGTTATAGCTGGTGGGGTGGGAAAATCCACCATACCCTACCCCGGTTGCCGCCACCGAATTATCGTCCATTACGGGACTGAAGAGAAAACGGTTTGGAAAAATGTCTGGCATCTAATTCCACCTAACTGAGCCGGGGGGGGGGTAAATGGCCGTATTACGATGGAAAACGGACTAAAGAAAGAGGGACTTGTTTGTCTAGGCCGCTATCATGGAGGGGAATATGAAGCTATAACGAATACAGACGTCATTGCGATGCTCGGATTAAGAAATTTCGTGACGACCTCAGCCTCAGGTACATGACCTTTCCTCCTCCTCCTCCCCCCCCCCCGGCTCCCTATCTCAGCCCAAAACTAAAATCGGACTGTTAGCGCCTTATTCCAAGCAGCAGCTGCCGGTCGTTAATCTTGTCTTAAGCTTATTTCATTCGGCCTAATACAGCCGCGGGTATTCGTGGCGGGCCGGGAAGCGTTTGCAATTACGCAAAAAAAAAAAAAAGCCTTTGCTGGAAGGCATTTCCGAGCAATTCTAGAACTGTCCAAGACCTATCAGGCGACTTAGGGCCTTGAACTAGATCACACCGCCCCCCTAGGAAGAAAACAGCCATATCCCAGGCTATTCGGATTTCTGTACTGTCAAGCGTCGAAACGAGCTCGGCTATTCCATACTTTCTCTCGGTGCCGATCACGCTAACTCGTCTTCCCCCTCTCTGTCAGGGTAGAGACGATAATCGGCTTTTCGGCTGCCTCATTTTCCCTGATGGAAGTTTGTTTGGCAGACTGCTGGGTTACCGTGGTCGAAAGCCCCCCCCCACCTCCTCCACTACGCGTTCGAATCCCGGTCTAGAATGGTCCGGGTTTTGTCTTTCTTCCCTGGCATGGTTCCTTCTCGCTCTTCTTCGCCAGTCCATACCGTGGGTTCCGGATACTCCAGTTTCTTCCCACATCTAAGAAGACGTCCATGTTCTAGTAACGGGCTGCATTTCGGTCGCCTAAGTTTGGTACCCCGACACTTTGGCACCTCTTCTAGCGAGATGTCCGCATACCTCGAGTGTCAGAGAAGGGGATTCGACCACGAAGTCCCAGCAGTTCTTTAAATATATATATTTTTTTTTAATTAGCGACTTGGGGGGTGGAGTTCTGTCGCTTTAAGAAGCGACCTCAAGAATGGTAGCAGCGATGACTAATTTGCAGATCCTTCATAAGCGCCCTACCATCTCGAAGACCGGGGCTCTCCGGGTTATCACGTGCGGGTGGACGAATGGCGAAAGCTGGCCCAATGTCGCTAACCGGCGAATTTCTCTGACTGGATAGATAACACCTGCCTGTCTATTTACTGAGATCCGAGTGTATGGTGTCAAGACGAGAGACAAAATTCGTCCTACCTTCGGCTGCCAAATCATTAGCGAGCAGAGAAAGCGGGGTGGCTTCGCTTCCGCGATAAAGCGACTTCTTCGAGGTCATAAAGGGAATCATTTTCTAAGAAATAGGAGAAAGGGGAGGAATACCGCTTCAGACTTTGAAAAGAAAATTAGCAGGCCCCCTCCCCCCCCCATGATAAGCGACCTGTTTCTAAACCTCAAACTTCACGTAGCTGAACATCTTCGAATAATAACGCTTTTGTCTGTGGTGCCGTAAGATCTTTAGAACCCTGCAGGGACCATCTAAGCCGTATACCGTTAGAAAACAGGCACCTTTTCAAAAAATACCCGAATGAGGAAATCCTTACTTTAGAAATCGTATTATGAGGGTTTTCGTGGTTCACATTAGCTTTAGGAAATGCATCCTCCCAGGAAATTCCTACCTCATGTGAAATCTTGCAGGATATAGCTCTCTTTTTTTAAAAAAATAAAGATAAAAAAGGTGTATAAAATGTTCTTTGATTGCGCCGACACTGGATTTTATCCTCGTGGCACGTGACCGCGGAACTTTGTAAGCGGTCGCGTCATCTCCAGTATCTGCGGATTAAGACATCTCGAGTATTGCCGTCCAAGCTTAGAGAGAGTGGAAAGGGAGGGACATTCACACCGGAACCAAAGAACGCCTACGCAAACGGAGCCGCCGGAAAAGCGTTGCCAACTTGGGGGCGCGATCTCTTAGTCCATAGTAACGTCTGAAGGAGATCGCGGACCTGCTTCGCGATGTCCGTACTGGACTTAGGGGTCTTTTGTGCGCGGCCAGCGATGGCTGGATCGATCGTTCAGTTGCTATCCAACTAACGGACGGCCGGCAATTATGCTAAACCGAATAAGCATGCAATTGGGAGAGCAAAACGCTACATTATACTGTATATCAGTCGGTGCATTAACGCGAACTCTGTACGTCCGCGCTGGGCTTTTGTGACGCCATAGCGATAACCGAACGAGTCGCATTCCCCGCAAGGATGGAATGGAATTCGAGTATGGCGCGAAGAACCGGTTCAGAGTGTGAGCGAATCCATCTCCGATAATTCGCGAGACGTTTTGGGTTTCGAGATGCTGGTCTGCGTTGTTGTTGCTGCTGTTCCTTCCTGTTTGTGTTTTTTTTTTTTTTTTTTTCAGACCACGACGCCTTCTTCCACAGGGGCGATCTTGCCTTCAACCGTCTGGTCACGGGCCGCAGATCGGAACCAGATCGTGGGAATCCGGCAACAAGCTTGAAGTCTGCGTCTCTCTCTCTCTCCCCCGACCTGGCGCCGGTAAAGACCAGCCAACCGTAGGAGAGGAAACAGAAAGCAATTGCATTCAGCCTACAAAAGATTACTGTCGCTATTTTCTCTTTTATAACGGTTTCTCCGGCCAAACTGCGTCCATCGCTGTTCTGCAGAGAGAATGTTTGATGCCGTGAAGGTGACATGTCTGTAATAATATGAAGTAGGATGAAGCGGGCGCCTTGAGTAGATCAGCAGCAATGACAGGGAATTTCTGGTCTGTGCGTTCTATGCGTAGCTAGGTTAGTGGACGAGCATTTGACCAAATTTCTTCTAGAGTTATTGTCAATAAAGCAACAGTAAAGAAAATTAACTTTTATTTGGATCGGAACATGGATCCCATTTCTAAAAATTCTCGTATGCCTATGATACTTTGTCAGGGTCTGGTCTGCGCCATCACTTTCAATTTTCAACACGAGAGAAGCTAATCTCGTTGACAAACTTTGCACAATCCTCTCGAGCTGACTTTTTAATAAATTGCGAAAGGAACAACATTTTATTGAAATAATCTTCTTATCCAGATGTCTAAAGATTTCGCAGTTCGACATTGTAACCTTACTATATTCTTCCACGTCACCCGGTTTTAAGATAAATCTAGATTTACGTAAAAGGATAAACACGCAGATAAACTCGTGGCCATAAATGTAAACTTACCAATAAAATATCTCGTATATAATTAATTTATTAGTACATCAGTTGCATATACATCAGCATATGAGTGTAAGAAAATCCATACGTGAAAAAACAAAACAAACGATAATTCAATTTCGAAGATTTTCAAGCAAAACAATAATCGAAATATTGATGAATTATTTTACTGTTCGGCCCAAAATGATGGCCGCCATATTGTACATCTGTGTGTGTGTGTGAGAGAGAGAGAGAGAGAGAGAGAGAGAGACTTCTTTGAATTGTGCAGCAAATATACATCAAAATTATTATTCTAATTACTATTTATCGATTTTCTCGTAGATACAAGCTTCAAATAAAGTTAGGTAAAGGGTTTGTCTACCTTCGTTTCGTTTCTATGTATGCCATCATCCATTTTTATTATCTTGGAAAAAAAAAGAAAGGACTCAGCATTTCCTACCTCTTTCTACCTCCCACAATTGAACATTTCAATACACGAAAACTTAATAAAGAGAAGAAAATTTAAATTATCAGGTACACGGTCACCATCTGTTGCGATCCATGACATCAGTCATTTCACCTGAATCGAGTAATGTCTGCTTCTGTTGTCCTATTTTTATTTACTACGTAGGATAAAAGATATCAGCGTTGTATGGCAAACTCAAGCGAGGACATCATGGTCGGCTGGCTTGTGCGTCACAGGTACAGTCGACGTAAGGAGATATTTTATCGTTTTGTCGTGTCGTTAAATCACCTGATAGGCCGACAAATTATCTCCATTCATTCAGCTACCTTCTTGGGTTCCGCAATTAGCCAACACGAAAGATGGAGACTTTCATTACATCTGTTTCCCCCTCTCCCTTTTGCGAAACTAAAACTGTTCCACTTCCTCCTGGCTAAACCATTAAAGAGTATTAAATTTAGTCAGAGCACTTCCTGCAGACACGGGACTTATCCTCTCCCCCCCCCCTACGAAGACTATTCGGAAGCCCTAAAGATCTCCCGCTTTCTCGTGGACACCGAGAACTGAGGCTGTTGGGTCCAAAGATCGACCGGTATTTACCAACATGGCCGCTTGCCTCGGGATTCTCCGCCGTGCGCTACGTGACCGCCAACGAAACTTTCACACTCACTTTCAGTTTCATTAATCTCGAGCTAGCGGTTTGTCCGAATTTCCACAGAAACGACTCACATCATGAATAATTTCCCATTTGTTAGCCTTCGTATAAAATTGCTTTTTCGCTTAAAGAATTCGCAATTAACGCTCCAGATGGATTTCGCATCAGTATTATTTCTTTCAAATTAAATTCCTCCCCTTTTCTTATTCTTTGTCCCCTTTACTATCTCCAAATAATTTTTTTTTCTTTTAAAAAAAAACAACAAACGATAAAACAAGAATAATCATCCTTCATTTCTTTTGGGTGTAAATCAGTAAATCAAGAATAATCAAGCCATTTATTTTCTCCCACATAGATAACTGGTTCATTAAAATACTAGTCCGTTAAAGTATCAACCATAATGGCTTCCTGCGCCCCCGCATTAATCCCAAAGGCTCCCTCTGACCTATAACGACTTCTGCTTTCTGTCCTTCGACCTCTTACATTTTTTGTTTTTTTTTTTTTCTTTTTTTGCATTAAGACTGGTGGAATTTGGTCCACTGCATAATATCCTTTTGTTTTCATTGTATTAACCCCAGGTGGTAAAAATCTGTAAGCGCCATAATACCTTTCAATTTTGTCGAGATAACTCCTGCGGTAATTTTGGTATTAAAAAAAACAGCGTCTTTTCGTTTTTGTTGTATCAACTATAATATCTACGCCTTGTTGCCCTACACTTGGTGGGGATTTTGTATGAGTCAGCTCTTCTTGTTTTGTTAGGTTTACCAGATAAAAACCAGATAAGAATCGTGTATGAGTCATATCTTCCTGTTTCGTTTTATTAGCCAGTTAAGATTTTTGTATAAGTCATAGCTTCCTGTTTCGTTGTATTAGCCAGTTAAGATTTTTGTATAAGTCATAGCTTCCTGTTTCGTTTTATTAGCCAGTTAAGATTTTTGTATAAGTCATAGCTTCCTGTTTCGGTGTATTAGCCAGTTAAGATTTTTGTATAAGTCATAGCTTCCTGTTTCGTTTTATTAGCCAGTTAAGATTTTTGTATAAGTCATAGCTTCCTGTTTCGGTGTATTAGCCAGTTAAGATTTTTGTATAAGTCATAGCTTCCTGTTTCGGTGTATTAGCCAGTTAAGATTTTTGTATAAGTCATAGCTTTCTGTTTCGTTATATTAGCCAGTTAAGATTTTTGTATAAGTCATAGCTTCCTGTTTCGGTGTATTAGCCAGTTAAGATTTTTGTATAAGTCATAGCTTTCTGTTTCGTTATATTAGCCAGTTAAGAGTTTTGTATAAGTCATAGCTTTCTGTTTCGGTGTATTAGCCAGTTAAGATTTTTGTATAAGTCATAGCTTCCTGTTTCGTTGTATTAGCCAGTTAAGATTTTTGTATAAGTCATAGCTTCCTGTTTCGTTGTATTAGCCAGTTAAGATTTTTGTATAAGTCATCTTTCTGTTTCGTTTTATTAGCCAGATGTGGAGAGATCCTTGTATGATGTAATCTGAGTTTCAAATAATCTGGAGACCACTTTGTGCGTACTAAACATCGAAATATATTTAATAGGTGAAACACAGAATCATCTAAATAATAATAGGTCTCTACCACATCTTAAAAACGGCCAATTTACTTAGTGAAAAGAGTGATTATGTTAAGAGGATAGTCTTTTACCTTGCTTTGTGTGACAACAGGATTAATTTAAGTAAACTTTTAATTTACTATGTTTTATATTTATATTATGGTTGAAGTTGTAATTTAAAGAAAGACACAACACCACAAGAGCATAGTGTTAGCTTTGAGTACATAAGCGACCCCTAATTGTAGGAACACACACACACACACATTATGGTGTGTCACGTAAGTTTTTACTTTGTTAGCTTGTTGTCCTAGGATTCATATCATAAACCCCTACATTCTCTAGGATTTCTTTGAAAAACGTCTTCCATTTTTTTAGCTATTTGGATTTATGTACACAACCTCTGCCGGTCGTCTGCCACTGGACCACAGGGTGGGTGGTGAGAAAACACGTGACCGGCCGTCATCACTATGAACAATTCAGGCGCGCGTTCTGCGGTCCTAGTAATATCTACGGGTCGCAGACGACAACGACGACACATACGCAAAGCGGCTTCTCATAATATTAAGGTCCAGCACGGAAACAAAACAATAAAGCGAAAAATGGGAAACAATTCCACGCCGCCCCGTTAGGACGGTTCGTGACATTCCTCGTATTACATTCCTCATAATCCACCATCTCGGCTAATACCCGAAATTGAATTCATTTTCCGATCCGACGTGACGTAAAAATATCTTATCGAATTATATTATGGCATATCCATGTGGGTAAATGCATATAATGTCTTCTAAAATACTATAGATAAATAACATTATTAAGTATATACGATAGTTAACCTAGAAATGCTGATTTTTGGTATAGCTTAAATCTCATATACAGTAAATACTATACCTCACTTAGAATAATTCGATTCCTGTTTTATATTTGAAGTTTATTAACATAGAGATTTATGTATATGTGAATATGTGGACAGGTCGTCGTCATGGATAAGGTTTGTTAGAATACCACATGCCTAGGTCTGATATTTTAATATCTACAGCGATTGCTTTTGCTGCAGATAACTAAATTTCCTTAGATGGTAATGTGGGATGAACTGGGTGTTCGCCGGACAAAGGCTATCTGGCGAATCCTGGCTCCAGTGGGAATCTGTACTCTCCCTGATTGTGATGGGGGGGGTTGACACAAACTGTACAATGACTTCACCAGCAGCGAGAGAAATGTAACGTGCGATTTTTATTGTTTGTTCAAAAGAAAGATTTAGTAAGTTTGGAAGTAATCGATGGTAGAGATACGGGATGCCGTGTTGTCGATTGGTATCTTGGAGAAAATGACTTGTTAGAAGGCCAGACGTATCCTTCGGATAGAAGTTGCTGGGAAACTTGAGATAAATGGATAAATCTGAAAACAGGTTAATTATAATTAAAATAAAATTGAACAGCAAGCACATAGTTTAGTAAACTATGCAGCTTACAGAATAGAACCTCTCCGGCGTAATGTCTTGCTTCTGAGAGCCTATTCGCTTCCAGGGCTATTATTCTGGACCTGAGAACGTGTACATTTTGCACGACGGCTCCACCTGTTTTCTTCGGTTTAGGCGCCACACCACCAAAGACAATGACGGAAAGGGCGAGAGAGACAAGCGGGCGGCTGTCTCCGTGGTAAAGGAAAGGAAGGACAGCCTCTGTTCGGATCCAGCGGTTGCTGCTGTTGTTGAGCGAGTTTGGACTTCCGAACGAGGTTCTTTCAATGGCATCGCATCCCGTAAAGATAAGTGGCCTGTTCTCTGTCGAGTCCTCCTCGTTACTGAGAGATGTTCGTCGAGCCGACAAACGGCCCGGTCCCCCGACACCCTTAGGCCCCAAGGACCCGGGAGGTCTCTCTCACGTCGGACACCAAGGAGATGTCGTACAGCTGTTTCACGCTATGGCGATCATCAGCGACAACTATCCTCCGACCCCAGCCTGGGATCGAACCCGGTACAGGAGCAACGGTCTCCTTACGGAGCTAACCCGCTACCACCTGCCCCACCGGGCCGGTTGCTGCTGCTGTTGTCGTTGTTGAGCGAGTTTGAGTTCCGAACAAGGCTCTTTCATTGGCATTGCATCCCGTAAGGACAAGTGGCCTGTTCTCTGTCGAGTCCGTTAACCGAGGTGGCGGGAGGAGTTCCAGAAGCTGAAAATTCTTAGAACTCCGAAGCAGGCTATTGGATTAACCAAAAAAAATACAGATGGCAAAACCGGAAGACAGCAGAACGTCTACTATTCGGGGAAACGCTAGACTCGGTCCTTCAGTATGGATATCTTCCAGCCGTCCGCATGACGTCACCAACCTTGTCACGCCGCGTTGACGCTGTCGCCTATCCGATCAGGTCGATACGTTTCACATCGATCATTTTTTTTAATCTTCGAAAATTCCCTTTTCCCGGCGTTCGAACTTTTCCGATGTTTCCGTAACACCTGCTTTACTCTTTTTAAAAAAAAAAAAAAAAATTACACCTGGACGTGAATTAATCTCGGTGGGAAATCAATAGATGGAACTTCCACCACCTACTGCCAGAATTTATTCCCGAAACATCTACTGATGGGGAACCGTAGTAGTCAAATAGAACTGCGACGTATCCAAAACCCCACCCCCTTTTATTTTTGTATAGCCCGGTAAACAAAGACATATTTGCTAGATGGAATTTTTGCTTCATACATCAGATTTCTCAAACGCGGTACGCTACAACAGGTGCTCAAGATATCCACCATCGACGTCAGGTGTTGCAGAGTCCGACAACAAAGCGACACACGGGGGCAGCGGGCGAATTTTCAGAAACAGTTGTTGATGCATCAGCAATTCTGTTGGAGGTCGTGGATGGTAGGTAGCTGGTTCTGTAGCGCATACTCTCGTCCTTCACGCCTGGTGTGAGATCTGAAGAACGCGGCGGGTATCCAGCGGATCCGCATCGTCCCATCTATCTCCCAGTTAAGGGTTCTTTTTAAAAAGGGGGCCTCACGTGTTTGCCACACACTTGAAAACACGTGACGTCAGGGGTGATCGTGAAGCAAATCTCGACGTTGACAGACAAAAGCTGCCTTTTTACGGTAATGTACGACAGAGAGAGTGTACATGTTGTCACTGATTTCAGATATTTCCGGAGAATTTATTCTCACCTCGAATTTCGTTCTTTCCTAAGTGATAACGCGGCGCAGATGCTTACCCAGTGTAATTTGACGCGATCTCTTCCACGTAGGTTATGACACGAACCGGAATTTCATAATTTTCTTTCGTATATTTGCGGTATTTGGACCGTATTACAGCAGCTGCAGCAGATACCTTTGCTCTCTTTTCAGAACGATGAATCGAATTCATATGTACAAGTTAGAAGCATATCAACTTTCTGAGTGTCGAAACTGGCATCTCTCTCTCTCTCTCTCTCTCTTTCTCTCTCTCTCTCTCTCTCTCCTCTCTCTCTCTCTTTCTCTCTCTCTCTCTACTGACGTCATCTCTCTCTATCTCTCTCTCTCTCTACTGACGTCATCTCTCTTTCTATCTCTCTCTCTACTGACGTCATCTCTCTTTCTATCTCTCAATCTCTACTGACGTCATCTCTCTTTCTATCTCTCTCCCTCTACTGACGTCATCTCTCTCTCTTCTATCTCTCTCTCTCTACTGACGTCATCTCTCTCTCTATCTCTCTCTCTCTCTCTACGGACGTCATCTCTCTATCTCTCTCTCCCTCTACTGACGTCATCTCTCTTTCTCTCTCTCTACTGACGTCATCTCTCTTCTCTTTCTATCTCTCTCTCTACTGACGTCATCTCTCTCTATCTCTCTCTCTCTACTGACGTCTCTCTCTTTCTATCTCTCCCTCTACTGACGTCATCTCTCTTTCTATCTCTCTCTCCCTCTACTGACGTCATCTCTCTTTCTATCTCTCTCTCTCTACTGACGTCATCTCTCTTCTCTTTCTATCTCTCTCTCCCTCTACTGACGTCATCTCTCTCTTTCTATCTCTCTCTCCCTCTACTGACGTCATCTCTCTCTCTCCTCTCTCTCTCTCTCTCTCTCTCTGTCTCTCTCTTTGACTGGAGCAATAATCCGAAGTTCCCGTGACTGGTTTCCGATGCTGCTGTTGGCTATGAGATCTGAGCTGTGCTAATTACTATGGCTGGAGTTGGTGAGAAGCGATTCTGGAACAACTGGGAAGGGGGGGAGAAGTAGTCTGTGTTCCAGAAGCGGCAACAAATCAATATTCTTGCAACGTACAATTTGCAGACAA
The DNA here is from genome assembly GCA_018389105.1 of Nautilus pompilius. Taxonomy (NCBI): domain Eukaryota; kingdom Metazoa; phylum Mollusca; class Cephalopoda; order Nautilida; family Nautilidae; genus Nautilus; species Nautilus pompilius. Next base: position 76,018 of record JACATO010002109.1, on the reverse strand, counting down.
TAATAGCTCTGACGCACGTGATCCATAATCCGTTTTTGATCCTAGGAAACAAGATCAAGAGCCTGAGAGTTCGATAGAATAAAATTTGGAAGCAGTCTGCTCCGAGTCGATCACCGCTTGGCTCCGGATCTTGGCCAGCGCTTCCCAAGCATGCCAGAAGTTACGCTTTTATAGCTCAGAATTAATTGTTTGCCGTTTACGTCGAGAAGGTTGCCAAATTTATCGCGGATAAGAATTAGTTTACTAAAATCATGAGATAGATGGGGCCAACTCTTTTCTCTACGGAATTAAATGAGGATTGTCCAAGTACATAGGTTACCAAACAAGCAACATCTAGATTGTAGCGCTTAAAATTACTCCATCCAAACCACAAGGCCTTTGGATAACGAGGATTCTCACCTGTCAGCACCAACTATAAGTAGACGCTCCAGCATAAATCTCCCCGTCTTAGAAATGTCTTCCAATTCTATGATTTCTACAATGCATAGAAAATCATCTGCATGTGATGCTGCTGCTGTTGAAGAATGTTTTCCTGATCGAATGGCTATGAAGGTTGGTCCGGAAAATGTTAGGCGACCATCATCTTTGATCCTCCGAGCCCCGTGGAGTAACGGCATTAACTATATGTCCTTCTGCAACAACAAGTCATGACCGGGTAACTTGCTTTGTCGCCCTGACTGGGGAAGAATATCACATCGGAGGGAGCGGGCAGAAACAAATCAAGTTCTTTAAGTATCTTTACATATACTGAACAAAAGTAAGAAGTGAGGATAAGCTTTAATAAAGGCTTGCAATTATAGTTTGAATGATTACTTTCTTTCCCACACTTGTAGATTCTCTACGCCATAGTAACCGGAAGGAAGTTCGTAAGCCTTTTGCTCCAGGGGGGGGCTTTAACCAAATCGTCTATCATTTATTCGGCCCTTGTTTTTTTTTGAAACAGCTGTCATCTGTAGGATGGAAAAGCTGGGCCGACACGATTACGAGATTATCCTGTAAACCACTGTGAGGTGTTCGT